>JARGCV010000251.1:0-130370 GCA_034064705.1 Bothrops alternatus | reverse complement strand
GCAGACGTTTCACGACCCAAGTAGGTAATAGCATCAGTGCTGGAAGGAAGGAAAGTTTGGAGAGAAAGGGAAAGAAAGAGAGAGAGGAGGAGGAGGAGGAGGAGGAGGAGGAGGAGGAGGAGGAGAGGAAGGAGGACGGGGGGTCCTGGGTGTTGTCTGAGCTTGGGGTTTTTTCTGCAGACGTTTCATGAACCAACTAGGTAATAGCATCAGTGCTAGAAGGAAGGAAAGTTTGGAGAGAAAGGAAAGAAAGAGAGAAAGAGAAGGAAGAGGAGGGGGAGGAGGAGGAGGAGGAAGGAAGACTGTGAGGTCCTGGGTGTTGTCTGAGCTTGGGTTTTTTTGTGCAGACGTTTCACGACCCAAGTAGGTAATAGCATCAGTGCTGGAAGGAAGGAAAGTTTGGAGAGAAAGGGAAAGAAAGAGAGAGAGAGAGAAGGAGGAGGAGGAGGAGGAAGGAGGACTGTGAGGTCCTGGGTGTTGTCTTAGCTTGGGGTTTTTTCTGCAGACGTTTCATGAACCAACTAGGTAATAGCATCAGTGCTGGAAGGAAGGAAAGTTTGGAGAGAAAGGGAAAGAAAGAGAGAGGAGGAGGAGGAGGAGGAGGGACTGTGGGGTCCTGGGTGTTGTCTGAGCTTGGGTTTTTTTCTGCAGACATTTCACGAACCAACTAGGTAATAACATCAGTGCTAGAAGGAAGGAAAGTTTGGAGAGAAAGGGAAAGAAAGAGACAGAGAGGAGAAGGAGGAGGAGGAGGAGGAGGAGGAGGAGGAGGAGGAGGAGGAGGAGGAGGAGGAGGAGGAGGAAGGAGGACTGTGAGGTCCTGGGGTGTTGTCTTAGCTTGGGGTTTTTTCTGCAGACGTTTCACGAACCAACTAGGTAATAGCATCAGTGCTAGAAGGAAGGAAAGTTTGGAGAGAAAGGGAAAGAGAGAGGAGGAGGAGGAGGAGGAGGAGGAGGAGGAGGAGGAGGAGGAGGAGGAGGAGGAGGAGGGACTGTGGGGTCCTGGGTGTTGTCTGAGCTTGGTTTTTTTTTCTGCAGACGTTTCACGAACCAACTAGGTAATAACATCAGTGCTAGAAGGAAGGAAAGTTTGGAGAGAAAGGGAAAGAAAGAGAGAGAGAGGAGGAGGAGGAGGAGGAGGAGGAGGAGGAGGAGGAGGAAAGCACTGTGGGGTGCCTGGTGCTCTCTGAGCTGGCTGGTCCCCTTGCAGACGTTTCATGACCCAACTAGGGAACGTCATCCGTCCAATCCGTCAACGCTGCGAAGGAAGCTTCCTTCGGCCTGCTTCCTCTCTGCCCGAACCTGGAAGCTCCTTCTACTCTAATGCAGACCCCCCCCCAAATCAGGAGACACCCCCCACCCTCCTTACCTTGCTCAGCGCAATGGCTTTCTTGACCTGGTATTGCTTCGGGGGTCAGCTTGTAGAGGTGCTGGTCGGTGATCAGAGGCTCGATCCGTCCGTTTGTTGCAACGGTTGACCTAGGGCGGTAGGGGGGAGAAGGTCACGAAAGGCCCGCCCTCCCCTCGAGAAGACCGCCCACCCCCATGATCCAGAAATAGGGGGGGCGTCCCACCCGTTTCGGCCCCAGAGGTCTACTGGGGGGGGCAGACGGCATCCCATAGGAGGCTCCTGCTTAGAACTGAACCAGCTTCGGGGCTGTTAGCTGGCGTGGTGGGGGTGCGAACATAGAGGCCTCCAGGGATAGAGCGGTCTTCTCGAGCTGGCTGAGAGGGCCTGCGACGCCGCATCTGTGGAGGCCCTGCTTCTAACTGGGGATAGTATCATAGAGACCTCCAGGGACAGAGCGGTCTTCTCGAGCTGGCTGAAAGGGCCTGGCGACGCCGCATCTGTGGAGGCCCTGCTTCTAACTGGGGATAGTATCATAGAGACCCTCCAGGGGACAGAGCGGTCTTCTCGAGCTGGCTGAAAGGGCCTGGCGACGCCACATCTGTGGAGGCCCTGGTTCTAATTGGGGATAGTATCATAGAGACCTCCAGGGACAGAGCGGTCTTCTCGAGCTGGCTGAGAGGGCCTGGCGACGCCGCATCTGTGGAGGCCCTGGTTCTAATTGGGGATAGTATCATAGAGACCTCCAGGGATAGGAGCGGTCTTCTCGAGCTGGCGGAAGGACCTGGCAAAGCCACATCTGTGGAGGCCCTGGTTCTAATTGGGGATAGTATCATAGAGACCTCCAGGGATAGAGCGGTCTTCTCGAGCTGGCGGAAGGACCTGGCAAAGCCACATCTGTGGAGGCCCTGCTTCTAATTGGGGATAGTATCATAGAGACCTCCAGGGACAGAGCGGTCTTCTCGAGCTGGCTGAGAGGCCTGGTGACGCCGGCATCTGTGGAGGCCCTGCTTCTAATTGGGATAGTATCATAGAGACCTCCAGGGACAGAGCGGTCTTCTCGAGCTGGCTGAAAGGGCCTGGCGACGGCGCATCTGTGGAGGCCCTGCTTCTAACTGGGGATAGTATCATAGAGACCTCCAGGGACAGAGCGGTCTTCTCGAGCTGGCTGAGAGGGCCTGGCGACGCCGCATCTGTGGAGGCCCTGCTTCTAACTGGGGATAGTATCATAGAGACCTCCAGGGATAGAGCGGTCTTCTCTACATCTGTGGCGGCCATGCTTCTGACTGGCGCATGTTGAAGGGGCATCATAGAGACTTCCAGGGATAGCATGGCCTTTCCAACCTTCCAGAGCTTGGGGGAACCCTGTGGATGTCCGGCTTCGTAACTGAGACTTTGGAGGTGTTGTCATAGAGACTTCCAGGGACAGAGCGGCCTTCTCTAACTGGCACCTTCCAGATTTTGAGGGACTTGGCCAGGCAATCTCTGTGGAGGCCATGATGGATTCTTGGCCAGGCACTACCGGTGGAGGCAACTGCTAGAGGTGGTATCATAGAGACCTCCGGGTATAGAGCGGTCTTCTCGAACTGGCTGATGGAACTGGCCAAATGCCAACCGGTGGAGGCCCTGCTTCTGATTGGTTTCACGTTGGGGATAGTATCATAGAGACTTCCAGGGATAGAGCAACCCTCTCGAACTTGGCAGTTCCCAGATGTTAGGGGATGGCAATGCCACACCGGTGGACGCCATGTTTCTAACTGGCACCTGCTGGAGGTATTACCATAGAGACCTAACCCTAACCCTCTTTCTTTCTCTCCCTCTTTCTGTTTCTCTCTCCCTCTTTTCCTCTCTCCCTTTCTCTCTCCCTCTCCCTTGTTCTCTTTCCCTCTCCCTCCCTCTCTCTCTCTCTCTCTCTCTCTTTCTCTCTGTCTCTTCCTCTCTCTCCCTCTTCTCTCTCTCTCTCCCTCTCTCTCTGTGTCCTTTTCTCTGTCTCTGTCTTTCTCTCTCTCTCTTTCTTTTTTCCTCTTTGTCTCTCTCTCTTTCTGTCTCTCTCTCTGTTACTTTCTCTCTCGCTCCCTCCCTCCTATCTATCTATCTATCTATCTATCTATCTATCTATCTATCTATCTATCTATCTATCTATCTATCTATCTATCTATGTCACCTATCTCTCTCTTTCTATCTTCTGTCTATTTATTTCTATGTCTGATTGTATCTATCTATCTATCTATCTATCTATCTATCTATCTATCTATCTATCTCTAGACTATCTATCTAATCTATCTATCTATCTATATCTATCTAGACTATCTATCTATCTATCTATCTATCTATCTATCTATCTATCTATCTATCTATCTATCTATCTATCTATCTATCTATGTATCCATCCATCCATCCATCCATCCATCTCTGTCTGTCTGTCTGTCTGTCTGTCTGTCTATCTATCTATCTATCTATCTATGTCACCTATCTGTCTCTGTCTATCTTCTGTCGATTTATATCTATCTATCTATCTATCTATCTATCTATCTATCTATCTATCTATCTATATCTATCTATATCTATCTAGACTATCTATCTATCTATCTATCTATCTATCTATCTATCTATCTATCTATCTATCTATCTATCTATCTATCTATCTATCTATCTATCTATGTCACCTATCTGTCTCTGTCTATCTTCTGTCGATTTATATCTATCTATCTATCTATCTATCTATCTATCTATCTATCTATCTATCTATCTATCTATCTATCTATATCTATCTATATCTATCTATCTATCTATCTATCTATCTATCTATCTATCTATCTATCTATCTATCTATCTATCTATCTAGACTATCTATCTAATCTATCTATCTATCTATCTATCTATCTACCGGTATGTATCTATCTATATCTATCTAGACTATCTATCTATCTATCTATCTATCTATCTATCTATCTATCTATCTATCTATCTATCTATCTATCTATCTATCTATCTATCTATCTATCTATCTATCTATCTATCTATCTATCTATCTATCTATCTATCTATCTATGTATCTATCTATATCTATCTATATCTATCTATCTATCTATCTATCTATCTATCTATCTATCTATCTATCTATCTATCTATCTATCTATCTACCTACCTATCTATCTATCTAATCTCTCTCTCTCTCTCTTATCTTTCTCTACCTATTTCTCTGTCCATATATTATTTCCAGCTCTCTCCATCCATCGTGTCTCCGTCTCTGTCTCAGACTCGGCAGCCTGAAGATGGGTAGGACTTCAACTCCCAGAATTCCCTCAGCCAGCCTCACCCCCTTTGGGTCTCACCTTACGGACGTGGCCTGAGAACAACACCGTGCTGAAGTGCATCTTGTCTTTCAGGGCTGACACCTGCTTGACGAACTGGGGGGCGGAAGCCGCGTTCTCCTCTGCCTGCAGAAGAAGCAACGAGGAGAGGAGATGAGCGAGGAGGAGGAGGAGGAGGAAGTAAAGGATTGTGGGGGTCCCTGGTGCTCTCTGAGCTGGGTGGTTTCCTTGCAGACGTTTCACGACCCAACTAGGGAACGCCATCAGTGCTAGAAGGGAGGAGGAGAAGAAAGAAGGAAGGAAGGAAGGAAGGAAGGAAGGAAGGAAGGAAGGAAGGAAGGAAGGAAGGAAGGAAGGAAGGAAGGACGACTGGGGGATCCCTGGTGCTCTCTGAGCTGGGTGGTTTCCTTGCAGACGTCTCATGATCTGACTAGGTGACATCATCAGTGCTAGAAGGGAGGAGGGGGAACGAGGAGAAGGAGGACTGAGTGGTCTCCTTTTCAAACCCTCAACCATCCGGCTGCGGTTTCGGGATTAGCCGCAGACCCTAGCAGTGAGGGTTTTTTTAAAATTTTTATTTTCCAAGCCAATCGGAAAGGAACGAGTCGCCGAGACTGCAACGCTCCCCGTCCTGTGATTCGTCCCCCCCAGCGCTCCCCGCACAACGGGGAACACACACAGACACACAGACACACACACGCCCCACTCCTTGCAAGAGGCCTCCAATTATCCTCTCCCACGGACAGCCGGGAAGAGACCCGCTTGGCGTCATTAAGTGGAGCCCTTGCATTAGCTGGCATTTTCAAAGCTGGAGATGCCTCCTTGCGTGTGTGTGTGTGTTTTGTGTGTCTGGGTTTGTGTGTATGAGGCTTGCTTTCCGGAGGTTGCGGGGTGCCCCAACGTTGGAGGCGTTGTCACGAAGAGACGGGACAGTCATTTGTCTGAAATGGGATAGGGTTTCCTGCCTGAGCAGGGGGCTGGACTAGATGACCTCTAAGGTCCCTTCCAACTTTATTTTTACTACTACTACTACTACTACTACTATTATTATTACTACTACTACTACTACTATTATTATGAAATGGGACAGTCATTTGTCTGAAATGGTATAGGGTTTCCTGCCTGAGCAGGGGCTTGGACTAGATGACCTCTAAGGTCCCTTCCAACTTTATTATTACTATTACAGATCATCGCACAGTCAATATTATTATTATTATTATTATTATTATTATTATTATTATTAGACTGGACAGCCATTTGTCTGAAATGGGATAGGGTTTCCTGCCTGAGCAGGGGGTTGCACTAGATGACCTCCAAGGTCCCTTCCAATTATCATTATTACTACTACTACTACTATTATTATTACTATTATTATTATTAAGACACTGGACAGCCATTTGTCTGAAACGGTATAGGGTTTCCTGCCTGAGCAGAGGGTTGGACTAGATGACCTCCAAGATCCCTTCCAATTATTATTATTATTACTACTACTACTACTATTATTATTAAGACACTGGACAGCCATTTGTCTGAAACGGTATAGGGTTTCCTGCCTGAGCAGTGGGTTGGACTAGATGACCTCCAAGATCCCTTCCAATTATTACTATTATTACTATTATTACTATTATTACTATTATTACTATTATTATTATTAGCTAACACCTTGCCCCTAGCCAGTGTATGTTTCTGTGTATGTTTGTGGAGTGATTGGTTTCTTTTAGCTCAAGGGTTTTTTATAGATATGTGTTTATTGTAATTTCTATCATGCTGTGAGCCGCCCTGAGTTCTTTGGAATAGGGCGGCATAGAAATTAAATAAATAAATAATAATAATAATAATAATTATTATTATTATTATTATTATTATTATTAATAAGAGTCTGGACAGTCATTTGTCTGAAATGCTATAGGGTTTCCTGCCTGAGCAGGGGGTTGGACTAGATGACCTCCAAGGCCCCTTCCAACTTTATTATTACTATTACTACTATTATTACTATTACTACTACTACTACTACTATTATTATTATTAGCTAACACCTTGCCCCTAGCCAGTGTATGTTTCTGTGTATGTTTGTGGAGTGATTGGTTTCTTTTAGCTCAAGGGTTTTTTATAGATATGTGTTTATTGTAATTTCTATCATGCTGTGAGCCGCCCTGAGTTCTTTGGAATAGGGCGGCATAGAAATTAAATAAATAATAATAATAATAATAATAATTATTATTATTATTATTATTATTAATAAGAGTCTGGACAGTCATTTGTCTGAAATGCTATAGGGTTTCCTGCCTGAGCAGGGGGTTGGACTAGATGACCTCCAAGGCCCCTTCCAACTTTATTATTACTATTACTACTATTATTACTATTCTCTGGCATTCTACAGGTGTAGTCCTCGAATTACGACAATAGACGCCAGAATTTTTTAGTCGCTAAGGGAGAAATTGGGGAAGGGAGCTTTGCGACTGTCGTAAATACGAGTCGGTTGCCAAGCGTCTGGATTTGGATCCTGTGACCCCGGGACGCTGCGACCGTCGCAAATACGAGTCGGCTGCCAAGCGTCTGGATTTCGAATTTTTTCTCTCCCCCCAACAGAGGCAAATGTGGACGGGAGGAAAGAATTGTGCAATTGTGTGACTTTTTTTTTAACGAAGCACCTACCGAGGCCAAATAGTTTTGCCTCCAGTTGCGACAACAGCCCCAGTTTGTCCGCCGGCCTTGCAAGACGTCGTAGGCGGCCACTTTGGCCTTGATCTGGCCCATCTCCGACGGAGGGATGTTGGTGACCAACTGCCTCGCTCGCCACCTGTGAGCAACACAAATACACGAGACACGTGTATGGGTGTGGGTGTGGGTGTTTTACAAGTCGTCCTCAATTTACGACGGTTCACTTAGTGACCGTTCCAAAGTGGCAGCGGCCCTCCCCCGAAAGGGACTAGGCCAGGGCTAGGCCACCTTGGCTCTTTTATGACCGGTGGACTTCAACTCCCAGAATTCCTGAGCCAGCCATGTGGAGGGGAAAGGGAGAGGCTTCCAAGCTGAGCCAGGATGGCTCAGGAATTCTGGGAGTTGAAGTCCACCAGTCATGAGGGGGGGCATAGTTCCCCCATGCTGGCTCAGGAATTCTGGGAGTTGAAGTCCACCAGTCATAAAAGAGCCAAGGTGGCCTAGCCCTGGACTAGGGACTTTCCTTTTAAGACCCTGCCTCCCCCCCCCGATCGAAATTTGAGACGTTCGATAACTTCAAATCCTTTAAGAGGGGAGGACTTCCACTCCCAGAATCCCCCAGCCGGCCTGCCTTAAGAGGGGAGGACTCCAAGTCCCAGAATCCCCCAGCTGGCCTGCTTTAAGAGGGGTGGGCTTCGACTCCCAGAATCCCCCAGCCGGCCTGCTTTAAGAGGGGAGGACTCCAAGTCCCAGAATCCCCCAGCCGGCCTGCTTTAAGAGGGGGGGACTTCCACTCCTAGAATCCCCTAGTCAGCTAAGAGGTGAGGACTCCCAGAATCCCCCAGCCAGCATGCTTTAACAGGGGAGGACTTCCACTCCCAGAATCCCTCAGTCAGCCTGCTTTAACAGGGGGGGACTTCAACTCCCAGAATCCTCCAGCCAGCATGCTTTAAGAGGGGAGACTTCAACTCCCAGAATCCCCTAGTTAGCTAAGAGGGGAGGACTCCCAGAATCCCCCAGCCGGCATGCTTTAAGAGGGGAGGAATTCCACTCCCAGAATCCCCCAGTCTCCATGCTTTAACAGGGATGGACTTCAACTACCAGAATCCCCCACCCAGCATGCTTTAAGAGGGGAGGACTTCCACTCCCAGAATCCTCCAACCAGCATGCTTTAAGAGGGGAGACTTCAACTCCCAGAATCCCCTAGTCAGCTAAGAGGGGAGGACTTCCACTCCCAGAATCCTTCACCTGGCATGCTTTAAGAGGGGAGGACTTCCACTCCCAGAATCCCCCAGCCGGCATGCTCTAAGAGGGGAGGACTTCCACTCCCAGAATCCCCCAGCTGGCATGCTTTAAGAGGGCTGGCATTCACCTGAAAGGATACAGGCTGGGGAATTCTGGGAGTGGAAGTCCACCCCTCTGATTGTGAAAACACGGGATTACGGAGAGCCAGAAAGGGATCCCGCAGGATTTACCGGCAAAAGATGACTTTGCTGGTCTCCTGGAACTGGGCCAGCACAGCGGGAGGCTCGGGCCACACCACGGCTTTGCCGTAGTCGGCCATGTTGCGCACCCCTTGGAAGCGCTCCACCAGCTCCAGCAGGTACAACCTCACTTTGTGACGCTTGTAGTAGGACATGACGGTGTAGATGGCCCGCAGGTACCGGCACCGTTTGCGGGCGAGGGCTCCTCTCCAGACCTGGGTATAAGGAGGCACATCAGAACTCAAACGCACAACACGGAACACAACACGTTAACTCAGCGGTGGTCGTAACGCGAGGACCGCCTCGGTCCTGTGACCCTGTTAACCTTTCCCTCTTTAGGAGAACGCAACCACCGCGCCACCCCATCAGGAGGACGTACACAAGGGCCTTTTAACCCTCCCACTTGTAACGGCGGTCCTCGTGTTACGACACCAACCTTCATCTGTGCTGGTGAAGCTAGGTTTGACCCGTTGTACAACCTGTCTTGCCACACTTGTGAAGTTGTGTGTGGGGGGTTTAATTTAGTCACACGGTCGTTAAGCGAATTGGGCTTCCCCCCCCTTGACTTGGCTCGTCAGAAGATCGCCAAAGATCGCCACTGCAACGGTCGTACGTACGAGTCGGCTGCCGAGTGTCTGGATTTCAACCACGTGACCGTAGGGAGGCTTCAACGGCCGTTAAGTGGAACAAACGGTCCTCGCTCTCCTTTTTTAGAGCTGTTGTAACTTTCAACTGGTCACTATAAACGCACCGTTGTAAGTTGAGGACTACCTTTAACCATAAGGACATCGGAAACCAGCATCTGCCGGTAACATGCTTATACCGAGCGTTAAGCCAGGATCCGTAGTTTTCCTTCGCAAGACTGCTGCCTAGGTCTTTCCACTGCCGTTGTAACTTTGAACGGTCACTATAAATGCACCGTTGTAAGTTGAGGACTACCTTTACTTATAAAGACATTGGAAACCAGCCATCTGCCAGTAACATGCTTATACCGAGCATTAAGCCAGGATCCGTAGTTTTCCTTCGCAAGACTGCTGCCGAGGTCTTTCCACTGCCGTTGTAACTTTGAACGGTCGCTGTTGTAAATCAAGGACCACCCGGAATTCCAACAGTGTCATTTCGGGACGCTAAATGTCCTGTACGCCGCCCGTTTCTTGGATCGAGTTCTCATTGGAACGAGAGGACGAGACACACCGCCTTTGCCCACCAATTGACCTCAAACCACTGGTGGGATTCAGCAGGTTCGCACCAGTTCGGCAGAACCAGTACCTAAATTTTGCAGAGTTCGGAGAACCAGCTTAATGCACACTGCTTCCGGAAGTCCAGTCTAGGCCTCAGAGGCCTGGAGGAGGCCTCCCAGGCCTAGAACGGCCCGCCGGAAGTGCGTGGATGCCACTTCCGGAAGCCCGTTCTAGGCCTCGGAGCCCTGGAGGAGGCCTCCCAGGCCTAGAACGGCCCACCGGAAGTGCGTGGATGCCACTTCCGGAAGCCCGTTCTAGGCCTCGGAGCCCTGGAGGAGGCCTCCCAGGCTTAGAACGGCCCGCCGGAAGTGCCTGGATGCCACTTCCGGAAGTCCGTTCTAGGCCTTGGATGCCTGGAGGAGGCCTCCCAGGCTTAGAACGGCCCGCCGGAAGTGCGTGGATGCCACACTTCCGAAAGTCTGTTCTAGGCCTCAGACGCCTGGAGGAGACCTCCCAGGCCTAGAACGGCCCACTGGAAGTGCGTGGATGCCACTTCCAGAAGTCCATTCTAGGCCTCGGAGCCCTGGAGGAGGCCTCCCAGGCCTAGAACGGCCCGCCGGAAGTGCGTGGATGCCACTTCCGGAAGTCCATTCTAGGCCTCGGAGGCCTGGAGGAGGCCTCCCAGGCTTAGAACGGCCCGCCGGAAGTGCCTGGATGCCACTTCCGGAAGTCCGTTCTAGGCCTTGGATGCCTGGAGGAGGCCTCCCAGGCTTAGAACGGCCCGCCGGAAGTGCGTGGATGCCACTTCCGGAAGTCTGTTCTAGGCCTCGGAGAACGGCCCGCTGGAAGTGCGTGGATACCACTTCCGGAACTCCGTTCTAGGCCTCGGAGGCCTGGAGGAGGTCTTCCAGGCCTAGAACAGCCCGCCAGAAGTGTGTGGATGCCACACTTCCGAAAGTCTGTTCTAGGCCTCAGACGCCTGGAGGAGACCTCCCAGGCCTAGAACGGCCCGCTGGAAGTGCGTGGATGCCACTTCCAGAAGTCCATTCTAGGCCTCGGAGGCCTGGAGGAGGCCTCCCAGGCTTAGAACGGGCCGCCGGAAGTGCGTGGGTGCCACTTCCGGAAGTCCGTTCTAGGCCTCGGAGGCCTGGAGGAGGCCTCCCAGGCTTAGAACGGCCCGCCGGAAGTGCGTGGATGCCACTTCTGGAAGTCCGTTCTAGGCTTCGGAGGCCTGGAGGCCTCCCAGGCTTAAAACGGCCCGCCGGAAGTGCGTGGATGCCACTTCCGGAAGCCCGTTCTAGGCCTGGGAGGCCTGGAGGAGGCCTCCCAGGCCTAGAACGGCCCGCCGGAAGTGCGTGGATGCCACTTTCGGAAGTCTGTTCTAGCCCTCGGAGGCCCAGGATTGTATCCAATAAGAGAACCGGTTGTTCAGGGATTTGAATCCCACCCCTGCCCACAACCCCTTGATACCTTCTGCAACAACAACACAATGATGGGGATCAGGTTGGCCCGCTCCTGCTCCAGGGCGAACAAGGTGCGCGGCGTCCGTATGAAGATCTTGGTTTGCCCATACGCCACGTCGTCTTGGAAACCGTGTTGCTCCATCAGGGCTTGGGTGGCCGCGCCATCCGAGGCCATCAGGTGGTTGGGCCAGGTGTATTCACACGTCATTTTGTACCTGGTGGGGGGGAGGGGGAGAAGAAGAAGGTTAAGAGCTGGGCTCGCTTTGACCGGCGTGTAGAGGGCCTTGAGAAGACCGTCGGAGGTTCGGCGGCTCAAAGTCGACGTGTCCGTTTCCGCCCCAGGGTGCGGAGCTCAGGTATTTCCTCCGTTGGATGTTTCTCGCCGTTGCGAAACGAAAATCCCGCAGAAGGGGACCCTGCAGGGAGAAAGCTAGCAGATCGTTCTTGCTCTGCTCGGAACCAGGATTTGACCCAGTGGTGGGGGGGGTGTTGTCTTTGACCTTGGGGGTTTCATGACCCAACTAGAGAACATCATCAGTGCTAGGGGCTTCATGGAGAGGAGTAGGAAAAGGGAGGAGGAGAAGGAGAAGAAGACAAGGTCTATGAGGTCCTTGGTACTCTCTGTCCTCGGTGGTTTTCTTACAGACGTTTCATGACCCAACTAGGGAACATTATCCGTGCTAGAAGGCAGTGGGGTTTGCAGACAGGAGGAGGAGGAGGAGGAGGAGGAGGAGGAGGAGGATGACGGTGGCGACGACGACGACAAGAACAATGATTGTGGGTCTTTGGTGCCCTCAGAGTTTGCTTGTTTTCATATAGATGTTTGATGACCCAACTAGGTAACAACATCAGTACTACAAGAGAGTAGGGTTCGTGGGAAAGAGGAGGAGGAGGAGGACGAGGAGCAGGAGGAGGAGGAGGTGGAGGTGGAGGAGGAGGAGGAGGAGAAAGGAATCTGGGGTCCTGGGTGCTCTCTGAGTTTGGTGATTTCCCTGCAGACGTTTCATGACCCAACTAGGGAACATCATCAATGTTAGAAGGGAGGGGTGTGTGGAGAGGAGGAGGAGGAGGAGGAAGAGGAGGAGGAGGAGGAGGAGGAGGAGGAAGACAACAATATTGGGTCTTTGGTGCCCTCTGGGCTTGCTTGTTTTCATGCAGATGTTTCATGACCCGACTGAGTAACAACATCAATGCCAGAAGGGAGTAGGGTTCATGGAAAGGAGGAGGAGGAGGGGGAGGAGGAGGAGGAGGAGGAGGAAGAGGAGGAGGAGGAGGAGGAGGAGGAGGAGGAGGATAAGGAAGACGATGACGACTGTGGGTCTTTGCTGCCCTCTGAGCTTGCTTCTTTTCGTGCCGACCTCTCATGACCCAACTAGGTAACATCATCCGTGCTAGAAGAGAGTGTGGTTAAAGATGACGTGACTACGATGAGGGGGATTACGATGCCCACCAGATTTCCCGGCCGCATCCGGCACCTTCCTCCCCCTGCTCATTGAAGGGCCGAAGACCCTGAGGGCACCGGACGCTGCCTAAGAGAACACGGGGTCTTTGGTTCTTTCCGGAAGCGCGCCAAGACGTTGCCGTCAACCTACCGGAGCAAGAAACGGTGGTACGGTTGCCGGTAAGCAAAGCCGGCCCTTCGGACCCGCACGTTCTCCAACAAGCCCAGATACGACACTTGGTGACGGCAACGCTCCTCGTCCAAAAGCAACGGGGACTTGTGATCGTTGGGCTTGATGCAACGGACGTAGTAGGGCTCCTGCGGAGAAAGGCGCACGTGTGGAGTTAGGAGAGGGCCCATCCCATGACTCCAGTTTGCTCCGCCGGCTGAAGTTGCAATTTCAGGTTGGAAATAAGATCAAGTTTCCTCGGGCGACATGAGAACTGACGCTAGATTTGAACCCGGGCAGGTCTTGCTAAGTGCGCGAGGACGGTAGCCCTCATCTTACGACCTCAAACTTGCATTGCTAAGCAAGACATTTGTTCAGTGGTGGTTGCCCTGCCGTTGTGAGGCATACCGTCGTGAGGTAAATCTGTTTTCCCCGCTGACTTTCCGATCAGCCGGGGACCATGGGGACACCGCCACCGTCATAAATACGAGTCAGTTGCCCAGCATCTAAATTTCGATGACGATGAAACAGTCGTAAGTGTGAGAAACAGTCCCCGGTCGCTTTTTTCAGGGCCGTTTGTCACTCGAAACGGTCACTGTGAACGGTCGTAAGCCGAGGATCACCGATATACCTGTGCTTTCATAAATGGGACGTTAATGCTAGGGGCAGTCCTCGACTTAACGACCATATTCATTGAGGGCAGCGGTTCTCAACCTTTTCCGGGGCTCGACCCCCGACCCGCATCGCGCAGGCATGGCGCGACGGGGCGCATCGCGCATGTGCGGCATGACGGCCCACATCACAAAGGGGAAAAAAATGGCCGACCAAAAAAAAAAAAATGGCGGGCCCGCATCGCAAAGGGGAAAAAAATGGCCGACCCAAAAAAAAAATGGCGGGCCCGCATCGCAAAGGGGAAAAAAATGGCCGACCCAAAAAAAAAATGGCGGGCCCGCATCGCAAAGGGGAAAAAAATGGCTGACCCCCCAAAAAAATATGGCCGACCAAAAAAATATGGCCGACCAAAAAAAATGGCGGACTGCGGTGTTTGGCGACCCCCGTGAAATGGTCGTTCGACCCCAAATGGGGTCGCGACCCACAGGTTGAGAACCGCTGATTTAGGGATTGTTCAAGTTTATCGTGGCCTTGAAAAAATGTGACTGACGACCGGTCCTCAGACTTACGACTATTGTTGCGTTCTCACAATCACATGATCCAGCATGTGTTTACAACGGTCGCCATGTCCTGGGGGGGTCACGCGATCCCCTTTTTGCGGGTTACTCATTGCCCAGCCTCAGCGACTCACTTAATGATTGCCTGGAAAGTCGTAAAAGGGGGAAAATTCACTTAGCAACAGACATTTGGGGGGCTCATTTGTGGTCGTAAATCAAGGACTACCTGGAAAAACTTGCTAACAGCCAGAAGGAGTGTGTTTGTGTCCCCTATACTGGAGACGATTTCAGCTGACGTCTGACTCCGATATATTGACTTTTGCAAGATTTTGGAGCCTTAAATGCTTCGGCTCTTGCTTTGTATTTGTGGGGGCGTTGCGTAACAAACCTTTAAAACTAACCATAATCTGCATCTCAGGGTGGCTTATTTATAGCACACCAGTCATGCACAAGCCGCCCTCTGACAGGCCCTCTCATTTTAGCTGCCAGCGAAGCTGAAAATAGACGGGCGACAGTCGCAACTCCCTCTCCATCCGGAGTTCCTCCTTCTCCAACTGGAAAGGAGCCCCAGATGCTGGCTTGTCCCTATATTCCTCTTCAAAAACACAATTCAGAAGCTGGGGAATTCTGGGAGTGGGTCCACCATCTTAAAATTGCCACGGTTGAGGAACGTAGAAGGAAGACCTGAGATACTGGGAAGGTGTCTACTGAGCAGTGGTGGGATTCAAATACCTGAACAACCGGTTCTCTTATTGGATGCAGGCCTGGGCCTCCAAGGCCTAGAACAGACTTCCGAAAGTGGCATCCACGTACTTCCGGCGGGCCGTTCTAGGCCTGGGAGGCCTCCTCCAAACCTTCAAGGCCTAGAACAGACTTCTGGAAGTGGCATCCACGCACTTCCGGCAGGCCGTTGTAGGCCTGGGAGGCCTCCTCCAGACCTCCGAGGCCTAGAACAGACTTCTGGAAGTGGCATCTACGTATATCCAGCAGGCCATTCTAGGCTTGGGAGGCCTCCTCCAGACCTCCGAGGCCTAGAACAGACTTCTGGAAGTGGCATCCATGCATTTCCGGCAGGCCGTTGTAAGCCTGGAAGGCCTCCTACAGAACTCTGAGGCCTAGAACAGACTTCCGGAAGTGTGGCATCCACGCACTTCCGGCAGGCCGTTCTAGGCCTGGGAGTCTGCTCCAGGCTCTGAGGCCTAGATCAGACTTCCGGAAGTGGCATCTACGTATATCCAGCAGGCCATTCTAGGCTTGGGAGGCCTCCTCCAGACCTCCGAGGCCTAAATTAGACTTCTGCAAGTGGCATCCACGCACTTCCGGCAGGCCGTTCTTGGCCTGGAGGCCTCCTCCAAACCTTCGAGGCCTAGAACAGACTTTTGGAAGTGGCATCCACGCACTTCCAGCAGGCCGTTGTAGGCCTGGGATGCCTCCTCTAGACCTCCGAGGCCTAGAACAGACTTCTGGAAGTGGCATCCATGCATTTCTGGCAGGCTGTTCTAAGCCTGGAAGGCCTCCTACAGAACTCCGGGGCCTAGAACAGACTACCAGAAGTGTGGCATCCACGCACTTCCGGCAGGCCGTTCTAGGCCTGGGAGTCTGCTCCAGGCTCTGAGGCCTAGATCAGACTTCCGGAAGTGGCATCTACGTATATCCAGTAGGCCATTCTAGGCTTGGGAGGCCTCCTCCAGACCTCCGAGGCCTAAATTAGACTTCTGGAAGTGGCATCCACGCACTTCCAGCAGGCCTTTCTAGGCTTGGGAGGCCTCCTACAGACCTCCGAGGCCTAGACTGGACTTCCGGAAGCACTGTGCATGTTTAGCCGGTTCTCCAAACTCAGCAAAATTTATCTACCGGTTCTGCCGAACTGGTGCGAACCGGCTGAAACCAACCACTGCTACTGAGGCTTGTTAGGCCCAGTCTCCCTCTTTCAGAGCTCCTTTCATAGGACTGGGGTATTCTGGGAGTTGAAGTCCACCATTTTAAAATGGCCACGGTTGAGGGACATCGAAGGAGGACCTGAGATTCTTGGGAAGGTGTCTACTGAGGCTTGTGAGCCCCAGTCTCTTTCTTTCAGAGTCCTGTTCATAGGACTGGGGGATTCTGGGACTTGAAGTCCACCATCTTAAAAGTTGCCGAGGTTGAGGAATGTAGGAGGAGGATCTGAGATACTCGGCGAGGTGTCTATTGAGGCTCGTGAGCCCCAGTCTCCCTCTTTCAGAGTCCTGTTCACAGGACTGGGGGATTCTGGGAACTGAAGTCCACCTGTCTTGAGATTGACAAGGTTGAGGAGCACAATCACAGGAGGAGGACATGAGATACGTGGGAAGGCGTCGACTAAAGCCCTCCCGTAGCCTCTTTGCCTCCGTCGTTTTGGCTCCGTATTCGGAGGACGCGGGGGGGAATTCTGGGAGCTGAAATCCACCTGTCTTCAAGGTCAAGATCCAAGAAGGTTGGTTGACGTCACGGAGAACCGGAAGTCGAACGATGCTTCTGGAGCTTGACTACCTGAAGATGGCTGGACTTCAACTCTACTCTCTACCGAGGTCCTCCTTCGAGCTATGGCCTCAGTCTCTGTCTCGGGAGAGTAGGGAATTCTGGGAACCGAAGTCCACCCATCTTCAGGTTGCCAAGGCCGAGGCAGACCAGACGAGAAGGAAGGCTTGGGACGTACCTTGGAAGCTAGGTTGTCCACCAAGGCCACGATGGAGTTCTTGAAGAGGGTGGCCGCCGTCAGGGGGCGCTTGGTGACTTCCGTGATGCTCTGCTTGCCCTCCGGCCACATCTCCTGAAGGATGGGGTCCACACTGGGAAAAGACGGCCCCCCCGAGGGGGGGTCAAAAAAGTCAAGATGGCGGCCGGGAGGAAAGGACGAGGGGGGGGTTACTGGCCACCGACGACCGCAGAGACTTTGAAGTCGCCTTGAAGGGCGCAGTCGGGGGGCCTCTTCCCGTCAGGGGGTCCGAGGGGCTGGCTCATCTAGTCCAACCCCCTGCTCAAGCAGGAGACCCTGACAGAATCATAGACTAACAGTTGGAAGGGACCCTGGAGGTCATCTAGTCGAACCCCTTGCTCAAGCAGGAGACCCTGACAGAATCATAGACTAACAGTTGGAAGGGACCCTGGAGGTCATCTAGTCGAACCCCTTGCTCAAGCAGGAGACCCTGACAGAATCATAGACTAACAGTTGGAAGGGACCCTGGAGGTCATCTAGTCGAACCCCTTGCTCAAGCAGGAGACCCTGACAGAATCATAGACTAACAGTTGGAAGGGACCCTGGAGGTCATCTAGTCGAACCCCTTGCTCAAGCAGGAGACCCTGACAGAATCATAGAATAAGAAGTGTTTGAAGGGACCCTGGAGGTCATCCAGTCGAACCCCCTGCTCAAGCAGGAGACTCTCATAGAATCATAGAATAAGAAGTGTTGGCAGGGACCCTGGAGGTCATCTAGTCGAACTCCCTGCTCAAGCAGGAGACCCTTACAAAATCATAGAATAAGATGTGTTGGCAGGGACCCTGGAGGTCATCTAGTCGAACCCCCTGCTCAAGCAGGAGACCCTTATAGAATCATAGAATAAGAAGTGTTGGAAGGGTCCCTAGAGATCATCTAGTCGAACCCCCTGCTCAAGCAGGAGACCCTTACAGAATCATAGAATATGAAGTGTTGGCAGGGACCCTGGCGGTCATCTAGTCCAACCCCCTGCTCAAGCAGGAGACCCTTACAGAATCATAGAATAAGAAGTGTTGGAAGGATCCCTGGAGGTCATCTAGTCGAACCCCCTGCTAAAGCAGGAGACTCTCATAGAATCATAGAATAAGAAGTGTTGGCAGGGACCCTGGAGGTCATCTAGTCCAACCCCCTGCTCAAGCAGGAGACCCTTATAGAATCATAGAATAACAAGAGTTGGAAGGGATCCTGGAGGTCATCTAGTCCAACCCCCTGCTCAAGCAGGAGACCCTTACAGAATCATAGAATAACAAGAGTTGGAAGGGATCCTGGAGGTCATCTAGTCCAGCCCCCTGCTCAAGCAGGAGACCCTTACAGAATCATAGAATAAGAAGTGTTGGCAGCGACCCTGGAGGTCATCTAGTCCAACCCCCTGCTCAAGCAGCAGACCTTTACACAATAATAGAATCTATTCTCTATTCCCCAATGGTCACGGGATCAAAATCCACCCGCTTCGGCGACGGGCTCCCGTTTATGACGGTCGCAGTGTCCCCCGGGGGTCGTGCTATACCCCCTTTGGCGACCTGACGAGCCGAACCGACGGGGGAAGCCAGGTTCGCTTAATGACCCCATGACCTCTTGAGCCCTTTCGGGGACCTTCTGACAAACCAAGTTAGCGGGGGGGGGGAGAGCCAGATTGACATAACCAACTTCTGGCTCACGGAAGAGCTGCAGAGTGAGAAAGGCGAAAGAAGGTCATCAAACGGGGCCAAAAACTCACTGACCGGCTGTCTGGTTTAGCGACCGACATGTTGGGGACCCTCCTGCGGTCGTACGTTGAGGATTCTCGGTCCTCCCCTGAGGTCGGTGGTCAAATTGTCCACTTCAAATCCGTTGTTTTTTTTAAATCCACAGTTGTTTTTTTTTAAATCCACAGCTCTCCCACCTGGCCTCCGTCTGACCTACCTGTTGAACAGCAGTCGCTTGAAATCCTGGAACAAGAAATCCTTGTTCTTGTCTAGGAATCCCTCCACGGAATACCTGAAACCCAGATTCAGACATGCAGTGAGCGGGGGAGATCCGAAGGCGGAAGGTAAACTGCCATTTTGCGCAGCGTGATCCTCCTGCTCAGATCAGTCAAAGGACATCTTGGTGCAAAAGGGATCCCCCTTGAAAACGGGTGGACTTCGACTCCCAACACCCAGCAGGGATGGATCATTTCCCAGAATCCCCCAGACACCATGCTTTATGAGGGGAGGACTTCCACTCCCAGAATCCCCCAGCGAGCATGCTTTAAGTGGGGAAGAATTCAGCTCCCAGAATCCCCCAGTTGGCATGTTTTAAGAGGGGAGGACTTCCACTCCCAGAATCCCCCAGCCTCCATGCTTTAAGAGGGGAGGACTTCCACTCCCAGAATCCCCCAGCCAGCCTGCTTTAAGAGGGGAGGACTTCCACTCCCAGAATCCCCCAGTTGGCATGTTTTAAGAGGGGAGGACTTCCACTCCCAGAATCCCCGAGCCTCCATGCTTTAAGAGGGGAGGACTTCCACTCCCAGAATCCCCCAGCCGGCCTGCTTTAAGAGGGGAAGAATTCAGCTCCCAGAATCCCCCAGTTGGCATGTTTTAAGAGGGGAGGACTTCCACTCCCAGAATCCCCCAGCCTCCATGCTTTAAGAGGGGAGGACTTCCACTCCCAGAATCCCCCAGCCAGCCTGCTTTAAGAGGGGAGGACTTCCACTCCCAGAATCCCCCAGTTGGCATGTTTTAAGAGGGGAGGACTTCCACTCCCAGAATCCCCGAGCCTCCATGCTTTAAGAGGGGAGGACTTCCACTCCCAGAATCCCCCAGCCGGCCTGCTTTAAGAGGGGAGGACTTCCACTCCCAGAATCCCCCAGCCGGCCTGCTTTAAGAGGGGAGGGCTTCCACTCCCAGAATCCCCCAGCCGGCCTGCATTAAGAGGGGAGGACTTCCACTCCCAGAATCCTCCAACCAGCCTGCTTTAAGAGGGGAAGAATTCAGCTCCCAGAATTCCCCAGCTGGCCTGCTTTAAGAGGGGAGGACTTCCACTCCCAGAATCCCCCAGCCGGCCTGCTTTAAGAGGGGAGGACTTCCACTCCCAGAATCCCCCAGTTGGCATGTTTTAAGAGGGGGGGACTTCCACTTCCAGAATCCTCCAGCTGGCATGCTTTAAGAGGGGAAGAATTCAGCTCCCAGAATCCCCCAGTTGGCATGTTTTAAGAGGGGAGGACTTCCACTCCCAGAATGCCCAGCCAGCATGGATGGATCGGTTCCCAGAATTCCCCAGCCACCGTGCTTTAAGAGGGGTGGACTTCACTTCCCAGAATTCCCCAACACCCAGCATGCTTCTTCATCGAGAGGAAGTGGAAGTAAGGGGGGGGGAACCATTAAGGAAAAACACTCACGTAACGTCTCCTGCGTAATGCTTGATCCGGAAATCCCGTCCGTACTCCATGGATTTGTCGGCGGAATTGAGCTGCGGGAACACACAAGCCGGAATCGTTCAAGGCGGATGTATCCTTTCCCTTGCCCCGTTCGTTCTCAAGTGATGAAGCCGTATACAGCAAAAAAGGGGGGAGGCATTGCGTACCCCGGATTCACCACGTGGTTTGCTTAGCTATTGCCGTGACTCACTTGACGACAATTGGAAAAATGATTCGTACAATCAAGTCATGTGATCAGCCACAACAAACACCCCAAGGTACGACCAACATTCCAAATCCAGCTGTAGGCCTAAACTAGGATTCAAATATCTGAACAACCGGTTCTATTATGTGATGCAGGCCTGGGCCTCCCATGCCCAGAAAGGACTTCCGGAAGTGGTATCCATGCACTTCCGGTGGGCCGTTCTAGGCCTGGGAGGCCTCCTCCTCCAGGCCTCTGAGGCCTAGAACAAACTTCTGGAAGTGGCATCCACACACTTCCTGTGGGCCGTTCTAGGCCTGGAGGCCTCCTCCAGGCCTCTGAGGCCTAGAACAAACTTCCGGAAGTGGCATCCACACACTTCCTGTGGGCCGTTCTAGGCCTGGAGGCCTCCTCCTCCAGGCCTCTGAGGCCTAGAACAAACTTCTGGAAATGGCATCCACACACTTCCTGTGGGCCGTTCTAGGCCTGGAGGCCTCCTCTTCCAGGCCTCTGATGCCTAGAACAGACTTCTGGAAGTGGCATCCACGCACTTCCTGTGGGCCGTTCTTCAGGCCTCCGATGCCTAGAATGGACTTCCGGAAGTGGTATCCATGCATTTCCGGTGGCTCATTCTAAGCTCTGGGAGGCCTCTGAGGCCTAGACTGGACTTCCAGAAGCCAGCCGGTTCTCCGAATTCAGGTAAATTTAGCTACCGGTTCTCATGAACTGGTGTGAACCAGCTGAATCCCACCACTGGTTACCTGTAATTGTTTATGTTTATCACTTTGCTTTTTAAAAGAAAATTCAAGAGCAAAACCATGAAGAAGTTTATACATCCACATATACTAATAAAAATATTAAGAAATTGAAAGGTATATCTTGTTTATTTTTAAAACGCAATCTGAATTTCTATATTTTTTCCACGGATGCGAAAAACTGCATTCGGCGACACCGTTTGTACGCTAAAAGAAAGGACAACAGTGAATTTTTGTCTAAAGCTAAAGCTAAATAAATCTAAAGCATAGCTTTCTGAAAGCGTTATAATAACGTGTGGTCAACTTACGGCCATTCGTTTAGTGACTGGTCAAAGTTAAAATGGCACTGGAAAAAACATGACTTATGACTAGTCCTCGCACTTATGACCATTTGCAGCATTCCCCGCAAACATGTGATCAAATTTGGGCACTTAGTTACCGGCATGTATTTACGACGGTTGCAACATCTCGAGGTCACATGATCGCCATTTGCAACCTTCCCAGCCGGCTTCCGACAAGCAATCAATTGGGGAAGCTGGTTTCACTTAACGATGTGAATTGATTCAGCAATTCACTGAATCAAAATGTGAGTCGGGCGACTCACTTAAAAACCGCCTTGCTTAGTAAGAGAGATTCTGGCCCACGTCGTCGTAACTCGAGGACTGTCTGTCGTCAATAGCCCACTCCTCTCCCTATGTATGCCCTGGGTTTGAACCATATTGTTGCTTTCTTTCAATTTTAGAATTTTCCACCCTGCTACCGTGTCACCTAGGTTTTATTCAGGAAAAATGAGAAAGAGAAACGTCCTCCCGTGATCGCCAAATTTTGTTCCTCAGATCTGGCGCCAGTGGAAAAGGATTCTCGGATTATCTTCGTTACGAGGTATTACTCCTACAATCCTTTTACCTTCCTACTGGTATAATGGGGGTGTTTGCCAAGTCTGGCATCCATGCTCTCCAAGAAAAGGGCATCGGTGACTTTCCCCGCGGTCAAGCACGCTTCGTCCAGGATCGCGATAATACCCTTGTGCGGCTCTTCTACCAGATCGACGATGATTTGATTGTCGAAATATTCAATCTGTCAAAAGAAGGCAGAGGTGCTGCTTGGCAAGGGAAGGTAAAGCAGATTTTTTTTCCAAACTTGGCTGCTTTAAAGTGCGTGGACTACAATTCCCAGAATTCCCCAGCCAAACACGCTGGTTGGGGAATTCTGGAGCTGAGGTCCACAGTTCTTAAAAGTTGTATAGGTTGAGAAAGAGCACTCTAGAGCAGCGGTTCTCAACCTGTGGGTCGCGACCCCATTTGGGGTCGAACGACCATTTCACGGGGCTCGCCAAGCACCGCAGTCCGCCATTTTTTTATTATTTTTTTTTGGTCGGCCATTTTTTTGGGGGGGTCGGCCATTTTCTTTTCCCTATTGCGATGCGGGCCGTCACGCCGCGCATGCGTGATGCGCCCCGTCGCACCGCCATTTTTTTTGCGCGATGCGGGCCGGGGTCGAGCGCCGGAAAAGGTTGAGAACCGCTGCTCTAGAGAGTGTGAGATTTGAAAACCCAGGTACAGGTAGCCCTTGGTTTACAACCTTTCATTTAATCACCATTCCAAGTTACGACAGTGGCGGAAAAAAGGACTGCTGGCCAGTCCTTGACTTACAACCATTCGTTTAATGATGGTTCAGAGTTGTAACAATGCTGATCAAAAGGGACTTAGGATCGTTCCTCGCACTCAGAACTGTTGCTGCACCCTCATGGTCACATCATCAAAATTTGGGTGCTGGGTGTGCATGAAGGACGGTTGCAAAATCCTGGAGTCAAGTGATCACCCTTTGTGACACCCTTTTTCTAGTGCAGCGATTCTCAACCTTTTCCGGGGCTCGACGGCCCGCATCGCAAAGGGGAAAAAAAATGGCGGACCAAAAAAAAAATGTCCGACCATAAAAAAAATGGCGGGCCCGCATCGTGCATGCGCGGCGCGACAGCCCGCATCGCAAAGGGGGAAAAAATGGCGGACCAAAAAAAAAATTAAAAAAAATGGCGGACCCCCCCAAAAAAATGGCCGACCAAAAAAAAATGGCGGGCCCGCATCACGCATGCACAGCGCGACGGCCTGCATCGCAAAGGGGAAAAAAATGGCGGACCAAAAAAAAATTAAAAAAAATGGCGGACCCAAAAAAAAATAATAAAAAAATGGCCGAACCCAAAAAAAAAAATGGCCGACCCAAAAAAAATGGCGGGCCCGCATCGCACATGCGCGGCGCGACGGCCCACATCGCAAAGGGGAAAAAAATGGCGGACCAAAAAAAATGGCGGACCAAAAAAAATAAAAATATGGCGGACTGCGGTGTTTGGCGACCCCCGTGAAATGGTCGTTCGACCCCAAATGGGGTCGCGACCCACAGGTGGAGAACCGCTGTTCTAGTGGCTTGTGACAAGCAAAGTCGAGGGGGGAAACGGGACGTGCTTAAGGACTGCGGGATTCATTTATCCACCGTGGCCAAAAAAGGTCATCAAACTGGGGACGATTCACTTAATGACCGGATTCGCTTAGTAATGGAAATTCCACTCCCAATTTGGGGTCTGAAGTCGAGGACTAACTGTAATGCGGCAGTTTCAACTGCAATCGTTCTCCTTCCTTTTCCTGTTATATGGAAAAAAATTAAGTTCAGATCGGAAAAAAAATTGGACGGTTGTTGGCGGGCCGCATCAATGTTTCAGGCAGGCGTCTCCAACCTACGGGCTGTAGCTCACTCCTGGGCCAAGACCTCTTGGCCGCTGGGCGGCGTGAGTAGCGTGGCCGTCGGCAGTGAGGCGAGCAGCAGATGGGCAGCAGCGCAAGCCTCGCCACAGCGGCAACATCACCGCGAGCCTGGTGTCCTCGTCGCCACCAGCCTCACACAGCCACCGGCATCGCCGAGAGCCTCAGGCGTATGCTCGCTGTCCCATTTGCGGGGTGTGCATGCTCGCGGCCTATTGGTGTGAGCCCGCTCACATTTGCGCACGCACGCATGCGGGCGCCTGCCCCTCTCTTTCCCAGCGGGACGCTAACGGAGGGAGGTTGGAAGGGACTCACGTGCTGCCATTCAATCCCCTCACGCTGGTATTCCTGCTGTTCCTGTTGGAGGATCAGCTCGATGAAGAGCTGCTGCAGCTTCTCGTTGCAGTAGTTGATGCAGAACTGCTCAAAGCTGGAAGAAGAGACCGAGAAGATTAGGACTGCTCTCCCAACAAAAAACACCCAATTACCCATCCATCCTTCGTTTCGTGACCCCCGTTCCAAATTACGACATCCTCAAAGAAAGTGAAAACATACTCACGTTACGATGCTCTTCCTATAGGTCAGCGGTTCTCAACCTGTGGGTCGCGAGCCCATTTGGGGTCGAACGACCATTTCACGGGGGTCGCCAAACACCGCAGTCCGCCATTTTTTTTGGGTCGGCCATTTTTTTCCCCTTTGCGATGCGCCCGTCGCGCCGCGCATGCGCAATGCGGGCCCACCATTTTTTTTTGGTCCATTTTTTTTATTTTTTTTTGCGTCCGCCATTTTTTTCCCCTTTGCGATGCGGGCCGTCGCGCCGTGCATGCGCAATGCGGGCCCACCATTTTTTTTTTTGGTCGGCCATTTTTTTTTGGGTCGGCCATTTTTTCCCCCTTTGCGATGCGCCCGTCGCGCCGCGCATGCGCGATGCGCCCGTCGGGGTCGAGACCCGGAAAAGGTTGAGAACCGCTGCTATAGGTACTCAACTTACAACTTACAGTTGTTAAGTGAATTGCTGCTATTGTTAACCTAGTAAGAGAGGTGTTAAATAAATCTGGCATCCCCATTGACTTAGTTTGTCAGTGTTGTGATTTCCCGCCAGCCAGTGGACCCAGCAGCTGAGGCAGAGGAATCAGAGGAGGAGGAGGGGCCTGGAGGGACATCGGAGTCAGAGGAAAGCTCTGAGTAGCTCCAAGACTTACAGTCGGATGAGCAGTCTGGCCCCTCTACTCGCGCACAGGCTGAGACACAGCTGTGCTGGGAGCCTGAGTTGGACGGTGATGAGGAACAGCTGGGACAAATCCAGGATGCACGAAAGCACCGGCAAGAGAAGCGAGTAGGACAGAGGAATGCAATGGGGCGGCTCCAAAGGCAAAGGAGAAGGCATTAGCAAGCCACGCCTTGGCTGAATTATAAAAGGGAAGGTGTGGGAGGTGCTGGTTGCCGGAGGCAACTGTTTGTGTTGAGGAATCGAGATTCTGGGAACTGCGTTTTGTTTGCCTCGGAGATTGACTCCGGTCTGTGAATAATAAAAGGGGATTGGTTTTTTTTCCTGCGATTCCAGCCTGCTTGTGAGCTTAATAAGGATTCACTGAACAACCAAGCGGTTTGCTTAACAACCATATAATTCACTTACTGACCGTGACAACTCACGATCGTATCACAACACAGTCATAAAATTGGCCAGTCGGCCCATTTCACCACGATTGAAGGCCCAAAATCCCAAGCCCAATGGTGGTCGCTAAGCGAGGACTCCTGATCCAGAGAATTCTCCTGGGGTCTTCTACCTGTTGCTGCCGAAAATCTCAAAGCCGTAAATGTCCAAGACGCCGATGACCGTATTTTTGCCGTGGATTCGCGGGTCGTAGTCCTTGACCTCGATGGTGGCGTTGATGCGGTTCACGATCCAACAAAACAGCCGCTCGTAAATAGCCTGTGTGGACAAACACGGGGACAAGACCGTGCGGTCGTTGTGCTGGGGACGAATCGAGTCGGAGGACACAAAACGTGTCCTCTTTAAGATGCGGTGAAGTCACACACCAAAATTGGGGAAGATCGAGGTGAGTTCTAGTCCTGCCTTGAGCCTGAAATCCAGCTGGGTGATTTTGGCCCAGTCACTGGGATGTTGTGAGTTCTAGTCCCTCCCTAGGCATGATAGCCGGCTGGGTGACTTTGGGTCAATCACCAGGAGATGGCGAGTTCTAGTCCCGCCTTAGACACGGAAGCGAATTAGGTGACTTTGGGGCAGTCCCTCTCTCTCAGCCCAACCCACCTCACAGGGTACGTTGTGAGGAAAATAAGAGGCGGAAGGAACGTTAGATACATTCGCCGCTTGACTCATATTTTATAAAAATGATGAAGGGAGGGGTATAGGAAAATAATTAAAATAAAATAAAAGATAAAAATCAAATCCGATAACAAAATAAAGTGAGATCAAATGAAAAGAAGAGGAATAATAATAAAAAAACGAAGAAAACTGTAAAGTAAAATAAAGGAAGATTGAAAAAAAGACCCAGATAAAAATCAATAAAATAACAAAGCCAAATAAAGTCCAATGAAATGAAGATAAATAAATAAATAAAATAACAGGTAAAGGAAAAGGAAATCGATTGAAATTAAGACAAATAAATAGGTAAGTAAAATGATAAGTAAAATGAAAAGGAAATGAAATGAAATGAAGGTCAATGAAATAAGTGAGGTAAAATAAAACGACATAAAATAAAATTTAAATAGATCAAGGAATAAAATAATAAGTCAAGTCAATTGAAAATGAAATAAAATAAAATGAAGACAAATAAATAAAATAACAAAGTAAAATGAAAATTGAAAAAAAAGAAACTAAATTTAAATCAAGAAACAAAATAAGTCAAATGAAAGTCAAATGACACCAAATAAAATTAAAATAAATACGTAAAATAATAAGTCCAGTCAAAGTAAAATGAAACAAAAACAATAAAATAAAAATGAAATAAATAACTAAAATTAATGTCCAGTAAAATGAAGAGGAAATGAAATTTAAATCAACAAAATAAGTACAACAAAAATGAAATGAAATAAAATACAATAAATAATAATAAATTACAATAAATAATAATAAAATACAATAAATAATACTAATTATAATAATAATACAATAAAATAATAATAAATAAAATAAAAAATAAAATAAAATAGCTAAAATAAGAAGTAAAGTCAAATGAAAATAAAATGAAATTTAAATAAATAAATAAAATAAGTAAAATAAAAATAAAATAAAATAATAAAACAAAATACAATACAATACAATAATAAAATAAAATAAAATAAATAATAAAATAAAAATAAAATAAAATAATAAAACAAAATACAATACAATACAATAATAAAATAAAATAAAATAAATAATAAAATAAAATAAAATAAAATAAATAAATAAATAAATAAATAAATAAATAAATAAATAAATAAAATAAATAAAATAAAATAAAGATAGATAGATAGATAAATAATGTAAAGTGAAATAAAATGAAAATGAAATTAAAAAAACAAACCAAATATCTGTTTATTCCTGAGACCTCTATACAAGTCCGCTCTCTTACATCCTGAGGGAAAAAAACATTCCTAACATGAAGGAGGCAGTTGCGCAACCAGGTCAACATCCACCCGAAACCCCATCAGACCACGGATGGTCTTGTGTCCAGCCGAATCTCGGCGTTACCTTGGCGCAGGCATCCCGTACGTAGTTGGCCTCATCATGACTGTGGCCTTTTTGGATCACCTCGCCACCGCCCGTAGCCACCGTCCGGTATAGGAGCGTGTTGAGGAGACTCTCCCTCTCGGTGGAAGTCAACTCCGCAAGGTAAGAGACCATTTGTGGGTCCTCGATGGCCACCTCGTCGCCGGAGCAGGTGAAATTCACGTTGCCCTGGAAAGTCAGTGGACAAAAGGATCCATCAGACCTCAAATATGGGTCATCCTTGATCAAAAACATCCCAACGGAGGCGGCTTCAAAAGTTCTCGGGTGCATCTAGTGTCGTGCGGGCGAGCATTGTCACGAACCGACACCACACCGGAAGTCGGCATGCCCCGACACTTGTTATGGAGGGCTCGTTTGAGTTTTTCGTAACGTTTCACAGCAGGTGTCTGAATTGATGGTCGAACCAGACTCCATAAACTTCGCTAGCTGTACTCCGTTGGTATCTTCAGATTTGGCGGGATTTTCTAGGGCACCTCTTCCCGCCAAATGTGATGATGGCAAAGGAGTATGGCTAGCGAAGTTTACGGACCATCAATTCGGAAGTCTACTGTGAAACATTACAAAAACTCAGACGAGCCATTGAAGGGTGGGCCAGTAAAATATCAAATCAATGTCATTTACCAAGTGTAAAATGGCTGCCAGGATCTTCTGCACGGAATCGATCTCTTCAGAAATAAAACCGATCACTTTCATGGCATCCAGGACGGATTGATAGGTGGTTTTCTCGCTGTCCAAAGACTTGGGAGGGCAGAAGGTGCAAGGCCAGACAATGGAGAACAACCAAAGGGGTAAAATAAAAGCAAGAATTAATCGGGGGGCTTGGATATTCACCCTACTTATGAACCACTTTACGCTCAGGGCTCAATCGTGGAATAACTGTACATATTCTGCCTCTTCATAACATCTTCCAATAGACTTAATTTTCTTTGTTTTTCCCCCACTTGCTTTGCGACAATCCATGCTTCTCTGCTTCTTCTTATGACTAGAACAGCGGTTCTCAACCTGTGGGTCGCGACCCCATTTGGGGTCGAACGACCATTTCACGGGGGTCGCCAAACACTGCAGTCCGCCATTTTTTTTTCTTTGGGTCGGCCATTTTTCTTTTTGGTTGGCCTTTTTTTTCCCCCTTTGTGATGCGGGCCATCACGCCGTGCATGCGTGATGCAGGCCAGCCATTTTTTGGGGGGGTCGGCCATTTTTTTGGGGGGGTCGACCATTTTTTTTGGTCTGCCATTTTTTCCCCCTTTGCGATGCGGGCCGTCGCGCCGGCATGCGCAATGTGGGCCCGCCATTTTTTTTTTGGTCGGCCATTTTTTGGGGGGGTCGGCCATTTTTTTTTTGGTCCCACATTTTTTTTCCCCTTTGCGATGCGGGCCGTTGCGCCGCACATGCGCGATGCGAACCTGCCATTTTTTTTTTGGTCGGCCTTTTTTTTTGTCCGCCATTTTTTTCCCATTTGCGATGTGGGCCATCGCAATGATGCGCTCGTCGCGCCGCGCATGCGCGAAGTGGGCCGGGCCGTGGCGCGGGCCAGGGTCGAGCCCCGGAAAAGGTTGAGAATTGCTGGACTAGAAGGATGAGTTGTCACAGATTAAACTGTGTTTTACTTACCCTGTTATTACTACCACCCTCCTTGGTAAACCTGTAGGCCGTTGGGTCTCCAACCAGGTGGAGAGATTTCAGCTTAGTGTCCGAGGCACCAAGAAGCAACTGGGAAAAAAAATCAAATAATAATTTGATAGCCATCAACGTACGACGATTCATTTAGGGACAACAACACCGAAAAAAGCGACTTAGGACCGTTTTTCGCACTTACAACCGTTACCGCATCCCCGTGGTCATGTGATCAAAATTCAGACGTTTAGTATCGACTCCTATTTACGACGAGTGCAGTGACACGTGATCCCCTTTTAGTGACCTTCTGACAAGCAATAAGGGGGCTGGATTCACTTAACAACCAGGTCACTAAGTTAACAACGACAGGGATATGCTTCAGAGATGCGGCAAGAAAGGTCATAAAAAGGGCTGAAAGCTTACTGAACAAAATGTTTCACTTAGCAACAGAAATGTTGGACTCCCTGCAGCTGTTCAAGGAATCCCATGGTTGTTAAGTGAATCGGAAGCTAAAATAGAAAGAGAATTTTTCCGGGGACAGATCAAACCATTAGGTAATGTTCAGGATGATGGGAAAGGTGGTCCTTCAGTCCTATGAGGGAAACACAGTCCGGGTTTCCAGGTAGGAGGGAGGGGATGCAGATCAGAGGAGCAAGAAAAAGCCATTTTAGAGAGTTTGTGTGTGAGAATGAGGGTGAAGACAACACCTCCTCAACGGTTCCCAATGTGAATATTTTACACGGCAAGTTCGTCTGCTTTCGTTCGGCAAGATTCTCCCTATAGGTGAGGCACAATACAGGGAGTCCCGACTTACAACCTTCCTTTAGTGACCTTTCAAAGTTTCGACGGTGACTTTTGACCGTTTTTCACACCTTAACGACAATTGCAGCATCCCTGTGGTCGCGGGATCAAATTCAGACGCTTGGAAACTGATTCACACTGATGACGGTTGCAGTGTTCTGGGGTGATGTGATCCTCTTTTATGACCTTCAAGGGGAAAGCTAGATTCACTCCACAACTGTGTGACTAGCTCAACAACTGCAGCGATTCACTTAACAACCGGGCCAAGAAAGGTTGTAAAATGGGACAAAACTCATAAAACAACTGCCTGCACATGAACACCTGTTGCTTGCATGAGTGGGACCGCGACTGTCCACAACACTTCTGCGAGTGGGACCATGAACGCCCATGATGCTTGGACGAGTGGGGCTGCGGACACCCACAACGCTTGCACAAGGGGGGCTGTGAACCCCTGTGACGCTTGCACAATTGGGGCCGTGAAAACTTGTGATGCTCGCCTGACTGGAAAGGTGAACCCTCGTGAGACTTACACGAATGGGGTCTGGAATGCCTGTGACGCTCATGGCAATGTTCGTACGAGTGGGACCATGAGCATCCACAATACTCACGCAAGTGGGGCCAGGATAGCCCACGACACTGAAACAAATGGCGCTACGAACGCCTGCAACGCTTGTACAAGCGGGGCTGCGAACGCCCGCAATGCTCACATGAGTGGGGCCGTAATACCGCTGACGCTCGCACAAGTGGGGCTGCGAACGCCAGTGACACTCACAGCGACACTCGTACAAGTGGGACAGTCCGCGTGGGTGCGCACCTGGCAACAGCCGGCCGCGCACGCAGCCTGGTGGCCAACAGACCGTGGCGCAGAAGTGAGCAAGAGCCCAGTGATTGGGGCCCCCTGATCTAGAGGACACGTGACGAGATCTTTCCCGGGCACGACAATGTTCCCAAGCCTTGAGTGTCCTCAAAGGACCACTCCGTCGAAGAGGCAAGTCCATGCTCCAATTGAGGACGACCTCAGACCATCTCAACATAGAGCGTGGTGGTCATCCAGCTAGGATCTGGTGCTTCACCGTGACCCACCTCGCTCAACGGTTGCCCAGATGACCTCCGAGAAACAAAACGAGAAGAAAGAAGGACATTGCTGGGTCCTCCAGTAGTAGAAGCCAACTCACCTGATAGAACACGTGGAAGTTTCTCTCCCCAGGTTGCTGTTTGAGGACCCGTGACTGCAAGAGAAGGAGAACGTGAGGTCATCTGGAGGACCCGGGTGGACAGATGCCTTTGGTACCCAAAGCCTTCCTACAAGACGGAGAAGCTATCGCAGCGGTTCTCAAGCTGTGGGTCGCGACCCCATTTGGGGTCGAACGACTGTTTCACGGGGGTCGCCAAACACCGCAGTCCGCCATTTTTTCCCCCATTTCCCCTCGGCCATCGTGCGCGCGCCGCGTATGCACGATTTGGCCCGTCGCGCCGCGCATGCGCGATTCGGCCCGTTGCGCCGCACATGCGCGATTCGGCCCATCGCGTGCGCCGCGCATGCACGGTTTGGGCCATCTTGCCGCGCATGCACGGTTCGGGCCATCGCGCCATGCATGCGTGGTTCAGGCCGTCACGTGCGCCGCGCATGCGCAGTTCGGCCCGTCACACACTCCGCACATGCGCGGTTCGGCCCGTCGCGCCGCACATGCGCGGTTCAGGGCCGTCGCATCGCGTGCCGCGCATGCGCGGCGCAGGTCGGGCTCACGCCACGCATGGGCGGCGCAGGTGGGGTCTCGGCCTGAAAAAGGTTGAGAACCGCTGAGCTATCGGAACCCATGTAGGAGAACCACGTTCTGAGGGGCTAATCTGGGAGTTGAAGTCCGTCCCTTGTAAAGCATGCCTGCTGGGGGATTCTGGGAGTCGTAGTCCACTCCTCTGAAAGGTGGAATTCTGGGAGGTGAAGTCCCTCCCTCTTTCAGTTGTCCAGTTTGAAACCCCCTTCCACCCCCAGGCTCCGTTCGTCCATTTCTCGACAAACTGGGCCACGGCGAGTCCCTCACTGTGAGACGCCCCATTTCTCGGCCACAAATGTGGATATTTAGATGAACCCATGAGTGGAATGTGACCCCCCCCCAAAAAACTCCTGCTTTAAGACACCCCCCCACACACACACCTTTTCCAACAAGTAGTTGCTGATGTGTCCTCCGGTCGGATCCCCCTTGAAGTCAAAATTGATGTCCATGTATTTGCCGAAGCGGCTGGAGTTGTCGTTGCGGCTCGTTTTTGCGTTGCCGAAGGCCTCCAGCACGCCGTTGGACTTCAGCAGGACGTTTTTGACCCTGTGGGGAAGGTGGAAGAAACGCAAAAGAATTACGCGGGGTGGGGGGAGTTAGGGGGTCTTCCTGGCCGCACCCCCTCCCCAATGAAGCCCTCCGCCGGATTTTTCTTCCCCTTTCTGACTATCCTACCTGCGCAGGATCGTTAGGAAGATGTAAAGGTGTGTGTGTGTGTGTGTGTGTGTGTGTGTGTGCGTGCGTGGATCAGACAGCTCTTTTATTTCCTGTATTCCCAGGCCTTGTGTGGTGGTTTGTGACCTGAGCAATTTTGAGACTGTCTGGGGGATTCTGGGAGTGGAAGTCCGCCCCTCTTAAAGCATGCCGGCTGGGGGATTCTGGGAGTTGAAGTCCTCCACTCTTAAAGCATATAGTTTGGGGAATTCTGGGAGTTGGAATCCACACATCTTAAAGCATGCTGGCTGGGGGATTCTGGGAGTGGAAGTCCATCCCTATTAAAGCATGCCGGCTGGGGGATTAGGGGACTGGAAGTCCTCCCCTCTTAAAGCATGCTGGCTGGGGGATTCTGGGAGTGGAAGTCCATCCCTCTTAAAGCATGCTTGCTGGGGGATTCTGGGAGTTGGAATCCACACAGCTTAAAGCATGCCGGCTGGGGGATTCTGGGAGTGGAAGTTCCCCCCTCTTAAAGCATGCCAGCTGGGGGATTCTGGGAGTGGAAGTCCCCCCCTCTTAAAGCATGCAGGCTGGGGGATTCTGGGAGTGGAAGTCCTCCCCTCTTAAAGCATGCAGGCTCGGGGATTCTGGGAGTGGAAGTCCCCCCTCTTAAAGCATGCCGGCTGGGGGATTCTGGGAATGAAAGTCCACAGTCTTAAAATTGCCAAAGTTGAGACACAGATGGATGGATGGCTATTACTTCCACACAACTCGTCTTTGCCTTACGACCCCAATGGAGTCCCCAATTTCCTGGCAAAGTGAGACGTGTGTGAAGTGAGTTTCACCCCGTTTTACAACTTCTCTTCCCACCGTTGTTAAGTGAATCACTGCAGCTATTAAGAGACTCACAGTCCACCTGGCTTGTGAGAAGGTGGCAAAAGGGGATCACGTGATCCCGCGCACGCTGCGATCGTCGTAAATACGAATCGGTGGCCCAGGGTCTGCATTATGATCACATGACCTTGCATTTTGATCACGGCCTTAACTTCCTTTGTTTGGCGCCGCTGTTACTTCGGATGGTCGCTAAACGAAAAGGTCGTAAGTCGAGGACTCTCGGGGACTGGCTTACCTTTCCACTTCGGCCCTCTGGCTCGGATTGGTGATGGCGGCGATGTACTGCATGATATACTTGCTGGCTTCCGTTTTCCCGGCGCCGCTCTCTCCTAAAAGAGACCGAGATTCGAAGCAAGGGACCGATTTTCCGATCTGCGAAGTCGATTGTCGGTCCGACTGAGATGGAGGGCGGGGTGGGCGTGCGCGTTTGTGCGCCTGCGCCTTTGCGTGTTCTACTTCGGCTCCGGCTCGACGGCCTGCATCGGTACCGTGCCATCCGGCGGAGGCAAGTTCTCCTCCGCCGCGTGGGGAGGTCTTTCTCCAGGACGATCGGATCTCCAGCGCGGCCACGGCGTCTCACCGGGTGTCCCCCCATCACCACTCGGGAGTCCACCCAGCTTCCGGCACAGTTGTCCTCTCCTACTCTTTCCTTTCCCCCCCTTCCCAGCGTTGCAGAGTGTCCGTAAGGGAGCTGGGTTTTGGGATTGATGGGTGGATTATGGGGGTCGTGGGTGGCCACTGAGCTTGGGCGGTTTTCTGGAAGACGTTTCATGACCAAGCGAGGGAACGTTATCAGTGCTGGAAGGGACAGGGTGGTTTGAAGGAGGAGGGGGAGGGAGAGGAGGGGGGAGGAGGAGGAGGAGGGGGAGGAGGAGGAAGGGGAGGAGATGAACAGTGGGGTCCTTTATGCTCTCTCTCAGCTTGGTGGCTTTCTTGCAGACGTTTCATGACCCAGCTAAGGAATATCACCAGTGCTGGAAGGGAGGGGGATTTGAAGGAAAAGGAAGAGGAGGAGGAGGAGGAGGTGAGGAGGAGGAGGAGGAGGAGGAGGAGGGTGAGGAGAAGGCAGGAGATTGAGAGGAGGAGAATGACCGTGGGGTCCTTTGTGCTCTCTCAGCTTTGTGGTTTTTCAGCAGACGTTTCATGACCCAACTAGGTAACATCATCAGTGGTGGAAGGGAGAGAAGAGGAGGAGGAGGAGGAGGAGGAGGAGGAGGAGGAGGAGGGTGGGATTCTTGGTGCTTTCTGAGCTTGTTGGTTCCTTGTAAACTGTTCTTTACCCAATTATGAAACCTCGTCAGTGATTGGGATTGATGACGTTCCCTAGTTGGGCTGTGAAATGTCTGGAAGAAAAACCACCAAGGTCAGAGAGCACCAAGGACCCCATAGTCATTCTCCTCCTCCTTCCCTTCCCCTCCTCTTCCTCCTCCTCCTCCTCCTCCTCCTCCTCCCTTTCAACCCCCCCTCCCTCCTAGCACTGATGACGTTCCCTAGTTGGGTCATGAGACATCTGCAAGGAAACCACCCAGCTCAGAGAGCACCAGGGACCCCCACAATCCTTTACTTCCTTCCTTCCTTCCTTCCTTCCTTCCTTCCTTCCTTCCTTCCTTCCTTCTTTCTTTCCTTCCTTCCTCTTCCTCCTCCTCCTCATCATCATCGTCAGCAATAACGGCATGCAACTTATAAAAGAGCCATGCCATAAGGGTGAATCAATTGGATGAACGTCCCGAAGTTGACCCCGGAGATTGGAATTGGTTCCATCTCCTTCTGCAGAGCTGGAGAAGCTCCTCGGATGAGGAGTGAAACCTCTTCCGAGGACAAAAACAGAAAGTCCCGTTGCCGTGGGGGGGGAAGTACTTTTGGGGACCACCTGGTCTCTTTCGAGGCCCTGTCTAGATGGGCCCCTCACGTCCCACATGGGTCTTAACCAGGGGTGCCGGTTCACACCAGTTCAGGAGAACCGGTAGCCAAATTTTTGCTGAGTTCGGAGAACCGGCTGAATTGACACTGTTTCCGGAAGTCCAGTCTAGGCCTGGGAGGACTGGAGGAGGCCTTCCAGGCTTAGAACGGCCTGCCGGAAGTGTGTGGATGCCACTTCCGGAAGTCCGTTCTAGGCCTCGGAGGACTGGAGGGGACCTTCCAGGCTTAGAACGGCCTGCCGGAAGTCTGTGGATGCCACTTCCGGAAGTCCGTTCTAGACCTCGGAGGCCTGGAGGAGGCCTTCCAGGCTTAGAACGGCTGCCGGAAGTGTGTGGATGCCACTTCCGGAAGTCCGTTCTAGGCCTCGGAGGACGGGAGGAGACCTTCCAGGCTTAGAACGGCCCGCCGGAAGTGTGTGGATGCCACTTCTGGAAGTCCGTTCTAGGTCTCCGAGGCCTGGAGGAAGCCTTCCAGGCTTAGAACGGACTGCCGGAAGTGCATGGATGCCACTTCCGTTAGTCCATTCTAGGCCTCAATGAAGCCTTCCAGGCTTAGAACAGCCCGCCGGAAGTGCATGGATGCCACTTCTGGAAGTCCATTCTAGGTCTCGGAGGCCTGGAGGAAGCCTTCCAGGCTTAGAACGGCCTGCCGGAAGTGCATGGATGCCACTTCCGTTAGTCCGTTCTAGGCCTCGAGGAGGCCTTCCAGGCTTAGAACAGCCTGCCGGAAGTGCGTGGATGCCACTTCTGGAAGTCCGTTCTAGGTCTCGGAGGCCTGGAGGAATCCTTCCAGGCTTAGAACGGCCTGCTGGAAGTGCATGGATGCCACTTCCGTTAGTCCGTTCTAGGCCTCGAGGAGGCCTTCCAGGCTTAGAACAGCCTGCCGGAAGTGCGTGGATGCCACTTCTGGAAGTCCGTTCTAGGTCTCGGAGGCCTGGAGGAATCCTTCCAGGCTTAGAACGGCCTGCTGGAAGTGCATGGATGCCACTTCCGTTAGTCCGTTCTAGGCCTCAGAGGCCCAGGCCTATTCATCCAATAAGAGAACCGGTTGTTCAGGTATTTGAATCCCAGCACTGGAGGTGGCTTCAAGTCAACCCAAGAGTTGAAGTTGCTCCTTACCTTCTTCTCTTTCCAAAATTCATTGCATGGACTTATTACCGCCGCCTGTCCTCTCCATGGGTGGGTTTACAAGCCCCATAAGTTAAGACCAGGAGTGGGATTCAAATACCGGAACAACCGGTTCTCTTATTGGATGCAGGCCTCGGCCTTCGAGGCCTAGAATGGACTTCTGGAAGTGGCATCCATGCACTTCCGGTGGACTGTTCTAGGTCTGGGAGGCCTGGAGTAGGCCTCCAAGGACTAGAATGGACTTCTGGAAGTGGCATCCATGCATTTCTGGCAGGCCGTTCTAAGCCTGGAAGGCCTCCTCCAGGCCTCCGAGGCCTAGAATGGACTTCCGGAAGTGGCATCCACGCACTCCGGTGGGCCGTTCTAAGCCTGGGAGGGCTCCTCCAGGCCTCCGAGGCCTAGAACAGACTGCCGGAAGTGGCATCCACGCACTTCCAGTGGGCCCTTCTAAGCCTGGGAGGGCTCCTCCAGGCCTCCGAGGCCTAGAACAGACTTCCGGAAATGGCATCCACACACTCCGGTAGGCCGTTCTAAGCCTGGGAGGGCTCCTCCAGGCCTCTGAGGCCTAGAACAGACTTCCGGAAAGGGCATCCACGCACTCCGGTGGGCCGTTCTAAGCCTGGGAGGGCTCCTGCAGGCCTCCGAGGCCTAGAACAGACTTCCGGAAATGGCATCCACACACTCCGGTAGGCCATTCTAAGCCTGGAAGGCCTCCTCCAGGCCTCCGAGGCCTAGAACGGACTTCCGGAAGTGGCATCCACGCACTCCGGTGGGCCGTTCTAAGCCTGGGAGGGCTCCTCCAGGCCTCCGAGGCCTACAACAGACTTCCGGAAGTGGCATCCACGCACTTCCGGTGGGCCCTTCTAAGCCTGGGAGGGCTCCTCCAGGCCTCCGAGGCCTAGAACGGACTTCCGGAAATGGCATCCACACACTCCTGTAGGCCATTCTAAGCCTGGGAGGGCTCCTCCAGGCCTCCGAGGCCTAGAACGGACTTCCGGAAGTGGCATCCACGCACTTCCAGCGGGCCGTTCTAAGCCTGGAAGGCCTCCTCCAGGCCTCCGAGGCCTAGAACAGACTTCAGGGAAGTGGCATCCACGCACTTCCGGCGGGCCATTCTAAGCCTGGAAGGCCTCCTCCAGGCCTCCGAGGCCTAGAACGGACTTCCGGAAGTGGCATCCACGCACTTCCGGTGGGCCCTTCTAAGCCTGGGAGGGCTCCTCCAGGCCTCCGAGGCCTAGAACGGACTTCCGGAAGTGGCATCCACGCACTTCTGGCGGGCCGTTCTAAGCCTGGGAGGGCTCTTCCAGGCCTCCGAGGCCTAGAACAGACTTCCGGAAATGGCATCCACACACTCTGGTAGGCCGTTCTAAGCCTGGGAGGGCTCCTCCAGGCCTCCGAGGCCTAGAACAGACTTCCGGAAATGGCATCCACACACTCTGGTAGGCCGTTCTAAGCCTGGGAGGGCTCCTCCAGGCCTCCGAGGCCTAGAACAGACTTCTGGAAGTGGCATCCACGCACTTCCGGCGGGCCGTTCTAAGCCTGGAAGGCCTCCTCCAGGCCTCCGAGGCCTAGACTGGACTTCTGGAAGCACCGTGCATGAAGCTGGTTCTCCGAACTGAGCAAAAATTTAGCTCCCGGTTCTGCTGAACTGGTGTGAATTGGTCTGAATCGCACCACTGGCCTTTTTTGGGGGGGGGACAAGGGAGAAAAAGAGCAATGGGAGCCCCTACCCGAGATGACAATGCAGGTGTCCATGGCCCGCCTCTTCATGGCTTTGTAGGCCGCGTCGGCCACCGCGTAAAGGTGAGGCGGCCTCTCGTAGAGTTCCCGGCCCCGGTAATGCTCGATCATCTCCTTCCCGTAGAGCGAGAGGGGTTTGTACGGATTCACGGAGACCACCACTTCGCCGATGTAGGTGTAGATGCGTCCTTTCTCGAACCTAGCGTGGCGAGGAGGAGACCAGGTTGAGAAGACATCTCAATGACATGGGGAGCGTCGGAGCTGAAGGATCACGGGTGGGGTGGGGTGGGTGGGGAGAGAACATAGAACGCCTGGCCTTTGGGGACAAGGTTTTTAATGGTCGGATGAATTCATGCGGGGCCAATCTTTTCTTGAAGGCCTCCAGGGATGGAGCACCTACTGCACGTCTGGTGGCAAGGAGTTCCACTGGTGAATTGTCTTCACTGTTAGGAAGTTCCTCCTTAATTCCAGGTTGCTTCTCTCCTGGGTGAGTTTCCATCCGTTGTGTCTTGTCTTGCCTTCGGGCCCTTTGGAGGGTAGGTGGATCTCCTTCCTTCCTTCCTTCCTTCCTTCCTTCCTTCCTTCCTTCCTTCCTTCCTTCCTCCTTTCTTTCCTTCCTCCCTCCCACCCATTTACATTGTTTCCTTCCTTCCCTCCCTCCTTTCTTGCTTTTCTCCCTCCCACCTCTTCATACTGTTTCCTTCCTTCCTTTCTTCCTTCCTTCCTTCTCCCCTTTCTTTCTTGCCTTTCTCCTTCCTTCTTTCTTTCATTGCTTCCTCCTTCCTTTCTTGACTTTCTCCTTCTTTCCTTCCTTCCTCCTTCCCACCCCATCTCACTGTTTCCTTCCTGCCTTCTTCCCTTCCTCCTTCCCTTCCTCCTCCTCCTTTCTTCCCTCTCCCCTTCTTTCTTGCCCTTCTCCTTCCTTCTTTCCTTCCCCCTTCCCTCCCATACCCTCACCTTCCTTCCTCCCTCATTCCCTCCTTCTTTCCTTCCTTCCTCCCTCCCTCTTTCTTTCTTTCCTTCCTTCCTCCCTGCCACCTCTTCATACTGTTTCTTTCTTTCCTTCCCTCCATCTCTTTCTTGCCTTTCTCCTTCTTTTTTTCCCTCCCTCCCTCCTTTCCTTCCTTCCTCCCTCCCTCTTTCCTTCCTTCCTTTCTTCCTCCCTCCCTCCCTCCCTCTTTCTTTCCTTCCTCCCTCCCACCTCTTCATATTGTTTCCTTCCTTCCTTTCTTCATTCCTTCCCTCCCTTTGTTTCTTGCCTTTCTCCTTCTTTCTTTTGTTCCTTCCTTCTTCCTTTCTTAACTTTCTCCTTCCTTCCTTCCCCCTCCCTCCCATACCTTCTCACCTTCCTTCCTTCCTTCCTTCCTCTCTCTTTCTTTCCTCCCTCCATCCCACCTCTTTATACTGTTTCCTTCCTTCCTTTCTTTCTTGCCTTTCTCCTTTTCTTTTGTTCCTTCTTTCCTCCCTCCTTTCTTGACTTTCTTTCCTTCCTTCCTCCCTCCTTCTTTCCTTCCTTCCTCCCTCTCTTTCTTTCCTTCCTCCCTCCCTCCCATCTCTTCATACTGTTTCTTTCTTTCCTTCCTTCTTTCCTTTCTTCCTCCCTCCCCTTCTTTCCTTCCTCCCTCCCTCCCTCCCACCTCTTCATACTGTTACTTTCTTTCCTTCGTTCTTTCCTTTCTTCCTCCCTTTCTTTCCTTCCTCCCTCCCTCCCACCTCTTCATACTGTTTCTTTCTTTCCTTCCTTCTTTCCTTTCTTCCTCCCTTTCTTTCCTTCCTCCCTCCCTCCCACCTCTTCATACTGTTTCTTTCTTTCTTTCCTTCTTTCCTTTCTTCCTCCCTTTCTTTCCTTCCTCCCTCCCTCCCACCTCTTCATACTGTTTCTTTCTTTCCTTCCTTCTTTCCTTTCTTCCTCCCTCCCTCCCACCTCTTCATACTGTTTCTTTCCTTCCTTCTTTCCTTTCTTCCTCCCTCCCTTTCTTTCCTTCCTCCCTCCCTCCCTCCCACCTCTTCATACTGTTACTTTCTTTCCTTCCTTCTTTCCTTTGTTCCTCCCTTTCTTTCTTTCCTCCCTCCCTCCCACCTACCTCTTCATACTGTTTCTTTCTTTCCTTCCTTCTTTCCCTCCTTCTTTCTTGCCTTTCTCCTTCCTTCTTTCTTTCTTTCTTCCTCCTTTCTTTCTTTCTTCCTCCCTCCCTCCTTTTCTTCACTTTCTCCTTCCTTCTTTCCTCCCTCCCTCCTGACGCTTCTCACTCCTTCCTTCCTTCCCTCCCTCCCTCCCTCTGTCTCTTTCTCCTGCCTTATAGAATCCTAGGGCCCGGAAGGGACCTTTGGAGGTCATCTAGTCCAGCCCCCTGCTAGAGCAGGAGACCCTATACCAGGGCTAGGCCACCTTGGCTCTTTAATGACTGGTGGACTTCAACTCCCAGAATTCCTCAGCCAGCCATGCTGAGGGGAAAGGGAGAGGTTTCCAAGCTGAGCCAGGCTGGCTCAGGAATTCTGGGAGTTGAAGTCCACCAGTCATAAAGCGGGCTAGGCCTAGGGCAGAGGTAGGCCACCTTGGCTCTTTTATGACTGGTGGACTTCAACTCCCAGAATTCCTCAGCCAGCCATGCTGAGGGGAAAGGGAGAGGTTTCCAAGCTGAGCCAGGCTGGCTGAGGGATTCTGGGAGTTGAAGTCCACCAGTCATAAAAGAGCCAAGGTTCCCTACCCCTGACCTATACCATTCCGGACAAGTGACTGTCCAGTCTCTTCTTCAAACCCTCCAGCGATGGAGCGCCTGTCCCCTCCGGTGGCAAGCAGTTCCACGGGCCCCAAGTCTCCGTCCTTAAGCGAGACGTGCGGGAGGCGGGTTTGGCCGCGTTTTACGACCTGCCTTGCCACAGTGGCCGAGTTCATCCGTTCGACACTTGGTTAATAAGGCAAGGCCGCAGCAACGGTCATAAATACGAGTCCGTCGTATTAGGGGTTCTTTTTATATATGTATTTTTTATATATGTATTTTAATGTTGATTTCTATTTATGCTGTGAGCCGCCCTGAGTTCCTCGAATAGGGCGGCATAGAAATCCAATAAATTCAATTTAAATTCAATTCAAATTCAAAATTCAGAGGGTCGTCGGTGTGAAAAAAAAACGACCCCAAGTCGGCTTTCTTCCCCCCCCCAGCGCCGTCGTAACTTCAGTGGCTCAAGCGACCGTCGTAACTCGAGGACCGGCTGCGGCCCGTACGGGGGGGAGACGGGGGGGTGGGGGGGTGAGGGTGTCCAAATGGCGGAAGGAAAGAAATTCAAAATAAACAGGCAAAGGGGAAGCGAGGCCAGCTGGGCTTCGGGTGCGAGTGGCGCGTTTCCGGCTTTCAAAATGAGCTGGGCCTTGAGTCATTCCGATCCTGCCTCACTTCCCTGCTCCCTCCCACACGATCACCAACCACTTCCTGCCTCAAAGGAAGTGACTTCACCACGCCTTCCCCCCTGGGAAATAAACCTGGTTAGTTAGAAACAGGGGTTTTGCTAGATCTGGGCTTCTTTGTGGTCAAAAGAGCCGCCCTTTTAGGGTAGGTGGACTTCAACTCCCAGAATTCGCCAGCCTGCCCGAAGGGCACACACCTTGACTGAGGAATTCTGGGAGTGGAAGTCCTCCCCTCTTGAAGCAGGCCGGCTGGGGGATTCTGGGAGTGGAAATCCTCCCCTCTTAAAGCATTGTGGCTGGGGGATTCTGGGAGTGGAAGTTCCCCCCTCTTAAAGCATTGTGGCTGGGGGATTCTGGCAGTGGAAGTTCCCCCTCTTAAAGCATTCAGGCTGGGGGATTCTGGGAGTGGAAGTCCCCCCCCTCTTAAAGCATGTCAGCTGGGGGATTCTGGGAGTGGAGGTTCCCCCTCTTAAAGCATTGTGGCTGGGGGATTCTGACAGTGAAAGTTCCCCCTCTTAAAGCATTCAGGCTGGGGGATTCTGGGAGTGGAAGTCCCCCCCTCTTAAAGCATGTCAGCTGGGGGATTCTGGGAGTGGAGGTTCCCCCTCTTAAAGCATTCAGGCTGGGGGATTCTGGCAGTGGAAGTCCCCCCCTCTTAAAGCATGTCTGCTGGGGGATTCTGGGAGTGGAGGTTCCCCCTCTTAAAGCATGGCGGCTGGGGGATTCTGGGAGTGGAAGTCCCCCCTCTTAAAGCATGCCGGCTGGGGGATTCTGGGAGTGGAAGTCCCCCCCTCTTAAAGCAGGCCAGCTGGGGGATTCTGGGAGTGGAAGTCCCCCCCTCTGAAAGCATGCCGGCTGGGGGATTCTGGGAGTGGAGGTTCCCCCTCTTAAAGCATGCCGGCTGGGGGATTCTGGGAGTGGAAGTCCCCCCCTCTGAAAGCATGCCGGCTGGGGGATTCTGGGAGTGGAAGTCCCCCCCTCTGAAAGCATGGTGGCTGGGGGATTCTGGGAGTGGAAGTCCTCCCCTCTTAAAGCATGGCGGCTGGGGGATTCTGGGAGTGGAAGTCCCCCCTCTTAAAGCATGCCGGCTGGGGGATTCTGGGAGTGGAAGTCCCCCCCTCTGAAAGCATGCCGGCTGGGGGATTCTGGGAGTGGAAGTCCCCCCCTCTGAAAGCATGGTGGCTGGGGGATTCTGGGAGTGGAAGTCCTCCCCTCTTAAAGCATGTCGGCTGGGGGATTCTGGGAGTGGAAGTCCTCCCCTCTTAAAGCAGGCCGGCTGGGGGATTCTGGGAGTGGAAGTCCCCAAGGTTACCGAATGAACATTTGGTTGCTGAGCCGACTGGCGTGTATTTGTGACGGCTGCAGCATCCCAAGTCATGCAACGCACACGCACGACGTTCCCAGCTCACCTCGGACCCGCAAAGCGAATGGGGCAAACTGGATTTCCTTAGTGATCCTGTGACCCACTTAAGAAAACTTTAGCAGGGGGTAAGAAAACTGCCAAAAATCTTCCACTGGAAGAATGAATGGAGTCCTCCCTTTATGACCTCAGTTGCGGTTCTCTCTTCTCCACAACGACAACCGTGTGAGGTGGGTTCGCATGAGACAAAGGGACTAGCCCAAAGTCACCCGGTTGAGTTTCAGGCTTAAGGCGGGAACTAGAACTCACCATCTCCGGGTGATTGGCCCAAACTCACCTAACAGGCTTTCATGTCGAAGGCGGGAACTAGAACTCACCGTCTCCTGGTGATTGGTCCAAAGTCACCTAGTTGGCTATTCTGTCTAAGGCGGGAACTAGAACTCACCATCTCCGGGTGATTGGCCCAAACTCACCCAACAGGCTTTCATGTCGAAGGCGGGAACTAGAACTCACCGTCTCCTGGTGATTGGCCCAAAGTCACCTAGTTGGCTATTCTGTCTAAGGCGGGAACTAGAACTCACCATCTCCGGGTGATTGGCCCAAACTCATCCAACAGGCTTTCATGTCGAAGGCGGGAACTAGAACTCACCGTCTCCTGGTGATTGGTCCAAAGTCACCTAGTTGGCTATTCTGTCTAAGGCGGGAACTAGAACTCACCATCTCCGGGTGATTGGCTCAAAGACACCCAGCTGCCTTTCATTCTTAAGGCGGGACTAGAACTCACCCTCTCCTGGTGATTGGCCCAAACTCGCCTAACAGGCTTTCATGTCGAAGGCGGGACTAGAACTCACCCTCTCCTAGTGATTGGCCCAAAGTCACCTTAGAGGCTTTCATGCCTAAGGTGGAACTAGAACTCTCAGTCTCCTGGTGATTGGCCCAAACTCGCCTAACAGGCTTTCAAGTTGAAGGCGGGACTAGAACTCTCTCACTCTCCTGGTAATTGGCCCAAATCACCCAGCCGGCTTTCATGCCTAAGGCGGGACTAGAACTCAGCCTCGCCTGGTGATTGGCCCAAAGTCACCTAACAGGCTTTCATGCCTAAGGCAGGACTAGAACTCAGCCTCGCCTGGTGATTGGCCCAAAGTCACCTAACAGGCTTTCATGCCTCAGGCGGGACTAGAACTCTCTCAGTCTCCTGGTGATTGGCCCAAATTCACCTAGCCAGCTTTTGTGCTGAGGCGGGACTCGAACTCACTGTCGCCCTGTTTGTAGCCTGAGGTGTTTACTGCTAGGACTGATTGCCTCTTCAACCACAGAGCTGTTTCTGTGCTAGCGAAGGTAGGACCTTCCTGTTAGAGTATGACTCTGAAGATCCCACTGATGGACATCATCTGGAGAGCCACCAGACGAAAAAGATCTCCACCGAGGCTGGATCGAGTCCCTCAGAAGGTCCCCTCCCCGACCACTTGACCTCTGCTCCAACACAAGATGCGGCTTTGCCGGGACCCATCGTTCACTTCCTTCCACGTTTCCGAAGCTTACCTGAGCTTCAGGTTCTCTAAGAAGTCTTCCATGGTCACCTGGTCCAAGAGGACAAAGTCAGCTTTTCCAAACTCTAGACTCTCTTGCTCGGCCATGGTTCCTGGTGAAGGGAGTCCACTTTCTGGGGGGTGGGGGGTGGTGGTGGGAGAGCCCAGACGACCGTCCTCGCTCAGCAGAGAGAAGATGAGTGAGTCAAGCCGGGTAGTTTCCGTCGGAGTGAGAAGGTGGAGCTTGTGGTTAGCAAAGCTAACCGCTCCCTTGCAGGTTCCACTTCCTGGATTGTTATTTGCTCTAGGGCGGATCTCATAGGAGGGATGGATTCTCCTGAAGGAGAGGGTCTCAAAATCCTCTGTGGAGAACTTAAACTCTAAACCCTGGAGAACCTGGGAGAACTTCATATGAGACCACCAGAGTAGGCATCTAAGGGCCTCTAAAGGATGGCTTTTATAGAATGGATGGGTTCTCCTGGAGAAGTGGGTCCCAAAGTCCTCCATGGAGGACCTCAACCCCTAAACCTTGGAGAACTTGGAGAACTTGATCGGAGACCACCAGAGAAGGCATATAACGTCCTCCAGAGGATGGCTCTTATAGGACGGATGGATTCTCCTGGAGGAGAGGGTCCCAAAATCCTCCATGGAAAACTTAAACTCTAAACCCTGGAGATCTTGGGAGAACTTCATAGGAGACCACCAGAGTAGGCATCTAAGGGCCTCTAAAGGATGGCTTTTATAGAATGGATGGGTCCTCCTGGAGAAGTGGGTCCCAAAGTCTTCCATGGAGGACCTCAACCCCTAAACCTTGGAGAACTTGGAGAACTTGATCGGAGACCACCAGAAAAGGCATCTAAGGTCCTTCAGAGGATGGCTTATAGGACGGATGGAGGTCCCACCTCCTTCCTCCTCATTGTGGCTTCATGATTTAGGAGGCTGGTCCCAAAACAGCACAAAGCTGTGACGAGGAACCCACAACCACAAATTTAAGGGGGAGCGGACACCCTCTCCCAGGACAAGACGAGAAGGAGAAGATGACGACTCAAAAACCTCCTTGATTTCTCCACCGTGGGCAGGTCCGTCCACTTCCACCCAATGCTTCCCTCACAACCCGCTTCCACACAGCCAAACAACTTTGGCAGTTGTGCAACCTTGCAGCGTTGTGGCTCATCCAAACAATCAGCAGAAGGCATTTCTATGTGCCAATTCACTAGTCCTCGACGTTACGACCGCAATTTTGAGCCCCAACATTTCTGGTTTTGGCCCGACGGAGCCCCCGTTAAGGGAATTTCCTCCCGTCGCTAAGTGACTCACAGGGTGGTGAAGAGAATCGGGCTTCCTCCGTTGACTTTGCGGTGTCCGAAAGTCGCGGAAGGGGAGCCCGTCACACACACACAAACACACACACACACATTGGGGACACTGTGGCCGTCGTAAATATGAAACAGTTGCCAAGGGTCTAAATGTGGATCTCACAACCAGGGGTCTTCCAACTTGGCCCTTTTATGACTGGTGGACTTCAACTCCCAGAATGCCTCAGTCGGCCATTTTGATGAAACTGCGGGCTTGGATCCAGACTCTCAGGGGTCTTCGGACTTGGCCCTTTTCTGACTGGTGGACTTCAACTCCCAGAATTCCTCAGTCGGCCATTTTGATGAAACTGCGGGCTTGGATCCAGACTCTCGGGGCTCTTCTGACTTGGCCATTTTATGACTGGTGGACTTCAACTCCCAGAATGCCTGTCGGCCATTTTGATGGGAGTTGAAGTCCACTAAGTCATCAAAGGGCCAAGTTTGATGATCCCTGGTGTAGACCATATTGTAGAGGTTAGATGTAGAAACCCGCACTCGTACCCAAGGTCGGACGCGCACACAAACACACAATCCTTCAGGCAAAAGCGACATGGTGCAGACCGACGAAATGTCGGTAGTCCTCAGTGATAATTGCCAGAGAGCACAGAGGACCTTCCCATCCTGTTCCTTCTCCTCTCCACAAATCCTCCTCCCTTCCAGCCCTGATGATATTGCCTAGTTGGGTCACGAGACGTCTGCAAGGAAACCACCCAGCTCAGAGAGCACCGAGTCCTTTTCCACTTCCGCTCCTCCCTCTCCTTTTCCCTGTGTTCTCTCGCCTCCCTCTTCCTCCTCCTCTTCTCCATAACTCCCCCCTTCCTTCTAGCCTTGATGTTGTTCCCTAGTTGGGTCACGAGACGTCTGCAAGGAAACCACCCAGCTGAGAGAACATAAAAGGATCCCACGGTCCTTCTCCTTCCTTCCTTCCTCCTCCTTCTCTTCCTCTCGGCAAAGCCTACTCCCTCCTAGCACTGATGATGTTCCCTAGTTGGGTCACGAGACGTCTGCAAGGAAGCACCCCCCCCCGCCACCAAGCTCAAGAGAGCACCCAAGACCCCCCACACTTCAACCCGGAGCTACACAATAGCAGTCTCTTCTACCAGGAGCAATTTTACTTCTGTTCTCTCGCCCTGTCTTCCGCTCCACCGTCTTTTGCCACAATTATTGTGGTTTGGCTTGTGGGCGGCAACGTGGCTTCCTCTTCCTGGCCAGAGACAGGCGGTCTGCCTCACCCTCATAGGCCCTGGATTCGAGGGGTTGCTAAGGGGCTTCAAAGGCAGGGCCTTTGGGACCAAAGACCACCCCCCCATCGCCAAGCTCAGCTGGAGAGCAAGTGGGGAGTATCTCCCCTAGATGGAGGGAATTAAAATGGTAATTCAATATATTCTGGAGGCGGCGACCTGCTCTCTGGCCTGAGTAGGGGGTTGGACTAGATGACCTCCGAGATCCCTTCCACCTATTATTTCTGTCAGGGTGTCCTGCTTGAGCAAGGGGTTGGGCTAGATGACCTCCCAAGCTCCCAACTTTTATTGTCAGGGTGTCCTGCTTGAGCAAGGGGTTGGGCTAGATGACCTCCCAAGCTCCCAACTTTTATTCTGTCAGGGTGTCCTGCTTGAGCACGGGGGCTGGACTAGATGACCTCCGAGATCCCTTCCACCTGTTATTGTCAGGGTCTCCTGCTTGCCCAAGGGGCTGGACTAGAAGACCTTCAAGGTCCCAACTAGGTTATTGTCAGGGTCTCTGCTTGAGCAGGGAGTTGGACTAGATGACCTCCAGGGTCCCTTCCAACCCTGTTATTCTGATTTTGTAAGGCTCTCCTGGTTCGAGCAGGGGGTTGGACTAGATGACCTCGGGGGGGTCCCTTCCAGGTCACTCTGTTAGGGTCTCCTCTTTGAGCAGGGGGTTGGAGTAGATGACCTCCAAAGGTTCCTTCCGGCTCTTTTGTTAAGTCTGAGATTCTGTCAGGCTCTCCTCTTTGAGCAGGGGGTTGGACTAGATGACCTCCAGGGTCCCTTCCAGCTCTTGCTATTCTATTGGGGTCTCCTGTTTGAGCAGGGGGTTGGACTAGATGACCTCCAAGGTAGAGAGAAAGAGAGAGAGAGAAAGAGACAGGGAGACTTTCAATGACTTTTAATCTCATTCCGGAAGTCTAAATTCGTAGCAGTGGAAAGCCCATCGTCCCCCCCCTCGAGGCCACAAGGGAAGCATGGGCTTCGTCATCCTCTCCCTGGCAAACTTTCCGTCGGTCCACGGCCCACTTCCTTGTTTCCTTGGTCTCAATTTAGCCCGGCTGCCGGTGACTCATCATGGCGGCTGGGATGCCCACGGCCGCTTCCTCTTCGGGGCGAGAGGCGTGGGAGTGGATGATGGGCACCGAGCAGCGGGGCAGAGAGAGTGTTGGGCGTCTTCTTGGGGCCACCTAGAAGACAAGAGGCACGAGAGGTTCAAAATCAGGTGCTCTGAAAATTCACAATTACTACTACTAGGCTACTACTAGTAGTACTTTGTAAGTAACATAATGCCCCTTCTTCCTACTTTCCCCCCCAACAATCCTGCGAGGTGGGACAGGCCAAGAGGGAGGGACTGGCCCAAAATCACCCAGCGAGCTGTCACACCTCGGGCGGGACTAGAACTCCCCGTCTCCTGGTGATTGGTCAGGCACCCAGCTGGGTTTTATGCCAAAGGTGGGACTAGAACTCCCCGTCTCCTGTTGATTGGCCCAAAGTCACCTAGTCGGCTTTCCTGTCTAAGGCGGGACTAGAACTCGCCGTCTCCTGGTGATTGGTCCAGTCACCTAGTTGGCTTTCCTGTCTAAGGCGGGACTAGAACTCCCCATCTCCTGGTGATTGGTCCAAAGTCATCTAGTCGGCTTTCCTGTCTAAGGCGGGACTAGAACTCGCCGTCTCCTGGTGATTGGTCCAAAGTCACCTAGTCGGCTTTCCTGTCTAAGGCGGGACTAGAACTCGCCGTCTCCTGGTGATTGGCCCAAAGTCACCTAGTCGGCTTTCCTGTCTAAGGCGGGACTAGAACTCCCCGTCTCCTGGTGATTGGTCAGTCACCTAGTTGGCTTTCCTGTCTAAGGCGGGACTAGAACTCGTTGTCTCCTGGTGATTGGTCCAAAGTCATCTAGTCGGCTTTCCTGTCTAAGGCAGGACTAGAACTCGCCGTCTCCTGGTGATTGGTCCAAAGTCACCTAGTCGGCTTTCCTGTCTAAGGCGGGACTAGAACTCGCCGTCTCCTGGTGATTGGTCCAAAGTCACCTAGTCGGCTTTCCTGTCTAAGGCGGGACTAGAACTCGCCGTCTCCTGGTGATTGGTCCAAAGTCACCTAGGTAGTTGGCTTTCCTGTCTAAGGCGGGACTAGAACTCCCCGTCTCCTGGTGATTGGTCCAAAGTCACCTAGTCGGCTTTCCTGTCTAAGGCGGGACTAGAACTCGTTGTCTCCTGGTGATTGGTCCAAAGTCATCTAGTCGGCTTTCCTGTCTAAGGCGGGACTAGAACTCGCCGTCTCCTGGTGATTGGTCCAAAGTCACCTAAGTCGGCTTTCCTGTCTAAGGCAGGACTAGAACTCGCCGTCTCCTGGTGATTGGTCCAAAGTCACCTAGTCGGCTTTCCTGTCTAAGGCGGGACTAGAACTCGCCGTCTCCTGGTGATTGGTCCAAAGTCACCTAGTCGGCTTTCCTGTCTAAGGCGGGACTAGAACTCGCCGTCTCCTGGTGATTGGTCCAAAGTCACCTAGGTAGTTGGCTTTCCTGTCTAAGGCGGGACTAGAACTCCCCGTCTCCTGGTGATTGGTCCAAAGTCACCTAGTCGGCTTTCCTGTCTAAGGCGGGACTAGAACTCCCCGTCTCCTGGTGATTGGTCCAAAGTCACCTAGTTGGCTTTCCTGTCTAAGGCGGGACTAGAACTCGCCGTCTCCTGGTGATTGGTCCAAAGTCACCTAGTCGGCTTTCCTGTCTAAGGCGGGACTGGAACTCCCCGTCTCCTGGTGATTGGCCCAAAGTTCACCTCTCTTAAAGCACGCCAGCTGGGGGATTCTGGGAGTTGGAGTCCACATACCTGTCAAGTTTGGGAAACATTGCTCTAATGCTTGGTAAGCCGGAGCAACACGAGGAGGCCGCGATGCAGAGTCCAAACGTCAAAGCTGGCTTGTCCGACAAACCATCTTAGGTGGGAAAAAAAAGCTTCTTCCCAGAACCCCCATTCCGTCTTCATCCGGGATTGCCAGACACAAAGTGGACAAACTCACAACCGGCATCCGGGCTTGTGCGAAAAGAGGCTTCCGTCAGAACTAGGCGACAAAAGACAAGAGAAGATTTGAGATCTGGACAGATTCCTTTCTTTTCATCCATTTTCTCTCCTCCTAGATCCATCGTGTCCTCGCTTAGTGACCGACGTTATGAGGGCGCCGGGCGAGCGGTACTTATGTGGGCACAACACACACACACAGACAAAGACACGATCATGTGCAGATAGATGCTCATCCATTTAAAACAATTGGGCTAGGAACCGCTTCCGTGCCATTGTAAGTACCGACGGTCACTAAACAAATCATCATAAAACGAGGACCACATACATCCGCATATTTACCTATATTTCCTCAGTTTTTAAGGCTGAATTGAAATGTAGCTTATGGCACACAACCAAAGTGATTTATTTAACAAACTGTCCCAAAGAGTGACAGAATAATCAGATCGGGGCGCACGGCGTCTCGCGTTATGACCGTTCACGCCAGGCTCACTTCCCGTCATAAAGTCAAGGACTCACTTCAAGTCGTTGAGCAAAATTCAGGATAGATTTTAACTCCCACCAGGCCTTTACCTGAAAAAGGAGCCGAACGGCCGGGGAGGATGGTAACCGGTGTCCCGAGCATCCCGAAGACACCTCTTCCTTCAAGTGGACTAGCACCATGGTGAGCAGAGATGGCAGATTCTTCCTAAGCGGGAGAGAAATCTGTTAGAGAAGGGAGAAATCATTCCGGACTGAATGAGTCGCCCTCAACTTACACGACGATCCGTTTAGTGACCGCGTGAAGTCACAATGCCAACGGAAAAGCGACTTACGACCGTTTCTCACTCTCGCGTTACCCCCAATTCGATTCGTATTTACGACGGTCACAGTGGTGACGCGATTCCTTCTTCTGGGACTTTCTAACAAGTCAATGGGGAAAGGCAGAGTCACTGAACAACTGTGTTACTAATACGATGGTTGATTCACTTAGTAACGGTAGCAGGAAATTTGGGCTCAATCACCGTCGTACGTTGAGGACTAGCGTCCTTTTTTAAAAATATAATCTTGTCCGGGATTTCTATAACCTCTCCCCGAAAAAGAGAGAGCGGGGGGAGGCCTCAAACCGTCCCGGGTTGCTTTCGCAAACACAACAGGAATGATCAGGGTCACCGACCAGACCCAGCCACGCTGGAAGGTTTGCGTTGTTGCGATGTTGTCCGACACGGGTGCGAATCTTACTCGAAGAGACGCTGGGGGGGGGGAGGAGAAAATCTAATTCTACAAAAACGTCAGGGAGACGAGAAAAACGGCACAACAAATGCAATTTTGCCCCCCTCAGCCCAAAGTGTGTGGCGGCTTGGCATACACACCCTGGGGCTCAATTGCGGTCCACACAATTATTGTGGTATCGTTGTCAAGTTCTTTCTCCAAAAAGATCCCCTCGTTGGAAAAAGATTCAATTAAGGCGAAAAGATAGCAAATTTTTGATTGACAAGCGTTCCTTTGATGTGAAAATGAGAGTGAAAAAAAAGGCGACTTATGACGAGTCCTCAGACTTACGACCTTCGCAGCTAATCCTTGATTGACAACTATTTGAAGTGAAAAAAAAAGTGACCTGACGAGTCCTCGGATTTACGACAGTTAAATCCTTGATTTAAAAATCATTCATTTCGGGATGATTTGAAGTTAAAATGGTAGTGGAAAAAGTGACTTATGACCAGTCCCCGGACTTACGACCATCGCAGCTAATCCTCGACTTACAACTATTGATTTTGGGACTATTTGAAGTGAAAACGGGAGTGAAAAAAGCAACTTATGACGAGTCCTCGGACGTACGACCGTCACAGCTAATCCTTGGTTTAAAATCATTCATTTCGGGACTATTTGAAGTTAAAATGGCCGTGGGGAAAGCGACTTATGACGCATATATATATCTCTATATAATTTTCACATATACCACATACACATACCACACACACATACATGCATTTCTGCATACAAATCCTGTATAGGGTTTCCTGCCTGAGCAGGGGGTTGGACTAGATGACCTCCAAGGTCCCTTCCAACTTTATTATGATTATGATTATTATTAAGAGACTGGACCGCCATTTGTTTGAAATGGTATAGGGTTTCCTGCCTGAGCAGGGGGCTGGACTAGATGACCTCCAAAGTCCCTTCCAACTTTATTATGATATTATTAAGAGACTGGACCGCCATTTGTTTGAAATGGTATAGGGTTTCCTGCCTGAGCAGGGGGCTGGACTAGATGACCTCCAAAGTCCCTTCCAACTTTATTATGATATTATTAAGAGACTGGACAGCCATTTCTTTGAAATGGTATAGGGTTTCCTGTCTGAGCAGGGGGCTGGACTAGATGACCTACAAGGTCCCTTCCAACATTATTATTATTATTTATTATCCATCTAGGTAACAACACACTTCCACTCAAAAAAAACCACAATACTGCACAGAGGCTCTTCCCTGCTGCAGCCAAAGAGCGAGCAAGTGGCTTCTAAGCCTTCTTTTTTTTTTTTTAACAGACTATCAAGTCACTAGTCCTCAGTGTGCTAGCTCTCTCTCTCTTTTCCCCCCACCCCCGGCCAGGTGGCCATCTGCCCGGGGCTCCAGACAAGCAGCTCAACCAGAGGTAGGCCACCTTGGCTCTTTTCTGAGCTCGTGGACTTCAACTCCCAGAATTCCTAAGCACGCACGGCCGGCTCAGGAATTCTGGGAATTGAAGTCCACGAGCTCAGAAAAAGAGCCCCCAGTTTTGAAGGCCCCTGAATTGCTCCACCGTGCCATCAAACCCCACGAGTTTGCAATCCGGCTGGGCCATTGGCAATGGCGGCGCGTGGCCTGCTGGGAGTTGTAGTCCGGCGGCCTAAGTACGGTACGCGAGGTCGAAAGGCGTAATTTTTCCCGGGGCGAAGAGTCTCTGACGCGGCCCCACCGGAGACTCACCCACTTGGGCTGCATCCAGCGCAACTCCGCTTGCGGATGGAGGTGGATCCACGTTTGCAGGCCGCCCGGCAGCGCCACTCGCCGTTTCTCCCTCGGCGCTTTTCCTTCGCTCCGCCCTCTTCCGCTCATGTGACCTAGCCGCGTTCAATGGCCTTCTAATTTTTTTTCCTTTTCTACCGCTCTTAGGCGGCTGACGTCGGAATGCCGACCAATCAGGACTCGAGAAGGCGGGACCAAGAAGGAAGCATGGACCTTTTGTCCACGCGCTCAATGGGGTTGCGTTTTATCTCCAGCGCTCAGGGCAGCGCTCGAATTCGGAATGAACCTGGACACTCAACCAATCAGGAAGCGAGGGGGGTGGGACCATGAGAGAGAGTAGATGCTTCAACACTGGAAGTTTTTAAGAAGAGAGCAGGGGGTTGGACTAGATGACCTCCAGGATCCCTTCCAATTATTATTATTGTTATTGTTGTTATTATTATTACTACTATTATTATTACTATTATTGTTGTTATTAAGACACTGGACAGCCATTTGTTTGAAATGGTGTAGGGTTTCCTGCCTGAGCAGGGGGTTGGACTAGATGACCTCCCGGATCCCTTCCAATTATTATTGTTATTATTATTACTATTATTATTACTATTATTATTATTATTAAGACACTGGACAGCCATTTGTCTGAAATGGTGTAGGGTTTCCTGCCTGAGCAGGAGGTGCACTAGATGACCTCCAAGGTCCCTTCCAATTATTATTATTATTATTGTTATTATTATTCCTATTATGATTACTATTATTATTATTATTAAGACACTGGACAGCCATTTGTCTGAAATGGTGTAGGGTTTCCTGCCTGAGCAGGGGGTTGGACTAGATGACCTCCAAGGTCCCTTCCAATTATTATTATTATTGTTGTTATTATTATTACTATTATGATTACTATTATTATTATTATTAAGACACTGGACAGCCATTTGTCTGAAATGATGTAGGGTTTCCTGCCTGAGCAGGGGGTTGGACTAGATGACCTCCCGGATCCCTTCCAATTATTATCATTATTATTGTTGTTATTGTTATTATTATTATGAAGAGACTGGACAGCCATTTGTCTGAAATGGTGTAGGGTTTCCTGCCTCAGCAGGGGGTTGGACTAGATGACCTCCCGGGTCCCTTCCAATTATTATCATTATTATTGTTGTTATTGTTATTATTATTATGAAGAGACTGAACAGCCATTTGTCTGAAATGGTGTAGGGTTTCCTGCCTCAGCAGGGGGTTGGACTAGATGACCTCCAGAGTGCCTTCCAATTATGATTATTATTTTTGTTGTTACTGTTATTATTATTATGAAGAGACCGGACAGCCATTTGTCCGAAATGGTGTAGGGTTTCCTGCCTGAGCAGGGGGTTAGACTAGATGACCTCCAGGGTCCCTTCCAACTTCATCATCATCATCATTATCATTATCATTATTATGTTATTGTTATGTTATTGTTATTGTTATTATTATTGTCATTGTCGTCATCATCATCATCATCATTACCACAAGAGGAACAATGTCTTCGAATGAGTATTTTTATTTCCCGGAATCTTTCTATCATTTCATCGATCTATGTCTTCGAATGAGTATTTATACTAGCCCGGAACCTTTCTAAAACTTCATAGATCTATGGGCTTGTTGAATATACTCCCCGGAACCTTTTTATTGTTTCATAGTTCTTAGACTTTTCGATGAATATTTATGCAATTTTCCTTTATTAATAGTTCTACCACCAAAGGAACCTTTCTATTTTATCCTAGATCTATGTGTTCGGATGAACACTAGCCCGGAAACCTTTCTATTCCTTCATAGATCTATGTGTTCGAATGAACATTTCTACTTCCCGGATCCTTTCTATTCCTTCTTAGAGCTATGTGTTCGAATGAACATTTCTTATTCACGGATCCTTTCTACACCTTCATAGATCTATGTGTTCGAATGAACATTTCTACTTCCCGGATCCTTTCTATACCTTCTTAGAGCTATGTATTCGAATGAACATTTCTACTTCCCGGATCCTTTCTACACTATCATAGATCTATGTGTTCGAATGAACATTTCTATTTCTCGGATCCTTTCTAGCCCTTCATAGATCTCTTTGTTCGAATGACTATTTATATTCCCCACAACCTTTCTATGGTTTCACAGATTTGTGTCTTCGCATGAATATTCATATTCTCTTTTATCTATATTTATACTACCCCGCCGGAACCTTTCAAACAGTTCATAGATCTATGTCTTCCAGAAACAGGAAAATTACCCCGGAACCACCCGATGAACACACGCCTCTACCCGTTTATAACTCTATCTTCATGCGGTTGGGACTTTTTTCCCTTCGCGCATGCGCCTCGGCCTCTAACCAAAAGCCGGCTCGTCGTCGTCGTCCTCTCTTCTCCTCCGGAGGACTGACGTCAGTCCTCCGGCGCCGAACGTCGGCCAAGGGCGGGAAGGAGGGAGGGGGGAAGGCGCGCGGGGCACGCCGGGAACGCCGCCGACGCCCAAGATGGCGGCAGGATTGAAAAGTTGTGGCCGGGGCGGAGGCGGCGGAGGCGGCGGCGGCTGCAGGTCCTTCCCGGGCTCGGCTTGAAAGCCCCGAGGCGGCCATGGCGGCGCAGTGAAGGGCGAGGCGACCCGGCGGGCGGGGAGGAAGATGCCTCCGGGCCCCGCCTGAGCCATGGAGGAGGAAGGCAAGAGGGGCAAAAAGGTGAGTGGGGCGTGGCTTCCGGGCCGAGGGGGGCGGGGCTTGCGGAGAGGGGGGCGGGGTGTGGCTGGGAGCGGGAGCCGGCAGGCAGAGGGCTTTGGACTACAGAGCCCATCGTTCCAGGAGAGGGTGGGCTGCGGAGCCGGGGGGTCCTCAAGGGGGCTGGACTGCAGAGCCCATCATTCCACTAGGGGTTGAACTGGGGAGTCTGTGGTCCTCAGTGGGTGGACTACAGAGCCCATCATTCCAATAGGACAGCAGAGCCTATGGTCCTCCGTAGCTTTGGACTGCAGAGCCCATCGTTCCAGGAGAGGGTGGGCTGCGGAGCCTGTGGTCCTCAATGGGGAGGACTACAGAACCCATCATTTCAATAGGTGATCTGCGGAGCTTATGGTCCTCAATGGGGTGGACTATAGAGCCCGTCATTCTAATAGGTGATGGACTGCGGAGCCTATGGTCCTCAATGGGTAGACTGCAGAGCCCATCATTCCACTATGGGTTGAACTGGGGAGTCTTTGGTCCTCAGTGGGTGGACTACAGAGCCCATCATTCCAATAGGACTGCAGAGCCCATGGTCCTCCATAGCTTTGGACTGCAGAGCCCATCGTTCCAGGAGAGGGTGGGCTGCGGAGCCTAGGGTCCTCAAGGGGGCTGGACTGCAGACCCCATCACTCCCATAGATGATGGGCTGCGGAGCCTGTGGTCCTCAACCGGGTGGGACTACAGAGCCCATCAATCCAATAGGGGTTGGACTGGGGAGTCAGTGGTCCTCAATGGGTAGACTACAGAACCCATCATTCCACTAGGGGTTGGACTGGGGAGCCGGCGGTCCTCAATGGGTAGACTACAGAACCCATCATTCCACTAGGGGTTGAACTGGGGAGTCGTTGGTCCTCAGAGGGTGGACTACAGAGCCCATCATTCCAATAGGACTGCAGAGCCTATGGTCCTCTATAGCTTTGGACTACAGAGCCCATCATTCCAATAGGTGACAGGCTGCGGTGCCTGTGGATAGCTTTGGACTGCAGAGTCTGTCATTCCAATAAGTGATGGACTGTGGAGTCTCTGGTCCTCAATGAGGGTGGACTACAGAGCCCATCAATCCAATAGGGGTTGGACTGAGGAGCCTATGGTCCTCAATGGGGATGGACTACAGAGCCCATCATTTCAATAGGGGTTGGTCTGCGGAGCCTGTGGTCCTCAATGGGGAGGACTACAAAGCCCATCATTTCAATAGGTGATCTGCGGAGCCTATGGTCCTCAATGGGGTGGACTACAGAGCCCGTCATTCCAATAAGTGATGGACTGCAGAGCCTATGGTCCTCAATGGGGATGGACTACAGAGCCCATCATTTCAATAGGGGTTGGTCTGCGGAGCCTGTGGTCCTCAATGGGGAGGACTACAGAGCCCATCATTTCAATAGGTGATCAGCGGAGCCTATGGTCCTCAATGGGGTGGACTACAGAGCCCGTCATTCCAATAAGTGATGGACTGCAGAGCCTATGGTCCTCAATGGGGGTGGACTACAGACCCCATCATCCCAATAGCGGTTGCACGACGGAGCCTATGTTCCTCATTGATGGTGGACTACCTTACTAAAGGTTTACTCCACGGGTAGGTTGGTTCCAACCTACTCCAAGGTTGTGTTCGCAATGGATTTCGGCTTTCGGGAAAGTCGCTTATCGTTGGAAAGGAGAGACTATCTTTAGTTGTGTTATTTTGTCACATAACACAATGCGATGAACATATCCCATACTCCTTCCTCCTCTTATTTGCGCCGCAGCGACAACCCTGTGAGGTGGGTTGGGCTGAATAAGTGAGAGATGGGGACAAGGTTCCCCAGCTGTCTTTCATGGCTAAGGCGGGACTAGAACTCACCGTCTCCTGGTGATTGTCCCAAAGTCACCCAGTTGGCTTTCATGCCTAAGGCGGGACTAGAACTCTCTGTCTCCTGGTGATTGGCCCAAAGTCGCCCAAATGTCTTTCATGCCTAAGGCGGGACTAGAACTCCCAATCTCCTGGTGATTGGCCCAAAGTCACCCAGCTGGCTTTCGTGGCTGAGGCGGGACTAGAACTCCCAATCTCCTGGTGATTGATCCAAAGTCACCCAGCTGGCTTTCATGCCTACGGCGGGACTAGAACTCACCGTCTCCTGGTGATTGGCCCAAAGTCACCTAGCTGGCTTTCAGGCCTCAGACAGCACTAGAATTCACTGTCTCCTGGTGATTGGCCCCAAGATGAGAGTAGAATTCCCCGTCTCCCAGTGACTGGCCCAAACTCACCTAACCAGCTTTGATACTCAAGGCGGTACTAGAACTCCCCGCCTCCTGGTGATTGGCCCAAACACACCCAACCAGCTTTGATACTCAAGGCGGTACTAGAACTCCCCGTCTCCTGGTGATTGGCCCAAACACACCCAACCAGCTTTGATACTCAAGGCGGTACTAGAACTCCCCTGCCTCCTGGTGATTGGCCCAAACACACCCAACCAGCTTTGATACTCAAGGCGGTACTAGAACTCCCCCGCCTCCTGGTGATTGGCCCAAACACACCCAACCAGCTTTGATACTCAAGGCGGTACTAGAACTCCCCCGCCTCCTGGTGATTGGCCCAAAGACACCCAACCAGCTTTGATACTCAAGGCGGTACTAGAACTCCCCCGCCTCCTGGTGATTGGCCCAAAGACACCCAACCAGCTTTGATACTCAAGGCGGTACTAGAACTCCCCTGCCTCCTGGTGATTGGCCCAAAGACACCCAACCAGCTTTGATACTCAAGGCGGTACTAGAACTCCCCTGCCTCCTGGTGATTGGCCCAAAGACACCCAACCAGCTTTGATACTCAAGGCGGTACTAGAACTCCCCTGCCTCCTGGTGATTGGCCCAAACACACCCAACCAGCTTTGATACTCAAGGCGGTACTAGAACTCCCCGTCTCCTGGTGATTGGCCCAAACACACCCAACCAGCTTTGATACTCAAGGCGGTACTAGAACTCCCCCGCCTCCTGGTGATTGGCCCAAACACACCCAACCAGCTTTGATACTCAAGGCGGTACTAGAACTCCCCCGCCTCCTGGTGATTGGCCCAAACACACCCAACCAGCTTTGATACTCAAGGCGGTACTAGAACTCCCCCGCCTCCTGGTGATTGGCCCAAACACACCCAACCAGCTTTGATACTCAAGGCGGTACTAGAACTCCCCCGCCTCCTGGTGATTGGCCCAAACACACCCAACCAGCTTTGATACTCAAGGCGGTACTAGAACTCCCCCGCCTCCTGGTGATTGGCCCAAAGACACCCAACCAGCTTTGATACTCAAGGCGGTACTAGAACTCCCCTGCCTCCTGGTGATTGGCCCAAAGACACCCAACCAGCTTTGATACTCAAGGCGGTACTAGAACTCCCCTGCCTCCTGGTGATTGGCCCAAAGACACCCAACCAGCTTTGATACTCAAGGCGGTACTAGAACTCCCCCGCCTCCTGGTGATTGGCCCAAACACACCCAACCAGCTTTGATACTCAAGGCGGTACTAGAACTCCCCCGCCTCCTGGTGATTGGCCCAAACACACCCAACCAGCTTTGATACTCAAGGCGGTACTAGAACTCCCCCGCCTCCTGGTGATTGGCCCAAACACACCCAACCAGCTTTGATACTCAAGGCGGTACTAGAACTCCCCCGCCTCCTGGTGATTGGCCCAAACACACCCAACCAGCTTTGATACTCAAGGCGGTACTAGAACTCCCCGCCTCCTGTTGATTGGCCCAAACACACCCAACCAGCTTTGATACTCAAGGCGGTACTAGAACTCCCCTGCCTCCTGGTGATTGGCCCAAACACACCCAACCAGCTTTGATACTCAAGGCAGTACTAGAACTCCCCCGCCTCCTGGTGATTGGCCCAAAGACACCCAACCAGCTTTGATACTCAAGGCGGTACTAGAACTCCCCTGCCTCCTGGTGATTGGCCCAAAGACACCCAACCAGCTTTGATACTCAAGGCGGTACTAGAACTCCCCCGCCTCCTGGTGATTGGCCCAAACACACCCAATCAGCTTTGATACTCAAGGCGGTACTAGAACTCCCCCGCCTCCTGGTGATTGGCCCAAACACACCCAATCAGCTTTGATACTCAAGGCGGTACTAGAACTCCCCCGCCTCCTGGTGATTGGCCCAAACACACCCAACCAGCTTTGATACTCAAGGCGGTACTAGAACTCCCCCGCCTCCTGGTGATTGGCCCAAACACACCCAACCAGCTTTGATACTCAAGGCGGTACTAGAACTCCCCCGCCTCCTGGTGATTGGCCCAAACACACCCAACCAGCTTTGATACTCAAGGCGGTACTAGAACTCCCCCGCCTCCTGGTGATTGGCCCAAACACACCCAACCAGCTTTGATACTCAAGGTGGTACTAGAACTCCCCGTCTCCTGGTGATTGGCCCAAACACACCCAACCAGCTTTGATACTCAAGGCGGTACTAGAACTCCCCCGCCTCCTGGTGATTGGCCCAAAGTCACCCAGCCAGCTTTGATTCCCCCAGGCGGTACTAGAACTCCCCGTCTCCTGGTTTCTCGGTCAGCACATTATCCCTTAACTTTTTTTAACGTATTAAACGGGATATTTTGCACCCGTCTCAACCCCAGACATCTAAAAATCTCGTAGCGTCTTCCTCAAAATAGAAAACAGTTTTGTGTGTTTTGTGTTTTTAGGGTGTGATCTTCACCGACAACCCTTTGCAGGAACTCAGGCTTCCTGTTGACTCTTTTTTGTGTGTGTGTGTGGTTAAACACACCACAAATAAACACAACTGTTTTGGTTTAAAAAAAAAAAACACGTGCTGGCATTTCCCAGGAATTTAATTTAACACAAAGCCGGGTTTTTTTCTTTTTTCTCCGAATGATATTTGCCGAATGTTTAAGGGATCTATCCGTGCATTTGCACAACACTCACACAGACACACACACACACACACACACAAAATGTTCCCGGTCAGTGCAAACTCCAGACCCAGATTTTGGCAGATGACACAAACGTCTCCCAATATAGCTTTTTATTTCCATTTTTCCCGATCCGGAATGAATCCAGGGCGCTTCCCAAGAGCACCGCTCTAATTAATTTTTTTTGCAATTATTGTATTTTTTTTTTTACCGCTTTGCTCGGTGGAATTGAAATTGTCCGTGTGTGTGTGTGTGTGTTGTTTTGTGTTGTGTTTGTGGATGATATTTGGGCATGGAGAACGACCTTCCGGATAACAAACCAATCTCAGACGATATTTTTCCCCGCTTGAAGTCACTTCCTTTCCAATTGCAGATAGTCCTCGCTTTGCGACTATTCATTATTCTGTTCTGTTCTGTTCTATTTTATTCTTCTTCTATTCTTATTCCATTCGATTCTATATTCTTGTTTTTTCTGTTCTGTTCTGGGTTCTGTATTCTAGTCTAGTCTATATACTATTCTATTGTCTATTCTCTATTTTATTTTATTGTATATTCTATCCTGTAGACTATTGTATTCTCTATTCAAAGTCTGTTTTCTATTCTATATATTCTGTATTCTATTCTATGTTCTATTCTATTTTCTATTCTCATTCTCTATTCTGTTCTCTTTTCTATTCTATTTTATTCTCTATTCTGTTCTGTTCCATTCCATTCTATTCTTATTCTATTCTATATTCTTTTTTTCTGTTCTGTGTTCTATTTTATTCTATTCTATATACTATACTATTCTCTATTCTATTCTCTATTTTATTTTATTCTATATTCTATCCTATAGACTATTCTATTCTCTATTCAAAGTCTATTCTCTATTCTATTTTCTATTCTATACTGTATTCTATTCTATGTTCTATTCTCTTTTCTATTCTGTTCTATTCTCTATTCAAAGTCTATTTTCTATTCTATATATTCTGTATTCTATTCTATGTTCTATTCTCTATATTCTGTATTCTATTCTATGTTCTATTCTATTTTCTATTCTCATTATTCTATTCTCTTTTCTATTCTATTCTCTATTCTACTCTATTCTATTCTCTCTAATATTCTATTCTATATTCTATATTCTATTCTATTCTATTCTCTATTCTGTTCTGTTCCATTCTATTCTTATTCTATTCTATAGTCTTTTTTTCTGTTCTGTGTTCTGTGTTCTATTTTATTCTATTCTATATACTATTCTATTCTCTATTCAAAGTCTATTCTCTATTCTATTTTCTATTCTATATATTCTGTATTCTATTCTATGTTCTATTCTATTTTCTATTCTCTATTCTCTATTCTATTCTATTCTCTATTCCACTCTATTCTATTCTATATTCTATTCTATTCTATTCTATTCTCTATTCTGTTCCATTCCTTTCTATTCTTATTCTATTCTATATTCTTTTTTTTCCTGTTCTGTTCTGTGTTCTATTTTATTCTATTCTCTATACTGTTCTATTCTCTATTCTACTCTATTCTATTCTCTATTTTATTTTATTCTATATTTTATCCTATAGACTATTCAATTCTCTGTTCTATTCTCTATTTTATTCTATTCTATCCTATCCTATTCTCTATTCAAAGTCTATTCTCTATTCTATTTTCTATTCTATATATTCTGTATTCTAGTCTATGTTTTATTCTATTTTCGATTTTCTATTCTCTATTCTCTTTTCTATTCTATTCTATTCTATTCTCTATTCCACTCTATTCTATTCTATATTCTATTCTATTCTATTCTATTCTCTATTCTGTTCCATTCCATTCTATTCTTATTCTATTCTATATTCTTTTTTTCTATTCTGTTCTGTGTTCTATTTTATTCTATTCTCTATACTGTTCTATTCTCTGTTCTATTCTCTATTTTATTCTATCCTATCCTATTCTCTATTCAAAGTCTATTCTCTATTCTATTTTCTATTCTATATATTCTGTATTCTAGTCTATGTTCTGTTCTTATTTTCTATGTTCTATTCTATTTCATTCTCTATTCTATTTGTTCTATTCTCTATTCTACTCTATTTTCTATTCTATTCTCTCTAATATTCTATTCTGTATTCTATTCTATGTTCTATTCTGTTCTATATTCTATCCTTTTCTCCTGTCTCTGTTCTACTCTATTGTATTCTCACTTTTCAAGTTTGACTCTAAAATACAGGTCATCCTCCACTTAATGACCGGAACCAAATTTCTCTCGTTAAGAGAGACAGTCGCCAAAGGAGCTTTGCCCCATTTCGCAATCTTGCCACCGTGGTGAAGCCAATCGCCGCAGTTGTTAAGTCGGTCGCGGTCATTAAGTGAATATCTCCCCCCCATTGACTTTGCTTGTTGGAAGGACGCCAAAGGGGATCACATCACACACACACACACACACACACACACACACACACACACACACACAGAGACGGGATGCCACCGTCATCAATACAAACTGGCTACCAAGCGTCCGAGTTTCGATCCCGCGACCACGGGGGGCGCGGCGACGGTCGTTGAGTGTGACAAGCTGTTCCAAGTCAGCTTTTCTCCCCCGTGCCGTCATAACTTCGAACTGTCACTAAATCAACCGTCGTAAGTCGAGACACAGCGGCGAACAGAAGGGATTTTTCTACAAAAAAAGCTGCTGGCCTGCGTGAGAATTTGTGACCGACAACTAAGTTGGATCCCCCCCCCCAAATTTCGGTCGTTGTGAGACCAGGGAGACAATCATTCAGCTACAGCTCCCCCACCGAATGTTTTGGGGACAGAGGCAGTCCTCCACTTACGACGGTTCGCTTAGCGACTGTGGAAAGTGACAACGGCGCCGGAAAAAGGGATCGTTTTCCTGCCCGTGACGACGTCATGAAGAAAAGTTGGACAACGGGGAGAAAATTCACTTCTCAAAGTGACCAAAATATTGGTACTCCGTTGCGGTCGTCAGTTAGGACTGCCTGAATTTGTGAGCCTTTACACACACACACACACACACACACACACCTCGGATTAATTCTCCTTCCCGATTGGACTTGGCCGGTCTACACAATTCGTTCAATTGCGTGAGTTTCGGCGTTTTTTATTTTTTTTTTACTCTCGCCACGTTGTTGTGTTGGAGTTTTGTCGAAAGGTCGGGCGTGCCGACAAGGGTTGTGTAACCTCTCAAGCAAACGGCTTCCTCCTGAAACCGTTTTGAACGCTTGGGGATTCTCGTTCGGTCGCGTTTCAATCCGTGGGGTGCTCGGCGAGAGGTTTGTTCCTGTCCTTCGGACTTTGACCAAGTTTTGAATGCGCCGAACCCCCCCCCAAAAGGTGAGCTGGTCTCTCCTCTCCAGCTGTTTTCTCTCGTGGGAGTCTCGGGGGGGCTGTTTCTCTTCTCGTCAACAGCTGGTTCTCGCGCTTACCACCACCTCCTTCAGGAGGAAACTGTGGTTTGTCTGCTTCCGGTTCTCGCTTGCTTACAAGCGAGGGTTGACGCTCGGGCGGTCTTGTTTTCTGCTAATGCCCGAGTCTTATATTGCTGTCGAGGTGGGCCTGGGGACTCTCGGTGAGCCGACGTTTCCAGGTAGTTCCACATCCTAAGGACAACCATGGAGAGTGAGGTAAGGGCTGGTGATCGCCCCCCCACACACACACAACCGGGTTTTCGGTCTCTTCGTTGCCCCCGAACCCGCTCTTCTTCCCCATCTTCCCCCTCCCCGCCAAAACCGCCCTCTGATTTCCTCAAACAGAGGCGGAAGATGGTATGACTCGATTCTTCAGACGGTTCCTTCTTGGTCCACGCCCGGCGAGATTCCTCTCTTTTGCTAGCCGCCCCGTAAGATAACGTCTCGATCACTTCTTAACCACCATTGCAAGTCGGAGGATCCCAGGTCACTCCTGGGCTAATTTGTAGGGGCAGATGGGTCTTTCTCGGCGGGACAGATGCTCGGTGCTTTTCCTACTTGTCCTCGGTTTTGGGTTGGTCGGCCGGCCTAGCAAATTATCTCGCTCGGTAGCCCGGCAGTTTGTCCTTCCTGTTTCCTACGGATTGGCCGAAAGTCACGCAGCCGGCTTTCGTGGCTAAGATGGGACTAGAACTCACCATCTCCTGGTGATTGGCTCAAAATCACCCAATCAGGTTTCATGCCTACGGCGGGACTAGAACTCAGTGTCTCCTGGTGATTGGCCGAAAGCCAATGAGCTGGCTTTCATGCCTAAGGTGGGACTAAAACTCGCCGTCTCCTGGTGATTGGCCCAAAGCCACCCAGGGGTCTTCCATGTCACCCGGTTTGTAATCAATTGCCTTAACCACCAAACTGGTTGTAGACCAGCGGTTCTCAACCTATGGGTCGCGACCCCATTTGGGGTCGAACGACCGTTTTGCGGGGGTCGCCGGACACCGCGGTCAACCATTTTGTTTTGTTTTTTTTTTCTTCGTCGCGCGCGCGCGCTGCACACGCACAATTCGGGCCGTCGCGGTCCACCATTTTGTTGTTTTCTTTCGTCGCGCGCGCGCCGCGCATGCATGGATCGGCCCATCGCGATCCGCCATTTTGTTTGTTTTTCGGCGCGCCACGCATGCGCGGATCGGCCCATCGCGCGTGTGCACACACACACGTCGGGGTCGCGCCGCGCATGGGCGGCGCAAGTGGGGTCTCAACCTGAAAAAGGTTGAGAACCACTGTTGTAGACCAAGCTTGTGTTCTGGAGATCAAATGATTGACGGGTTCAAGAAAATCACTCAGCGCCTGTCTATTTTTCACTTACTAAGACTCTGGGCTGGGCAGCGAAACCAGCTCTTTATTTGGGGGAAGGGAATAAATTAATTCATGACATACTTAATTAATTGTGCGACCCACCACCACTCCGCAAGTACATTAATAGAGATAATTAACATGCTTTTAGTAAAGAAAATTTCAATTACGTATATCCAGCAGCGTCAACGTGTCACTGCAGGGATCAACCTAAGCAAAGTCCAATTCGTCCTTCGAATTAATGGCCACAATCCTGCCCCCAAATTTGTATCGCTAAGCGGGACATGCGTGAAGTCACTGTTGGCCCTGCTTTTACGACCTGTCTAGTCAAATGTTGTTAAGTGGTTAGTGTAATTCCAGGACTGACTGAAGCATCGGTCAAGAGAATTGAACACTTGCAACCGCTATTGACGGCCAAAATTTAGGTCACTAAGCGAGACGTTCAGGAGGTGAGCTTTGCCCCATTTAACCGTCATAAAGACGAGTCGGTTGACAGGCGTCTGAATTTTGACCCTGTGACCCTGGGATGCTGCGACCGTGATAAATACAAGTCAGTTATACCAAATGTCTGAATTTTGATCACGTGACCCTGTGACGCTGCGACCGTCGTAAATACGAGTCAGTTGCTAATTGTCTGAATTTTGATCACGTGACCCCGGGACGCTGCGACCATGATAAATACGAGTCGGTTGCCAAGCGTCTAAATTTTGATCCCGTGACTCTGGGACGCTATGACCGTCGTAAATACGAGTCGGTTGCCGAGGGTCTGAATTTTGATCCCGGGACGCTGCGACCGTCGTAACTTCGGGTCGGTTGCCGAGCGTTTGAATTTTGATCCCATGAAATGGGGCAAAGTTGACGTACATGTCCTGCTTAGCAACCCAAATTCTGGGACCTGCCGCCCTCGCAAGTCGAGGACACGCTTGTTTTGATCCTTCTCGAGCGGAGCTTCGATTCCGTGCGGGACTCAAGCTGAACGCTTCACGACGGCAAAACGGAACGAAGTGGACTTCATAAATATATCACACTCGGTCACCCAAACTGGAGGGTCCGCGGCCGTCGTAAATCGGGGGGGCGCCCGTTTTGATTGGTCACTCTGCCACACACACACACACACACACACACACACACCCTTGTCCATTTGTTTGCAGCCTGGGATCGTCTCGCCGTTCAAACGGGTGTTCCTGAAAGGGGAGAAGGGGCGCGACAAGAAGGCGCAGGAGAAGGTCACCGAACGGAGGGCCCTTCACACCGTGTCGTCGGCCGGATTCCCGGATCGCTTTGAGCCGGATGTCCTGCTGAACGACTACATCGAGAAGGAAGTGAAGGTAAGGGGAAGGGACCCCGGGAGGTCATCCAGTCCGACCCCCCCTGCTCGAACAGGAGACCCTTACCGAATCATAGAAGGACAGAGTGGGAAGGGGTCTGGGAGGTCATCTAGTCCAACCCCCCAGCTCAACCAGCAGACCCTAGGAGGACAGAGCTGGAAGGGACCTCGGAGGTCATCTAGGCCAACCCCCTGCTCAGGCAGGAGACCCTTCTTACCCACAGACTTAACGACCGCAACGGAATTCAACCTTTCTGTTGCTAAGCGAGACAATTCGGTCAGCTGAGATTCCCGTTTTAGGACTCTCTGGCCTCCGTACTTAAGGAAACCGACGAACTGTTCGGTCGTTAAATGAATCCTTTCAGGAGGGAACAGCCGCTGGTCACTAAGCGAGGACTCCCTGGCCGCTGATGTGGACGTGGCGGTCGGCGGGTCTTCCCTGCCGTCTTGTGACGTTTAAAAAAAAAAGTCACTCGTTTCGGAGACCTGTCCCCTCCTCCCCCGGTTCCCTGTGGCCGTCGTACGTCCGAGGACGGCCTGAGGATTGCGCGCTTTGCGTGAGAAGATTTTTTTTCTCTTTCGTTTAAATTTTTTTTCTTCTTTCTTCTAGTACTTGGGCCAGTTGACGGTTCCCGGCTACCTGAATCCCTCCAGCCGGACGGAAATCCTGCATTTAATTGACAACGCCAAGGTGGGTGGGTGAGTGGGTGGGGGGACTCTTCCTCCGCTAGTCCTCGACTTAACGACGGTTTGGCTGAGGGGCCGTCCCCGCGCTTTCGACGGCCCCGGGGAGGTGGGAAAGCGACTTCGGATGGCTCGGCGCCCTCAGCAAACGTCGCGGCGCCCGCTGCGATCGTGGAATCGAAGCTCCGTTGCTTGGCGGCTGACTCATACTGAATACTGACGACGGTCGCAGTGTTCGGGCGCGGGGGTGTGTGTGTGTGTGTTAGGTGATCCACGGGGAGGCTGCAGTGGTCGTAATGGTCCGAAAACACGGTCCGAATTGCTGTCTTCCCTGCTGGAGGGGGAGGAGCAAATGAGAGGAAGAGGGGATGAGAAGGAGGAGGAAGATAGGGAGGGCGAGAGGAAAGAGGAGAGGGGAAAGAGGGAGGAGGAGAAGTAACGAGGAGGAGGAGAGGAGAAGCAGGGGAGGAGGAGGATGGGAGGAGGAAGAGGGAAATAGGGAGGGGCGGAGGAAATAGAGGGGAAGGGGAAGGAGGAGGAGGAGCAGAAGGTGGGAGGAGGAGAAGTAAACGAGAGGAAGAGTGGAGGAGGAGGAGGAGGAGGAGGAGGGGGCAAGAGGAGAAACAAAGGAGGAGGAGGAGGAAAAGGACGGAGGGGGGTGTTCCTGGTTTTTTTTTTTCTCGCAGACGTTTCGGGGCCCAGCTATGTAACATTATTAGTCGTCGAAGGTATGTATGGGGAGGAGGTGGTGGACTGAGGTTTCTCTCGCAGACGTTTCATGACCCAGCGATGTAGCGTCATCAGGGCTAGAAAGAAGCGGGATCTGCTCTGTATTCGTCTCTACAATCCCTTCTAGCCCTGATGACGTTCCCTAGTTGGGTCACGAGACGTCTGCAAGGAGACCACCCAGCTCAGAGAGCACCCAGGACCCCACAGTCCTTCCTTCCTTCCTTCCTTCCTTCCTTCCTTCCTTCCTTCCTTCCTTCCTTCCTTCCTTCCTTCCTTCCTTCCTTCCTTTCTTCTCCTTCCTTCCTTCCTTCCTTCTAGCCCTGATGACGTTCCCTAGTTGGGTCATGAGACGTCTGCAAGGAGACCACCCAGCTCAGAGAGCACCAGAGACCCCACAGTCCTTCCTTCCTTCCTTCCTTCCTTCCTTCTTTCTTTCCTTCCTTCCTTCCTTCCTTCCTTCCTTCCTTCCTTCCTTCCTTCCTTCCTTCCTTCCTTCCTTCCTCCCCCCCTCTCTTCTAGCCCTGATGATGTTACCTAGCCGGGCCACGAAACGTCTGCCCGGAAACCCCCCCACGTTTCCCGGGACCTCCTCATCCCGGGGGACCCCCGCTCCTCCCCTTCCAGGCTCTTCTCTTCCTCTCTCCCCCCCCTCCCCAGTTTTCCTGCCCTCCACCTTTCAGGACCGTCCTCCTGACGGACGGTCCTCTTTTTATGTCTCCCCGGCCAGCTGAGCCACGAGCACGACGCCCTGATCAGCCTCTCGGCGTACAACGTCAAGCTGGTCTGGCGGGACGGCGAGGACATCATCCTCCGGGTGCCCATCCACGACATCGCCTCGGTCTCCTACATCCGGGACGACTCCGCACACCTGGTGGTGTTGAAAACGGGTAGGTGGCGGCGGCGGCGGTGGTGGGAATGGGGGAATCCGAGCGGCCCTCCTCGGCGTCGGAGCGAAACCGGGGGCTCCCTGAAACCAGCCCCCACCCTCTGGGGTTGGACTAGATGACCTCCGGGGGGACCCGGGGACTCCCTTCCGACTCTTGTTCTTCCGGGATTCCGTCAGGGGCTGCTGCTTGAGCAGGGGGCTGGACTAGATGACCTCCGAGGGGGCTGGACTGGGTGACCTCCGAGGTCCCCTTCCGACTCGTGCGATGCTGTCGGGGAGGGGGGCTGCTGCTTGAGCAGGGGGCTGGACTGGGTGATCTCCGAGGGCCCCTTCCGACTCGTGCGATGCTGTCGGGGAGGGGGGCTGCTGCTTGAGCAGGGGGCTGGACTGGATGACCTCCGAGGCCCCTTCCGACTCGTGCGATGCTGTCGGGGGGGGGCTGCTGCTTGAGCAGGGGGCTGGACTGGATGACCTCCGAGGACCCTTCCGACTCGTGCGATGCTGTCGGAGGGGGGGCTGCTGCTTGAGCAGGGGGCTGGACTGGATGACCTCCGAGGCCCCTTCCGACTCGTGTGATGCTGTCGGAGGGGGGGCTGCTGCTTGAGCAGGGGGCTGGACTGGATGACCTCCGAGGTCCCCTTCCGACTCGTGTGATGCTGTCGGGGGGGGGACTGCTGCTTGAGCAGGGGGCTGGACTGGATGACCTCCGAGGCCCCTTCCGACTCGTGCGATGCTGTCGGGGGGGGCTGCTGCTTGAGCAGGAGGCTGGACTGGATGACCTCCGAGGCCCCTTCCGACTCGTGCGATGCTGTCGGGGGGGGCTGCTGCTTGAGCAGGAGGCTGGACTGGATGACCTCCGAGGCCCCTTCCGACTCGTGCGATGCTGCCGGGGGGGGGGGCTGCTGCTTGAGCAGGAGGCTAGACTGGATGACCTCCGAGGCCCCTTCCGACTCGTGTGATGCTGTCGGGGGGGGCTGCTTTTTGAGCAGGGGGCTGGACTAGATGACCTCCGAGATGGGCTGGACTAGATGACCTCCGAGGCCCCTTCCGGCTCTCTTGGAGGCCGTCCTCGAGTTAGGAGTGAAATGGGGGGTCTGAGACAAGCCCCCTCTGCGGTTCGGCTAGATGACCTCCGAGGTCACCTTCCGATTCTTTGTGATTCTATAAGGGGCTGCTGCTTGACCAGGGGGCTGGACTGGATGACCTCCAAGGCCCCCTTCTGACTCTCTTAGAGGTGGTCCTCAAGGTAACGAGCGACACTGGAGCCTGAGACAACCCCCTCTGGGGTTAATAATAATAGTACCGGTAGTAGTAATAATAGTAAAGTTGGAAGGGACCTTGGAGGTCATCTAGTCCAACCCCCAGCTCAGGCAGGAAACTCAATAATAATAATAATAATAGTAAAGTTGGAAGGGACCTTGGAGGTCATCTATTCCAACCCCCTGCTCAGGCAGGAAACCCTGTAGTAGTAGTAGTAGTAGTAGTAGTAGTAGTAGTAGTAGTAGTAGTAGTAGTAAAATAATAATAATAATAATAATAATAATAATAATAAAGTTGGAAGGGACCTTGGAGGTCATTTAGTCCAACCCCCTGCTCAGGCAGGAAACTCAATAGTGGTTGTAGTAGTAGTAGTAGTAGTCGTAGTAGTAGTAATAAAGTTGGAAGGGAGCCTTGGAGGTCATCTAGTCCAACCCCCTGCTCAGGCAGGAAACCCTATAGTAGTAGTAGTAGTAGTAGTAGTAGTAGTAGTAGTAGTAGTAGTAGTAGTAGTAGTAGTAGTAAAATAAATAATAATAATAATAATAATAATAATAATAATAATAATAATAATAATAATAATAATAATAAAGTTGGAAGGGACCTTGGAGGTCATTTAGTCCAACCCCCTGCTCAGGCAGGAAACTCAATAGTGGTTGTAGTAGTAGTAGGAGTAGTTGTAGTAGTAGTAGAGTTGGAAGGGACCTTGGAGGTCATCTATTCCAACCCCCTGCTCAGGCAGGAAACCCTGTAGTAGTAGTAGTAGTAGTAGTAGTAGTAGTAGTAGTAGTAGTAGTAGTAAAATAATAATAATAATATAATAATAATAATAATAATAATAATAATAATAATAATAATAATAATAATGATAAAGTTGGAAGGGACCTTGGAGGTCATCTAGTCCAACCCCCTGCTCAAGCAGGAAACCCTATACCATTTCAGACAAATGATTGTCCAATCTCTTCTTAAAAACTTCCAGTGTTGGAGCATTCACCGCTTCTGGAGGCAGGTGGTTCCACTGGTTAATTGTTCTCACTGTCAGGAAGTTTCTCCTTAGTTCTAGGTTGCTTCTCTCCTTGATTCAACTACGGTAGATGACCTCCGAGGTCCCTTCCAACTCTGCTGTATGATTCTGTAAAGGTCTCCTGCTGGAGCAGGGGGGCTGGACTAGATGAACTCTGAGGTCCCTTCTGACTCTTGTGATTCTGTCAGGGTCTCCTGCTTGAGCAGCGGGGTGGACTAGATGACCTTCTAGGTCCCTTCTGGCTCTCTCAGTCTGAAAGAACACCCCACCACCCGCCCCCGAGATGGACTAGCTAGAAAACCACCCAGCTCAGAGGTCCCCAAGGACCCCACAGCCGGTCTCCCTCCTCCTGCTCCTCCTCTACTACACAATCCCCCTCCTCCCCTTCTAGAACTGATGACGTAAGCTAGTAGGGTCCTGAAACGTCTGCAAGGAAGCCACCCAGCTCAGGGCAGCCAGCCCCCCCCTCATTCAGAATTTAATTTAATTTAATCTTTAATTTAATTTAATTTAATTTAATTTTTAATTTAATTTAATTTAATTTAATTTTTAATTTAATTTTTAATTTAATTTAATTTAATTTTTAATTTAATAATAATTTAATTCAATTTTTAATTTAATTTCATAATTTAATTTTAAATTTAATGTGAATTTAATTTTTAATTTAATTTAATAATTTAATTTAATTATTTAATTTTTAATTTAATGTCATTTCATAATGTAATTTTTCATTTTATTTAATTATTTAATTTTTAATTTTATTTAATTTTATTTAATTTTTAATTTAATTTAATTTAATAATTTAATATTTAATTTAATTTAATATTTAATTTAATATTTAATTTAATTTAATTATTTAATTTAATTATTTAATTTTTAATTTAGTTTAATGATTTAATTTTTAATTTACTTTAATTATTTAATTTTTAATTTAATTTAATTTTTAATTTAATTTAATGATTTGATTTAATTTAATTATTTAATTTAATTTAATTATTTAATTTTTAATTTTGATTTGATTTAATTTAATTTAATTTAATTTAATTTAATTTAATTTAATTTAATTTAATTTAACTAAGTAACCCCACGCCCCCGATGCTCAGCCCGGGTGGGGGGGAGCAGGAGGGGGGGGTCTGCCTTCCCCACTAACAGCCCCCACCCCCCGTTTCTCTTAGCTCAGGACCCCGGCATCTCCCCCAGCCAGAGTCTGTGCGCCGAGAGTTCGAAAGCTCTCACCTCGGGGTCCCTGTCCGAGAGCGGAGTGGCGCCCGTCGAAGCCTGCTGCCTGGTGATCCTGGCCACGGAGAACAAGGTGAGATTCTCACTCGGGTCCCGGCGGCCGGCCGGTTTTCCTATCTGGTTCCGCCGATGGGGTTTGTCCTCCCTCCTCCACCGTGGGATCCCTCCCGTCTTACTGGCACCGTCTCGGCCCGGCTTTTCGGCCTTAGCCGGGACTAGAACTCACCGTCGCCTGGTGATGGGCCCCAAATCACCGAGTCAGCTTTCAGTCCTCAGGTGGGACTAGAACTCCCCGTCGCCTAGTGATTGGGCCAAACTCACCCAGCTGCCTTTTAATGCCTAAGGCGGGACTAGAACTCACCGTCGCCTGGTGAGTGGCCCAAAGTCGCCCGCCTGGCTTTCACTCCTCAGGTGGGACTAGAACTCCCCGTCGCCTAGTGATTGGGCCAAACTCACCCAGCTGCCTTTTAATGCCTAAGGCGGGACTAGAACTCACCGTCGCCTGGTGAGTGGCCCAAAGTCGCCCGCCTGGCTTTCACTCCTCAGGTGGGACTAGAACTCCGCCCGCCTGGCTTTCACTCCTCAGGTGGGACTAGAACTCCCCGTCGCCTGGTGATTGGGTCAAACTCACCCAGCTGCCTTTTAATGCCTAAGGCGGGACTAGAACTCACCGTCGCCTGGTGAGTGGCCCAAAGTCGCCCGCCTGGCTTTCACTCCTCAGGTGGGACTAGAACTCACTGTCGCCTGGGGATTGGTCCAAAGTCACCCAGCTGCCTTTTAATGCCTAAGGTAGGACTAGATATCACCGTCGCCTGGTGAGTGGCCCAAAGTCGCCCAGCTGGTGTTCACTTATAAACTGGGACTAGAACTCACCGTCGCCTGGTGAGCGGCCCAAAGTCACTCAGCTGTTTTCACTCCTAAGGTGGGACTAGAACTCACCGTCGCCTGGGGATTGGTCCAAAGTCACCCAGCTGCCTTTTAATGGCTAAGGTGGGACTAGAACTCGCCGTCGCCTGGGGGATTGGCCCAAAGTCACCCATCTGGCTTTCACTCCGAAGCTAGGACTAGAACTCCCAGTCTCCCAGTTCTCGGCTTCCGAAGATTGTCCCACCTCGTCCCGCTTGTGTATCCCTTCCTTCCTTCCTTCCTTCCTTCAGGTCACTGCCGAGGAACTCTGCTCCCTCCTCAGCCAAGTCTTCCACATCGTTTACACCGAGTCTACAATCGACTTCCTGGACAGAGCAATATTTGATGGGGCCACCACCCCCACCCGGCATCTGTCGTTACACAGCGGTAGGAGGAAAGGACGTGTATCTCCCTAGGGTTGGAGACATCTTCTGCCGCCTTTCTGGAAGCCTCCTCCTCCTCCTCCTCCCCCCTCTTCTCTCCTCCTCCTTCCTTGTCCACTCCTTCTCACCCTCCTACTCCTCCTCTTCCTCTTTTCTCCCCTCCTCTTATTCTCCTCCTCCCCTTTTCCTGCTCTTCCTTCTCCCTTTCACATCTCCTCCTCCTTTTCCTCTTCCTCCTCCTCCTCTCCTCCTCTCCTCCTGTTCTTTCCCATCCTCCTCTTCTGCTTTTCCTTCTCCTCTCCCCTCCTCCTCCTCCTCCTCTTCCTCTTATTCTCCTCCTTCTCCCCTTCTCCTGGTCTTCTTTCTCTTTCTCTTCCTCTTATTCTCCTCTTCTCCTCCTCTCTTCCTTCTTATCTCTTCCTCCTCCCCTCCTCCTCTTCCTCTTATTCTCCTCCTCCCCTTTTCCTGCTCCTCCTCCCCTTCTCCTCCTCCTCCTCCTCTTCCTCCTCCTCCTCTTTCTCCTCTTCTCTCCTCCTCCTCTCCTCCTGTTCTTTCCCATCCTCCTCTTCTGCTTTTCCTCCTCCTCCTCTTCTCCTCTCCCCTCCTCCTCCTCCTTCTCCTCTTCCTCTTCCTCTTCCTCTTATTCTCCTCCTTCTCCCCTTCTCCTGGTCTTTCTCTTTCTCTTCCTCTTATTCTCTTCTCCTCCTCTCTTCCTTCTCCTTCTCTCTTCCTCCTCCTCCCCTCCTCCTCTTCCTCTTATTCTCCTCCTCCCCTTTTCCTGCTCTTCCTTCTCCTCCCCTTCTCCTCTTCTCCTCCTCCTCCTCCTCTTCCTCCTCCTCTTTCTCCTTCTCCCCTGCTCATCTTCCTCATCCTCCTCTTCCTCCTCTTCTCCTGCTTTTCCTCCTCCTCCTCTTCTCCTCTCCCCTCCTCTTCCTCCTTCTCCTCTTCCTCTTCCTCTTATTCTCCTCCTTCTCCTGGTCTTCTTTCTCTTTCTCCTCCTCTCTTCCTCCTCCTCCTCCTCCTCCTCCTCCTCCTCCTCCCCCCTCCTGCTCTTCAGGGCCCCTTAGGGATGTGTGTGTGAAAAGCCCCCTTCCCTCTTCCTCCGCTTCGCTGATGCCCACCCCTCTTCTCCCAATCTTCCCCGCAGACGATTCCTCGACCAAAGTGGACGTCAAAGATGCCTACGAAACGGAAGCCAGCACTTTGTGAGTCCCGGGGTGACACAAGCACACGCCCGTGGGGCAGACCCCAGAACTTGGGGGTGGTGTGTGTGTGTGTCCATCCCCGGGAAAAGTTACCTACGTGAGATTTGACCAACTTAACATTTCTACAGGAACGTAGCACTGCCCTTGAAGCGCCGTGTCCCATAGCGAGGCCAAGTCCCGTCCGCTTTGTTTGGTGGCCTGCTGTTTTCGGGGAGGCGGGTTCGAGGACCGGCCTTGGCTTGGAAGAGTCCGGAATCACGTCCCCATCCCTCGTGTCTTTCCAGCTCCTTCCCGGAATCCCTGGAGCTGGGGGGCAACTCCCCCACCTCCTTTTCGGCCCAGCCGTCTCCCCCCACGCAGCCGGCCAGCGACAGCGAGCTGAGCACAACGGCGACGGAGCTCCTGCAGGACTACATGATGACCGTAAGTGGGCAAGGAGGACAACAGCAGAGCTGGAAGGGACCTCGGGGGGTCATCTAGCCCAGCCCCCTCCTCAAGCGGGAGACCCTCACAGAATCGTAGAAGGGCAGAGTTGGAAGGACCTCCGAGGTCATCTAGTCCAAACCCCTCCTCAAACGGGAGACCCTCACAGAATCGTAGAAGGGCACAGTTGGAAGGCACCTCGGAGGTCATTCAGTCCAGCCTCCTTCTCAAGCGGGAGACCCTCACAGAATCGTACAAGGGCAGAGTTGGAGGTCATCTAGGCCAACCCCCTGCTGAAGCCGGAGACCCTCACAGAATCGTAGCAGGGCAGAGTTGGAGGTCATCTAGGCCAACCCCCTGCTGAAGCCGGAGACCCTTGCAGAATCGTAGCAGGGCAGAGTTGTATGCGACCTCGGAGGTCATCTAGTCCAGCCCCCTGCTCAAGCAGGAGACCCTGTACTATCACAGACAAAGTGGCTGTCCAGTCTCTTCTTCAAAACCTCTAGCATTGGAGCACCTCAAACCTCTGGTGGCAAGCAGTTCCACTGGCTAATTGTCCCCAGTTTTAGGAGGTTCCTCCTTAAATCCAGTTTGCTTCTCTCCTTGATGAGTTTCTTCTTGCTGAGGTCTTAATTGCTTTCTTTTGTTATCGAATGATAGTGGATCAGTGTAGGATTGGGTTCCCCAACCGTGTCAATTTGAAGACCTCAACTCCCAGAATCCCCCAGCTGGCCTGCTTTAAGAGTGACGGGATTCAAGTCCCAGAATCCCCCAGCCAGCTTCCTTACGTTGACAGGACAGCTCTAGATTCCATTAAAAGACCATAAATAAATTTACTCTTGGAGAATTACAAAAAAAAAGGACAGTGTACCTTCGATCACCTGCTTTAAACCTGGTTTACTTCCAATGTTTGGTTCCCGTTTTCCTTTAATTCAGGGGCTCTCAATCTGTGGGCCACACCCCATCAGTGCTCCGTTGCCTATTTGCAACTGGGCGCGTGCTGGTGGCTGGCATAGCCCCACTCGCGCGAACGTCGCGGTGCTCTCGGCCCCGCTCGCGGGAGGGCGGGCCTCCGCACACGCCTGCCAGCTCCCACATAACAATTCCCGCTTTTCGCCATCCTCCGCCTCCGAGCCGCCGATCCGGAAAGTCGGGAAGCTCCGATTTAACTTAATTGATAAGAGTTTCTTCCTCCTTTCTAGTTACGGACCAAGCTCTCGTCGCACGAGATCCAGCAGTTCGCCATGCTGCTGCACGAGTACCGCAACGGATTGTCCGTGCACGAGTTCTGCGTCAACCTCAGGCATCTGTACGGGGATAGCCGGAAATTCCTTCTGCTCGGTAAGCTTCTCCCCGCAACCCTGTGGGGATTGGGCGCGCGCGCCCCCTCCCCAAAATTAATCCGGGGTGTGGGTTTCATCCATTAGAACTTGGAATAGAATGGAGCTGGAAGGGACCTTGAAGATCATCTAGTTCAGCCCCCTGCTCGTGAGTGTAGTTTAGTTTCTCGATCTTGGCCAGTGGAGAACGTGGGCTTCCACCATGGGGGGTCTCTCCGAGCTGCGTTGTTTTCTGACATTTTATTACCTGACTAGGTAGCATCCTCAGTGCTGGAAGGGAGAGGGCTGTGCAGAATGGAGGGGGAAGAGGAGGACTGTGGTATCCTTGCGGCGTTCTGAGCTTGATTTTCTTGCAGACGTTTCGTGACCGATCTAGGGAACGCCATGAGCTTGAGGGAGTGTGGAGTGTGCTCACTTTTTAAAGAAAACCAACAAGCTCAGAGCACCATGGGCCACAGAGTCCTCCTCCTCCTCCATTTTTCACACCCTTCTCCCTCCAGCACTGATGACGTTGCCCTTCCTTCCTTCCTTCCTTCCTTCCTTCCTTCCTTCCTTCCTTCCTTCCTTCCTTCCTTCCTTCCTTCCTTCCTTCTCCTTCTTTCTATCACCGATGATGTTCCCTAGTTGGGTCACGAGACATCGGCAAGGAAACCACCCAGCTCGGAGAGCACCCAGGACCTCCTCCTCCTCCTCCTCCTCCTCCTTTCTAGCACTGATGATGTTCCCTAGTTGGGTCATGAGATGTCTACAAGGAACTCTCCCAAGTCGTCCTCGCCTTAACGACATTTCGGTTACCGGCCGTTCGAGGTCGGAATGGCGCTGAGAAAAAGTAGCGCCGTGTTTCACACGACCGGTCGACACATCGCCCTGCTCCCACGATCAAAATTCAGAGGCTTGGCGACCGACTCAGACTTAACGACGGCGTCGTGCCATCCTCCGGGATCACGTGACCCCCTTTAGCGACTTTCTGTCCAGCCGAGTCAACAGCGAAGCCCGGTTCGCTCTGCGACCGTGTTGCTAACTTAACTGTTGTGGGGGATTTATTTAACAGCCGGGGCCAAAACGGTTGTAAAATGGGGGGGGGGCAAACCTGCTCAACAACTGTCTCGCTCAACAACGGGAAGTCTGGGCTCCGTTGTAAGTCGAGGACTCTGAAATTCCAGGCAATCCTACCGCTTCTGCAGTCACGAATAACCGTTCCCCCTCAGTTTTTTTTCCTGTGTATTGGTTTGGGGGGAGGGGAGAGGGTCATGCGTTCGAGTCCCGGCCTTTGAAAGGCCTTCTCCACTGAGTTCCCTTCTCTCTTCTTCCTCCTCCTCCGAGGTCTCCGTCCCTTCATCCCGGAGAAGGACAGCCAATACTTTGAGAACTTCCTAGAGACCATCGGCGTGAAAGACGGACGGGGGATCATCACGGATAGCTTTGGCCGATACCGCTGGACGGTGAGAACCATCTCCGACTCCACCACCAACGGCAACGGCGCCGCCGGCAGCTCGGATGACCAGTCGGCGCCGTCGGAGGGGGACGAGTGGGACCGGATGATCTCCGACATCAGCAACGACATCGAAGCGTTGGGGTGCAGCTTGGATCAAGATTCGTCCTGATCCGGCCAAGGACGTCGAGAGACGTGGACCTCTCTGTCCCGCGCCGGACCCCCATTTTATTTCTCGCGCTTGTTTCCCAGACTTCCTCTCCCCAAGGCTCCACGCGGAGTCCCATTCATCCTGATTGGGGCAAGTACACTAAGAGACATGGACCTCTCTGTACCGCACCGTTCCCCCGCCCCCTTTTATTTCTCGCTCTCGTTTCTCGTGCCTTCCCTCCCCTAGGCTCCCCACGGAGTCCCATTCGTCCCAAGCTTGGGTACCCACTGCCATGCCCGTGTGTGAATGGATTGTGGAGAAACCATGAATCCCAGGAAGGTCAGCACAAGCTTCTCCAGGGTCTACCCCCCTCCCCTTTCCCGCCTCTCCAGTTTTGCACATGACCTTTCTTACATGGATGTCTGAATGCGTGTTCCTGGATTTCCCTCGCCATTGATATCCCAAGCGGTTGTCCTCTTAATATTTCACAGCAGGAGGCTGGGAAGCGGTTGAGGCGCTCCGGCGCTCCATCCGTTGTGGGATGGGAGCTCCTTCTGTCAACGCCAGCGGGCGGATCTCGTGATTGATCTGGCGGTGCTTTTGAACTCGGACCTCCCTAAGGACAAGTGGGGTGATCTCAGGGTGGAGAACCCGGTTGAGAAACCGGTTGACGGTCTGCTTCAAGACAAGTCCCAGCTCTTTTACTCGCCCACATGGGTGTCCAAACCTTCCCCGATCGTAGCCAAATTCGGACCGTTCCAAGCGGCCGGACCATAATGAGGGCCCTAGCCCCCTGGAACGAGCAGGGCATTGTGTGTGTGTGGGGGGGGCTGTCTCATGGTGGACTTCCATCAAGGATTCGCGGTCCTTCAGCAAGTAGATCCAACTTAAGAACGAGACTTTTTTTTAATCCTGGTTTCTTTTTATTTTTTTTCAAGAAGCGGAGGCAATATCTATACATATGTACATGTGTTGTATATATTATACATATAAATGCACACTTATTTTTCTAAGCGTGTTTCAGGCCACCAAAAGCTCGCCTGGCTTCTTATAAACTGACACGTATGTTCTTTTAGCCCGTCGGGAGATGGACAGACAGGTGTGTCTTTTTTTTTTTTTTTAAATCGCACCAACAATCGGTGGCTTGCTGTTTTGTTTTTTGTTTTTTGTTTTTTCAAACAAACCGGTTTCAAATAAAAAGCTGGCCAGGGAAGCCACAGCCAAGACGTGAGGACTTCTTAGCTTTCCATCTGGGGGAAACTGACCGGGACCCTTGTCAGTTTGGTGTCTGGGAAAATGAGGACCGGAAGGGTGGGAGTGTGGTAGGGACGCAAATGGTGGCATGCCTCCAGAAGTTGTGGGTGTTCCAACACTGGAGGTTTTTAAGAAGTGGAGATTGGGCTGAAATGGGATAGGGCAGGGGTAGGCAACCCAAAACACTCAAAAGAGCCACTTGGACCCGTTTCCCGCTGAAAACAAAACACCGGGAGCTACAAAACCCTTTTGATATCTAAAAGGAAGATAACACTGCATATATCCTTTTTTACCGTGTGTGTGTGTGTATGTGTGTGTATGTTTTCTGAGGTTTTCGCGGGTGTTTGTATGTAGGTCTTTGGTTCTTCGGGTTTTCTCCCACGTAGCATTTGAAGTGTCTTGGCGACGTTTCGACGAAGTCCCATTCGTCATCTTCAGGCTGGTGCTTTCGGCTTCGTGCTTCTAGGAGCAATGTGGGAAGCACGAAGCCGAAAGCACCAGCCTGAAGGTGACGAATGGGACTTCGTCGAAACGTCGCCAAGACACTTCAAATTCTACGTGGGAGAAAACCCGAAGAACTAAAGACCTACATGTGTGTGTGTGTGTATACACACACACACATATATAATAAAGGTAAAAAAGGATATATGCAGTGTTATCTTCATTTTAGATGTTAAAAGGGTCTCTCTGTCTCTTTCCCTCCCTCTTTCTCTTTCTTTCCTTTCCCTCTCTTTCCTCTCCCTCTTTCTCTCCTCTCTCCCTCTCTCCCCCTTTCTCCAATCTTCTGCTCACCTGGCAAGCTGGCTTCAAGCTGTTCTCCAACAAGCTCAGGGGTAGGCAACCCTGGCTCTTTTATGACTCATGGACTTCAACTCCCAGAATTCCTGAGTCAGCATAGCTGGGCTAGCTAGCTCTCTTCTGCCCTTCCTGCTTCCTGCAGAGACGCAGCAAAGGGAGGAGCCCCGCCCAATAAGCTTGTCAGTTCGTCAAAGAACACCGTGAGTCCACTCTTTTTTACACACACAAACACACACATAGAGAGAGTGAGTGCAAGTGCCTCTCTCTGTCTCTGCAAATGGCAGAGGAGGCTGGGAGCCATAGGCGAAGGCTCAAAAGAGCCGCATGTGGCTCCGGAGCCGCAGGTTGCCCACCTGTGGTATAGGGTCTCCTGCTTGAGCACTAGGATGCTGCGAATGTCATCAACACAAGTCCGTGGCCGAGCGTGTCGATTTTGATCATGTGACCACAGGACACTGTGACCGTCATAAATACGCGTTGGTTGCCAAGCGTCTGCATGTTAATCACGTGACCCCGGGACACTGTGACTGTGATCAATACGAGTCAGTGGCCAAGGCTCGGGATTTTGATCCCGTGACCGTGGGGGTGCTGCGGCGGTCACAAATTGTCCATTCTGGGCCTGGACAACCAAAAATGAGCTCCCGGTTCTGCCGAGCCAGGTGCGAACTGGCTGAATCCCACCATTCGCATGACCCCGGGAAGCTGCGACCGTCATTAATGCCAATCGGCGGCCAAGCGTGTCAATTTTAAATCACCTGAACCCAGGACGCTGCACCCGTCATAAAGACGAGTCGGTGGCCGAGCGCCTGGAGTTTAATCATGTGACCGTAAAAAGGTACTGCGGTGGTCGCAAATTGTTATCCATGCCGTTGTCCGTTAGAGTGGTCACTAAATGAATGGTTGTAAATTTGAGGACTTGCCTGAATCGTCGTCTTCCCCAAAATTGCATCCCAGCAGAGAAACAATGCTTAAAAATAGCTCTCCCCGTGCAGCTCTTGTGTGACGATTCGACAGTGTGTGATTGTGTGAGGAGCCGCCTAGCGTCACCCTAAGTGGAATCGAGAAAAGGCTCAAAGGTCTTGGCGTTTCGCACGAGTTCCGATTTTGCGCGCGGGGGGGGGGGTGTTTCGAGTCCGAAAACTGCCCATTTCTCGCCCCGCCCCCGCCCCGGGAAAATTCATTCCGACTTCTGTGAAGAAAAGAATCCCAAATTCTGGCTGAATTCGATTCCACCTCAGGGATCTGACACTGATGATATCGCCTGGTAGGGTCCTGAGACGTCTGCGAGAAGAATACCAGACTCCTAGAGCACCAAGGACCCCAGTCCTTTTTTTTTCTTCCTCCTCCTCCCTTCTAGCACTGATGATGCTCCCTAGTTGGGTCATGAGACGTCTGCAAGAAAATGACCATCTTCACAGAGCCTCAAGATCCACACTCAACTCCTCTTCCTCCTCCTCCTCCTCCAAGGTCCCTTCCAACTCTCGTCGCTCTGTAAGGGTTTCCTGCTTGAGCAGGGGGTTGGACTAGATGACCTCCGAGGTCCCGCCCAACACTTGTCATTCTGCCCCGTAGCCCAACAGACGCCGGAAACAACCACTCCGTGGTCCGGCGAGACGACAAACGCCTCATGACCCATCCAAGACCCAAGCAAATCCAGGCGGTCTTTGCTTTATGACCACGACCGAGCTCCCCCCCAAAAAACCGTCATAAAGTGAGGCATTTAGGGAGCGAGTTTGGGCCCCGTTTTACGTCCTTCCTCCCCTCCCCTCCCTCGTCCTTCCGCGAGTCACCCGGTTCACGTGGGAAAAGGGGAATCCCCTGACCCTGGGCCCACGGCAACGGTCCTCAGCGCGTCCGTTGCTCTCCCCGCGTCCGTCACGCGGGGACGTTAAGTCGGGAACGCCGGCCCCCAAGTCGCTTCTTTTCAGCCTCGTCGCTCCTCGGGGCCAGTCGCTAAGCGGATCGGACGCCCGGCCCAAGTAGAGACGGAGCCGGGGGGGTGAAGCGGGAGTGAATATACCATTTATTGAGCGAGCGCATCCTCGGTGTAGAAGAGTCAGGAGTAAAGTCTTTGCAAGTCCAAAGAAAGGAGAGTTGGCTGCCTTGGCTATAGGCGAGTGGGCATCTATACAGAAGGGGAGGGGAGGGAGGGGGGGGACAGAGCCTGGCAGGGCGGTGTCGGGGGGTGGGTGGGTGGGCATCCCCCCCACCGGTCACTACATGGTCAGCTCCTGGAAGACACAACGGGAAGAAGACAAGGGTCAGGTTAGGGGGAACGTCGGTTCTCGCCGACCTTTCGCCACCCAGCTAGGCAACGTCATCAGGTCTGGGAGGGAGGAGGAAGAGGAGGAAAGACTGGGGGAGTCTTTCATGACCCAACTAGGGGACGTCATCAGGGCTGGGAGGGAGGAGGAGGAAGGAAGGAAGGACTGGGGGGGTCCCTGGTGCTCACTGAGCTGGGTGGTTTCCTTGCAGACGTTTCACGACCCAACTAGGGAACGTCATCAGGGCTAGAAGGGCAAATTCACATAATCGTACAGTCCTCCTGCTGCTGCTCCTCCTCTTACTCCTCTACGCAATCCCCCTCCCAACACTGATGATGTTCCCTAGTTGGGTCAGGAAACGTCTGCAAGGAAAACCACCCAGCGCAGAGAGCACCAGGGACCCCCCCGTCCTTCCTCCTCCTCTTCCTCCTCCTCTCACATCTGCCCTTCCATTCTACATTCTATTCTATATTCCATTCCATTCCACTTATTCTATTCTATTCTATTATTCTATTTTATTTTATTCTATTCTGTTCCTTATTCTCTATTCTATTCTCCATTCCATTCTATTCTCCTTATTCTATTCTATTCCATATTTTCTATTCTATTCCATTCTATTCTCCATTCTATTCTATTCTATTCTATTCTATTCCATTCTATTCCCTATTTCCTATTCTATTCTATTCCATTCCATATTTTCTATTCTATTCTATTCTTCTATTCTATATTCTATTCTTATTTTCTATTCTATTAAAATATTATATTCTATATTCTACTTCATTCTATTCTATTAAAATATTCTATTCTTAACTATTCAGTTCTATTCTATTATTCTATTCTATCCTATCCTATCCTATCCTATTCTATATAGTCTAGTCTAGTCTGTTCTTCCTGTATTTTACTCTTTATTCTATTATCTGTTCTATTATCTATTCTATTCTATTCCATTCCATATTTCTATTCTATTCTATTCCATTCCATATATTCTATTCTATTCTATTCCATTCCATAATTCTATTCTATTCTATTCCATTCCATATATTCTATTCTATTCTATTCTATTCTATTCTATTCTATTCTATTCTATTCCATTCCATATTTCTATTCTATTCTATTCCATTCTATTCCCTATTCCCTATTCTATTCTATTCTATTCCATTCCATATATTCTATTCTATTCTATTCTATTCTATTCTATTCTATTCTATTCTATTCTATTCTATTCTATTCTATTCCATTCTATTCCCTATTTCCTATTCTATTCTATTCCATTCCATATATTCTATTCTATTCTATTCCTTATTCTATTCTATTCTATTCTATTCTATTCCATATTTCTATTCTATTCCTTATTCTATTCTATTCTATTCCATTCCATATATTCTATTCTATTCTATTCTATTCTATTCTATTCTATTCTATTCTATTCTATTCTATTCCATTCCATATATTCTATTCTATTCTATTCTATTCTATTCTATTCTATTCTATTCTATTCTATTCTATTCTATTCTATTCTATTCCATTCCATATTTCTATTCTATTCTCTATTCTATTCTATTCCATTACATATATTCTATTATATTCTCTATTCTATTCTCTATTCTATTCTCTATTCTATTCTATTCTATTCTATTCTATTCTATTCTATTCTATTCTATTCTATTCTATAGTCTATTCTATTCCATTCCCTTCTGATCCTATCCTAACCTATCCCTATTCTACTCTATTCCCGCTCTCTTCTAGTACAGGTTCCCCTCAACGTACGACCACAAATGAGCCCCCAAATTTCTGTCGCTAAGCGAGACGCGTGACTTTCGTGAGTTTGGGCCCCTTGGACGACCTTCCTCGTCCCGGCCGCTAAGTGAATTGCTGCAGTTGTGAAGTTAGTAAGACGGTCGTTAAGTGAATCCCCTCAACGTTGCTGGTCAGGACGTCGGGGAAAAAAAAAGAGGATTCCCGCGTCCATCGGGATGCTGCCAGGGCCGTTCAGTCCGACCCAGGGTCCCTGCTTCCAGTGCCGTCGTAACCCTGGAGCGGTCGCGCAAGGAACCCGCCGCGAGGACCGTCGGTAGCCGCCTCCCCATCGAAGCCCTCGGAGGAATCGCTCGGGAGGAGCTTCCCCGCTTCTCTCCCTCCCCACCGAACGCTCTAACCTTTGGCGCCTTTCTGTCTTAGTCTCCGGGAATGAAGCCCCTCCCACCCTCCTCCCTGGGAATCCAGGCCGCGCTCCACCCCACTGCGGCGGCTCGGCTGCTCTCCCTCGCGGCCCTCCCAGACTCACCATGATGGCGTTGACGATATCGTTGTTGTTGTGCCGAAGAGCTCGGACGGCTTTCGCCCGGGAGACGTTGGCCTGAGCCATCACCAGCTCGATGTCCCTCACCTCCAGGCCCGTTTCGTCCACCTGGAAAAAGAGGGAGGGAGGGAGGAAAGAGAAAAGAGAAGGAAAGGAAGGAAGGAAGGAGGAAGGAAGTAAAGAGAGAGAGAGAGAGAGAAAAAGAGAAAGAAAAGTAAAGAAAGGGAAGGGATAGGAAAGAAAGAGAAAGAAAGAAAGAAGGAAAGAAAGAAAGAAAGAAGAAAGCAGAAAAAGGAGGGAGGGAGGAAAAAAGAAAGAAGGGAGAATGAGGAAAGAGGAAGGGAGGAACGGAAAGAAGGAAGGAAAGAAGGAAGAGAGGGAAGAATGGTGGGCGGGAGGGAGGGAAAAAAAAGAAAAGTAAAGAAAGGGAAGGGATAAAGAAGGAAGGAAAGAAGGAAGAGAGGGAAGAATGGTGGGCGGGAGGGAGGGAAAAAAAAGAAAAGTAAAGAAAGGGAAGGGATAAAGAAGGAAGGAAAGAAAGAAAGAAAGAAAAGGAGGGAAGGAGGGAGGAAAAAGACAAGGAAAGAAAGGGAGAAGAAAGAAAAAGAAAGAAAGTAGGAAGGAAGGAGAAAAGAAAGAATAAGAAAGAAATAAAGAAAGAAGGAAAAATAAAGAGCAGGAAGGAAGGAGAAAAGAAAAAAGGAATAAGAAAGAAAAAAGAAAGAAAGAAAGAGTTGGAAAGAAGGAAAAAAGAAAGAATAAGAAAAAGAAAGAAAGAAAAAAATAAAGAGTAGGAAGGAAGGAGAAAAGAAAAAGAATAAGAAAGAAAAAGAAAAAGAAAGAAGAAAAAAGAAGGGGGAGGGAGGAAAAAAGAAAGAAGGGAGAATGAGGAAAGAAAGGGAGGAACGGAAAGAAGGAAGGAAAGAAGGAAGAGAGGGAAGAATGGTGGGCGGGAGGGAGGGGAAAAAAAGAAAAGTAAAGAAAGGGAAGGGATAAGAAAGAAGGAAGGAAGGAAAGAAAGAAAAGGAGGGAAGGAGGGAAGAAAAAAAAGGAAAGAAAGGGAGAAGAAAAAAAGAAAGAAAGAGGAGGGGGGAGGGAAAAAGAAAGGAGAAGGAGGAAAGGAAGGAAGGAAGAGGGAGGGAGGAGAAAAAAGAGAAGGAAGAAAAAGAAGGAGAGGAAGAAAGGAGGGGAGAAGGAGGAAAGAAAGGAAGGAAGGAAGAGGGAGGGAAGGAGGAAAGAAGAGAAAAATAAAAAGGAAAGAATGAAAAAAGGAAAGAGAAAAGTAGGAAAGAGTAGGGGAAAGAGGAATGAAGGAGAAAAGAGAAGGAAAAAGGAGGAGGAGGAGAAGGTGGAGGAGAGGGCGAGGGAGGAGGAGCAGGAGCAGGAAGAGGAAGGGAGGAGGAGGAGAAGAGGAAGAGGAAGAGGAAGAAGATCATCCTCAACCTCCTGACAGATTCTCGGGAGGGACTTCAGGAAGCGGATAAAAAGGCCAACATCAAACCATCTGGTTGAGTTGGCAACCAACCCTAACAACAATGAGAGTATCAACGGGGTGAGGTTCTAGTAGACCTCCCCCACGTTGGGGGTCACTTCTCCCACCTTTTATGGGGTGCCCACAACCTGACGTCCAGGGTTCGCCACTTCAGAAAGGAACTGGGCTTGAGAAGGGATCAGGAGACGAGTCCCACGAGATGGACTTGTGGTGGACCCCAAACTCATGGCCGGTCTCCTGTCTTGGACACGCGGGTTGGACTTGATGACCTCTCCAAGGTCCCTTCCGGCTCTAGGGTGGCCACTTTGTGTCCTCCTATGACTACCGGTCCTCCTAGGTGGAACTTGAGGACCTCCTGATATGGACCTCTTAGGTGGAACTTGAAGAGTTCCTTGGTTTTAACGTGAGGACCTCCTGACTTGGACCTTCTAGGTGGAACTTAAGGACCTAGGTGGAACTTGAGGACCTACTGATTTGGACCTTCTAGGTAGAACGTGAGGACCTCCTGACTTGGACCTTCTAGGTGGAACTTAAGGACCTAGGTGGAACTTGAGGACCTACTGATTGGGACCTTCTAGGTAGAACGTGCGGACCTCCTGACTTGGACCTTCTAGGTGGAACTTAAGGACCTAGGTGGGACTTGAAGGTCTCCTGACTTGGACCTTCTAGGTGGAACTTGAAGAGCTCCTTGGTGGAACTTGAGGGTCTCCTGACTTGGACCTCCTAGGTGGAACTTAAGGACCTAGGTGGAACTTGAGGACCTACTGATTTGGACCTTCTAGGTAGAACATGAGGAGCTTCTGACTTGGGACCTTCTAAGTGGAACCTAAGGACCTAGGTGGAACTTGAGGACCTACTGATTTGGACCTTCTAGGTAGAACGTGAGGACCTCCTGACTTGGACGTTCTAGGTGGAACTTAAGGACCTAGGTGGGACTTGAAGGTCTCCTGACTTGGACCTTCTAGGTGGAACTTGAAGAGCTCCTTGGTGGAACTTGAGGGTCTCCTGACTTGGACCTCCTAGGTGGAACTTAAGGACCTAGGTGGAACTTGAGGACCTACTGATTTGGACCTTCTAGGTAGAACATGAGGACCTTCTGACTTGGGACCTTCTAAGTGGAACCTAAGGACCTAGGTGGAACTTGAGGACCTACTGATTTGGACCTTCTAGGTAGAACGTGAGGACCTCCTGACTTGGACGTTCTAGGTGAAACTTAAGGACCTAGGTGGGACTTGAGGGTCTCCTGACTTGGACCTTCTAGGTGGAACTTGAAGAGCTCCTTGGTGGAACTTGAGGGTCTCCTGACTTGGACCTCCTAGGTGGAACTTAAGGACCTAGGTGGAACTTGAGGACCTACTGATTTGGACCTTCTAGGTAGAACGTGAGGACCTTCTGACTTGGACCTTCTAGGTGGAACCTAAGGACCTAGGTGGAACTTGAGGACCTCCTGACTTGGACCTTCCAGGTGGAACTTAAGGACCTAGGTGGAACTTGAGGGTCTCCTGACTTGGACCTTCTAGGTGGAACTTGAAGAGCTCCTAGGTGGAACTTGAGGACCTACTGATTTGGACCTTCTAGGTAGAACGTTAGGACCTCCTGGCTTGGACCTCCTAGCTGGAACTTGACTTGGACCTCCTAGCTGGAACGTGAGGACCTCCTAATCTCCTTGGTGGGACATTGCAGAGGACACCACAAAGACCTCCCGCGTTCTCCTCCATCCTTGGCCTTCCCCCTTTCCACCACCGTCTCCCACAATGCTTGGAGAAGGTTACCATCCGTGGTCTCCTCCCTTACCTCCTCCTCTTCCTCACTCTCCTCCTTGATGGTGACGGCCGGAGCTGCTTCGGTGATCAAGGGCGAGTGCTCCACCGGCACTTTGAACTTCTCCGCCGCGGCTTTGTGGACCTGTTGAGAGAGGTCTTCGATCTGGAGAAGACCGAAGTGGAGGAACGTTATCGGAGCTGGAGACCTGGCCAAGTCCCATTTCCAGGAGAAGACATCCCCAAGAAGAAGACGAAGAAGAAGACCACCTCCCAAGCAATCTCAGGTTCTTCCGTGGTCTACAAAGGGGGTGGCGGTCCCGTCAACCTCCCGTCATCTGCAAAGTTTCGGTCCCGATTCCTCCAGAGAGAGGAGAAGACGAGACAGAGAGGACAGCGAGGTGTCGTCACGATACGGGGAGTCCTCGACTTCATGACGACGCGCCGAGTGGCCGTTCAAAGCTACGACGGCACCACTTAACGACCGTCGCGGCGTCCCCGGTGGTCACGCGATCCACATTCGGGGACGCTCGGCAACCGACGTGCATTTAGGACGGTTCGCAAGCGTCTCCTCTCGTCCCTCCTTCTTCCCATCTCTCTTTCCCTCTCCCTCCCTCCTTCCTCCCTTTTTCATTCCTCCTTTCCCCCTCCCCCTCTCCTTCCTTCTTTCCTTCCCTCCCCCTCTCCTTCTTCTCTTTCTTGCCATTCCCTTCCGCCGCCTTTTCGCTTCCCCGTCATTATTCTGTCCTTCCTTTGGCGTTCCGTCCTTTCCCCCTTTCCTTCCACCTTCCCTTTCTCTCTCCTTCCTTCCTTACTTTTCCCTCCTTCCTTCCCGCTTCCACCATCCGTCGCCTTCCTTTCTTCTTTCTCTTCTTCCTTTCCTTCTTCTCGTCTGCCCTCTCCTTCCTTCCCCTCTTTCTTCCTTCCTTCTCCTTCCTTTCTTCCTTTCCTTCCACCTTCCCTTTCTCTCTCCTTCCTTCCTTACTTTTCCCTCCTTCCTTCCCGCTTCCACCATCCGTCGCCTTCCTTTCTTCTCTTTCTCTTCTTCCTTCTTCTCGTCTGCCCTCTCCTTCCTTCCTTCCCTTTCCCTTCTTCTCTTCCGCCCTCCCTCTCCTGCCTTCCCTCTCCTTTCTTCCTTCCTTCTCCTTCCTTTCTTCCTTTCCTTCTTGCATTCCCTTCTGCCTTCTTTTCGCTACCCTTCTTTTCCTTCCTTTTGCTTTCTTCCTTCCTTCCCTCCCTCCTTTTCCTTCCTTCTTTCCTTCTTTCCACCTTCCACCTTCTCTCTCTTCCTTCCATCCTTCCTTATTCTTTATTTTTCTCTTCTTCCTTCCTTCTCTTCCACCCTCCCTTTCTTCATTCCTTCCATCCTGCTCCCCTTCCTTCCTTCCTAGTTTCTCTTCTTCCTTCTCTTTCCCTTCCTTCCTTCCTTCTTCTCTTCTGCCCTCCCTTCCTTCTCTTTCTTCCATCTTCCTTCCCTCCTTCTCTTTCCCTTCTTCCTTCCTTCTTCTCTTCTGCCCTCCTTTCCTTCTCTTTCTTCCTTCTTCCTTCCTTCCTAGTTTCTCTTCTTCCTCCTCTCTTCTGCCCTCCCTCCTTCCTTCCTTCTCTTTCCCTTCTTCCTTGTCTTCCGTCCTCCCTCTCCTTCCTTCCTTCCTTCCTTCCTTCCTTCCTACCTTCTCCCCTTCCTTCCTAGCTTCTCTTCTTCCTTCCTTCTCTTCCACCCTCTCCTTCTTTTCTTCCTTCCTTCTCTTTCCCTTCTTCCTTCCTTCTTCCGCCCTCCCTCTCCTTCCTTCCTTCTGTCCTTCCTTCCTTCCTTCCTTCCTACCTACCCTCTCCCCTTCCTTCCTAGCTTCTCTTCTTCCTTCCTTCTCTTCCACCCTCTCCTTCTTTTCTTCCTTCCTTCTCTTTCCCTTCTTCCTTCCTTCTTCCGCCCTCCCTCTCCTCCCTTCCTTCCTCTTCTTCCTTCCTTTCCTTTCTCCCTCCCTCTCCTGTCACCCACGGACTCCCCCAGCCCCGGGATCCCATCTCCTCCCTTGGGTTCTCTCCTTCCCGGACTCACCTTGGCTTCTCCAAAGACGATGTAGATGTCCGAGGCGGGGCTTTTGAAGACATCCGGCTTGGTGATCACAAACAAGATGTTCTTGGATTTGCGGATGGTGATCCTGGTCACGCCGTGGATTTGCCGCAGGCCCAGCTTGGACATGGCCTGGAAGCAAAGAAGCCACACACACACACAGAGAGACACACACTCTCACAATCCTGCACCACGCTTGCCCTCAGGGGAGCCATGGAGGAAAGGGAGGTCAACCAAAGAGATGAAGATCACAAATGAGGAACACGTGGAGTTTGAGGTAGGGTCTTCTTCGAGAAGACCAACCCAAGAAGGCTAGACTTCGCCAACCCTCCCTTGAGGTCTTGTAGACCAACGTCTCGCTCCACGGAATGCCACCTTGAGGTAGGGTATTCTTCAAGACATGGGGATAGACCATAGAAGGCCAAACCAAGAAGGTTAGACTAGACCAACCCTCCCTTGAGGTCTTGTAGACTAACGTCTCGCTCCACGGAATGCCAACTTGAGGTAGGGTCTTCTTCAAGACATGGGGATAGACCATAGAAGGCCAACCCAAGAAGGCTAGACTTCGCCAACCCTCCCTTGAGATCCTGTAGACCAACATCTCGCTCCACGGAATGCCACCTTGAGGTAGGGTCTTCTTCAAGACATGGGGATAGACCATAGAAGGCCAACCCAAGAAGGTTAGACTAGACCAACCCTCCCTTGAGGTCTTGTAGACCAACACCTCGCTCCACGGAATGCCATCTTGAGGTAGGGTCTTCTTCAAGACATGGGGATAGACCATAGAAGGCCAACTCAAGAAGTTTAGACTAGACCAACCCTCCCTTGAGGTCTTATAGGTCTAGTAGACCAACATCTCACTCCATGGAATGCTACCTTAAGGTAGGGTCTTCTTCAAGAAAGACATGGTGGACCAGAGAAGGACAACCCACCCAAGGCTAGACTTGAGAGTTCTAGTTCCCCGGTAGGGGTGAATGCCAGATGGGAGGGAGGGATGGAGGGAGAGAGGGAGGGAAGGAAGGAAAGAGGGAGAGATGGATGGAGGGAAGGAAGGAATGAGGGAGGGGAGGGGAAGGGAGGAAGGGAAGGAAGGAAGGAAGGAGGGAAGGAAGGGAGGAAGAAAGGAAAGGGAGAGACGGAGGGAGAGAGGGAAGGACGGAGAGAGAGGGAGGGAGGGAGAGGGAGGAAAGGAAGGAGAGGGAAAGATGGAGGGAGAGAGGGCAGGAAGGAAGGAGAGGGAGGGAGAGAGGGAGGGAAGGACGGAGAGGGAGAGATGGAGGGAGGGAAGGAAGGAAGGAGAGGGAGAGAGGGAGGGAGAGAGGGAAGGAAGGAAGGAGAGGGAGAGACGGAGGGAGAGAGGGAGGGAAGGACGGAGAGGGAGAGATGGAGGGAGGGAAGGAAGGAAGGAGAGGGAGAGAGGGAGGGAGAGAGGGAAGGAAGGAAGGAGAGGGAGAGACGGAGGGAGAGAGGGAGGGAAGGACGGAGAGGGAGAGATGGAGGGAGGGAAGGAAGGAAGGAGAGGGAGAGAGGGAGGGAGATAGGGAAGGAAGGAAGGAGAGGGAGAGATGGAGGGAGGGAGAGAAGGAAGGAAGGAGAGGGAGAGATGGAGGGAGAGAGGGAGAGAAGGAAGGAGGGGAGGAGAGATGGAAGGAAAGAAGGAAGGAACAAATGAAGGAAGGAAGGAAGGAAGGAAGGAAGGAAGGAAGGGGAGGAGAGATGGAAGGAAGGAAGGAAGGATCAAAATCCTCCCCGTTTACCTTCCGCGCTTTCTTCTCGCTCCGGCTTTGCTTGGCCTTGCTAATGGACTCTTCCCCGGTCCCCAGGGTGAGCTGACTCTGCAAAAAAACAACAACAAAAAAAACAACCTCACACAAATCCATTTACTCCTCCGTTTACTACTCAGTGGATCTCTTTTCTCCTCCGAGCGCACGTCACGCTCTCCCCGCAAAAGCGCATCTGTTCTCTTTACTTCCTGGAAAAGGCATTTTAGCCGCCCCCCCCCCGGTGGAAGTCCAAATTTCATTTTTTTTTCAAAGGGGACCATTTGTGTGTGTGTGTGTGTGTGTGTGTGTGCCTCCTCAAATCAACGCTCCCCCCTTTTTTTTGCACTTGCGCGGGGGGGGCAGGCCGTGGGGCGCAAAGAATTTACAATTTACAAAAAAAAGAAAAAAAGAGAGAGAGAGAGATTCAAGCCGGGGAGGGGGTGGGCGGGGCGGGAAACGATGGCAACGAGAGACGGGCTGGAAAGAATTCGAACTCGGCACCCCGCGGCCAGGCTTGCCCCCTCGGTCCTTCAAGAGCTGGGCATTGTTCTTGTAATTCAGTTTATTTTCCCTTTTTTTTTGTGTGTGTGTAGCGAGGGAAAAGGTTTTGAGGGCGGGTCCGACGGAACGTAACGGAACGGTGAGTTAAGACTAAGCGGGAGACCGGGAGTTCTAGTTTCGTCTTTCACTTCCGAAAGCCGAGTGGGTGACCTCGGGCCAATCATCAATAATTTGGGAGTTCTAGTTCCACCTTAGGCGGAAAAGTGGGCTGGGTGACTTTGGGCCAATCACCAATAGTTTGGGAGTTCTAGTTCCACCTTAAGCAGGAAAGTGGGCTGGGTGACTATGGGCCAATCACAAATAGTTTGGGAGTTCTAGTTCCACCTTAAGTAGGAAAGTGGGCTGGGTGACTTTGGGCCAATCACCAATAGTCTGGGAGTTCTAGTTCCACCTTAGGCAAGAAAGTGGGCTGGGTGACTATGGGCCAATCACCAATAGTTTGGGAGTTCTAGTTCCACCTTAGGCGGGAAAGTGGACTGGGTGACTATGGGCCAATCAATGATAGCTTGGGAGTTCTAGTTCCACCTTAAGCAGGAAAGTGGGCTGGGTGACTATGGGCCAATCCCCAATAGTTTGGGAGTTCTAGTTCGACCTTAAGCAGGAAAGTGGGCTGGGTGACTATGGGCCAATCACCAATAGTTTGGGAGTTCTAGTTCGACCTTAAGCAGGAAAATGGGCTGGATGACTTTGGGCCAATCACCAATAGTCTGGGAGTTCTAGTTCCACCTTAAGCAGGAAAGTGGGCTGGGTGACTATGGGCCAATCACCAATAGTTTGGGAGTTCTAGTTCCACCTTAGGCGGGAAAGTGGACTGGGTGACTATGGGCCAATCACTAATAGTTTGGGAGTTCTAGTTCCACCTTAAGCAGGAAAATGGGCTGGGTGACTATGGGCCAATCAATGATAGCTTGGGAGTTCTAGTTCCACCTTAAGCAGGAAAGTGGGCTGGGTGACTTTGAGCCAATCACCAACAGTTTGAGAGTTCTAGTTCCACCTTAAGCAGGAAAATGGGCTGGGTGACTATGGGCCAATCACCAATAGTTTGGGAGTTCTAGTTCCACCTTAAGCAGGAAAATTGACTGGGTGACTTTGGGCCAATCACCAACAGTTTGGGAGTTCTAGTTCCACCTTAAGCAGGAAAGTGGGCTGGGTGACTATGGGCCAATCACCAATAGTTTGGGAGTTCTAGTTCCACCTTAAGCAGGAAAATGGGCTGGGTGACTATAGGCCAATCGACGATAGCTTGGGAGTTCTAGTTCCACCTTAGGTGAGAAGGTGGAGTGGGGGACTTTGGGCCAATCACCAATAGTTTGGGAGTTCTAGTTCCACCTTAATTAGGAAAGTGGGCTGGGTGACTTTGGGCCAATCACCAATAGTTTGGGAGTTCTAGTTCCACCTTAAGTAGGAAAGTGGGCTGGGTGACACTGGGCCAATCACCAGGAGATTGTGAGTTCTAGTCCCACTTTAGGCACAAAAGCATGTCGAGTGACTTTGGGCCAATCATAAGGAGAAATGAGTTCTAGTCCCGCCTTATTAATGAAAGCCAAGTGGGTGAGTTGAGGCCAATCACCAGGCGACGGTAAGTTCTAGTCCCACCTTCAGCACAAAAGCCAACCGGATGACTTTGGGCCAATCCCCAGGCGACGGTGAGTTCTAGTCCCACCTTAAGCACAAAAGCCAACCGGATGACTTTGGGCCAATCCCCAGGCGACGGTGAGTTCTAGTCCCACCTTAAGCACAAAAGCCAACCGGATGACTTTGGGCCAATCACCAGGCGACGGTGAGTTCTAGTCCCACCTTAAGCACAAAAGCCAACCGGATGACCTTGGGCCAATCACCGGGCGACGGTGAGTTCTAGTCCCACCTTAAGCACAAAAGCCAACCGGATGACCTTGGGCCAGTCACCGGGCGACGGTGAGTTCTAGTCCCGCCTGACGCAGGAACAGCAACGGGCCAGTCCCCCCCCCTCTCTCTCTCAGCCCAGCCCATGTGCGACTGACTGAGGAATTCTGGGAGTTGAAGTCCCCCCCCCCGCAATCTTCAAGGGCCGCACCTGCGCCGTGGGAGCTGTCCGTGGTACCGGAACGTTTGGCTCTTCCAATTCTGGCAACGATCCTTCGTTGCTTTCCGAATCGTTGGAAGATCCTGGGGCGGGGGGGAAAAAAAATATCTCACCGAACGACAGAAATGTTGGGCTGGCTTGCGGTCGTATGTTGAGGACATTAAGTCTCATTTTTCAATGCCGTTGTAACTTAGAACGGTCAATAAAGCGAACAGTTGTAAGTAGAGGATTTACCTAGGGGATAGACTGGAAGACCTCCGGTTCCCTTCCAACTGTCATTCTGTGATGCTGTTAAGGGTCTCCTGCTTGAGCAGGGGGTGGGATTAGATGACCTCACGGGTCCCTTCCAACTCCTGGTGGACATCCAGGAAGGACCCAGCAAGGATCATAGAATCCCCTGGGCTGGGAGGGAGCTTGGAGATCTTCCAATCCAACTGTCCACCGATCCCAGTGGACATCGCTGAAGGACCCACCAAAGATCATGGAATCCTTATCCTGTTAGGAACAATGGATGTCTTCTAATCCAACTTTCCACCCATCCTGGTGGACATCCCTGAAGCACCCACCAAGCTTCAAATCCTAGAGTTGGAATGGACCATGGAGATCTTCTACTCCAACTTCCACCCATCCTGGTGGACGTCCCTGGAGGACCCACCAAGCTTCATAAATCCTAGAGTTGGAATGGACCGTGGAGATCTTCTACTCCAACCTTCCACCCATCCTGGTGGACGTCCCTGGAGGACCCACCAAGCTTCATAAATCCTAGAGCTGGAATGGACCGTGGAGATCTTCTACTCCAACCTTCGACCTATCCTGGTGGACATCCCTGAAGGACCCACCAAGATTCATAAATCCTGGTGGATATACCTGAAGGCCCCACCAAAGGTCATGGAATCCTTGTCCTGGAAGGAACCATGGATGCCTTGTAATCCAACTTTCCACCCATCCTGGTGGACATCCCTGAAGCACCCATCAAGGTTCATAAATCCTAGAGTTGGAATGGACCATGGAGATCTTCTACTCCAACCATCCACCCATCCTGGTGGACATCCCTGAAGCACCCACCAAGCTTCAAATCCTAGAGTTGGAATGGACCATGGAGATCTACTCCAACTTCCACCCATCCTGGTGGACGTCTCTGAAGCACCCACCAAGGTTCATAAATGCAAGAGTTGGAATGGACCCCCTTTCTCTCCCTCTCTTTCCCCCTCTCCCTGTCTCTCCCTCTTTCATCTCCCTCTCTCCACCCTCTCTCTTTCTCTCTCTCCCCCTCTCTTTCTCTCTCTCTCTCTCTTTCTCTCTCCCCCCTCTCTTTCTCCCTCTCTGCAATCTTCTGCCCACCTGGCAAGCTGACTTCGAGCTGTTCTCCAACAAGCTGACACCCATTCTTATTGGGCTGGCTCTCTCCTGCCCTTCCTGCTTCCTGCAGAGACGCAGCCAAGGCAGCCCGCCCAATAAGCTTGTCGGCTCGTCTGAGAACTGCGTGAGGCCACTCTCTTTTACACACACATACACAGAGAGAGAGAGAGAGAGAGAGAGAGAGAGGAGAGAGAGAGAGAGAGAGAGAGAGAGAGAGAGAGAGAGAGAGAGAGAGAGAGAGAGAGAGAGAGAGAGAATGAGAGAGAGAGAGAGAGAGAGAGAAGGGAAGCGCAAGTCTCTCTCTCTCTCTCTCTCTCTCTCTCTCTCTCTCTCATTCTCTCTCTCTCTCTCTCTCTCTCTCTCTCTCTCTCTCTCTCTCTCTCTCTCTCTCTCTCTCTCTGCAAATGGCAGAGGAGGCTGGGAGCCGCAGAAGATTCAAAGAGCCACATGCGGCTCCAGAGCTGCAGGTTGCCGACCCATGAGCTAGTCCAACCTTCCACCCACCCTGATGGACATCCCTAGAGTTGGAAGGGACCCTGGAGGTCTTCTAGTCCACCTCCCTGCCCATGTCACACCTCATGGCCCTGTAACCCACGGCTTCGTCCCACCAGCCACAATGAAGCGCCCCCGCTGATGAGAGAAACGCGCGTCGCGCCATTTTCCCACCCAACCTCCGTAAGGTTGTCACCTTCGTGGTTGACGTCCTGGGTCCTCTTCCCCACCAGGGTCTTCTTCTCGTCCAACAGCATCATGCCGCCTCGCGGAGGGTCTCCAGCTCCCTCTCCTCGCTCGAACTCGACTCCAGCGGGGAAGGAGCCCCGGGACCCTCGCTTCTCCCGCGCCGTGCCCAAATACTTGGCGCGGGAATCTCGGTTGCCAGGCAACGGGTTCCGCCCACGGGCCTCTTTGGCGCCGGGAAGTTGGGGAGGGTGGTCGGGGCATCGGAGAGCTCTCGGTCTGGAGGGCTGCCAGGGGGGGGGGAAAGGAGGAGGTTCAGAGGGGGGGTGGGCGGGACTTCAGAGCTTCCCTTTTTTTACCCCCCATTGGTGGGCATTTCCCCAATTTTTGGGGATGGGTCCACCCATCGAAACGTCGGTTGTCTTATCCACAGGCAATCTTTCGGGCGGGGGGGCGGTCCCTGGTGCTCTCTGGGCTGGCTGGTTTCCTTGCAGACGTCTCGTGAGCCAACTAGGGAACATCATCAGTTCTAGAAGGGGGGGAGGAGAGGAGGAGGAGGAGGAGGAGGAGGAGGAGAAAGGACTGTGGAGTCCTGGGTGCTCTATATGCTGGGTGGTTTCCTTGCCGACATCTCGTGAGCCAACTAGGGAACGTCATCAGTTCTAGAAGGGGGGAGGAGGAGGAGGAGGAGGAGGAGAAAGGACTGTGGAGTCCCGGGTGCTCTCTGGGCTGGGTGGTTTCCTAGCAGACGTCTCGTGACCCAACTAGGGAACATCATCAGTGCTGGAAAGGAGGAGGAGGAGGAAGGAGGAGGAGGTCCCTGGTGCTCTCTGGGCTGGCTGGTTTTCTTGCAGACATCTCGTGAGCCAACTAGGGAACGTCATCAGTTCTAGAAGGGGAGGAGGAGGAGGAGGAGGAGGAGGAGGAGGAGGAGGAGGAGGAGGAGGAGGAGGAGGAGGAGAAAGGACTGTGGAGTCCTGGGTGCTCTCTGGGCTGGGTGGTTTCCTTGCAGACGTCTCGTGACCCAACCAGGGAACGTCATCAGTTGGAGAAGCAGGAGGAAGGAAGGAAGGAAGGAAGGAAGGAAGGAAGGAAGGAAGGGAGGGAAGGAGGGAGGGAGGGAGGGAGGGAGGAGGAGGAAGGACTGGGGGTTCCCTGGTGCTCTCTGAGCTGGGTGGTTTCCTTGCAGACGTCTCAGGACCCAACTAGGGAACGTCATCAGTGTGAGGGAGTGTGGGGATTGCTCCCTTTTTATATAGGGTTACTTGCCCTGGCAATGTTGAAGGGAGTCTGGTTTAAAGTCCCCTTTAAAAAAAGAAATTGGACCAGCTTTTGTCTGGAATGGTAATAGGGTGCCCTGCTTGAGCAGGGGGGGTCGGACTAGATGACCTCCAAGGTCCCTTCCAACTCTTGTTATTCTGTAACTCTGTAAGGGTCTCCTGCTCGAGCAGGGGGGCTGGACTAGATGACCTCCAAGGTCCCTTCCAACTCTTGTTCTTCTGTAGTTCTCCAAGGGTCTCCTGGCTAAGCAGGGGGGGGTTGGGCTAGATGACCTCCAAGGTCCCTTCCAGCTCGTTATTCTGTAAGGGTCTCCTGGCTAAGCAGGGGGGTCGGGCTAGATGACCTCCAAGGTCCCTTCCAGCTCTTGTTCTTCTGTAATGCTGTAAGGCTCTCCTGGCTAAGCAAAGGGGGTCGGGCTAGATGACCTCCCAGGTCCCTTCCAACTCTGTGACCCTGTGTAAACTGCCTCTGGCTCTTGTGTTGGGATGGGTTGTTTGCCTGGCGTTGTTCATCCACGCTTCTCTGGGTTTCTCTTTTGCCGGAGCCCGTGGCGCTCTCTTGAGCTGGGTGGTTTTCCTTGCAGACGTTTCACGACCCGACTAGGGAACGTCATCAGGGCTGGAAGGAACGGCACACGAACGGAGACCAAAGCCGACTTCCTTCCAGCCGCTGATGATGTTCCCTAGTTGGGTCCTGAAACGTCTGCAAGGAAACCACTCAGCTCAAGAGAGCACCGAAGACCCTATGGTGGTCCTCCTCCTCCCTCTAGCCCTGATGACGTTCCCTAGTTGGGTCACGAGACGTCTGCCAGGAAACCACCCCGCTCAGAGAGCACCAGGGACTCCACTTTCTTTCTTTCCTTCCTTCCTTCCTTCCTTCCTTCCTTCCTTCCTTCCTTCCTTCCTTCCTTCCTTCCTTCCTTCTTGTCCTTCTCCCTTCTAGCACTGATGATGTTCCCTAGTTGGGTCATGAAACGTCTGCAAGAAAACCACCCAGCTCAGAGAGCACCAGGGACCCCACTTCCTTCCTTCCTTCCTTCCTTCCTTCCTTCCTTCCTTCCTTCCTTCCTCCTTCCTTCCTTCCTTCCTCCCTCCCTCCCTCCCTCCCTCCCTTCCTTCCTTCCTCCCTTCTAGCACTGATGATGTTCCCTAGTTGGGTCCTGAAACGTCTGCAAGGAAACCACTCAGCTCAGAGAGCACCAGGGACCCCACTTTCTTTCTTTCCTTCCTTCCTTCCTTCCTTCCTTCCTTCCTTCCTTCCTTCCTTCCTTCCTTCCTTCCTTCCTTCCTTCTAGCACTGATGATGTTCCCTAGTTGGGTCCTGAAACGTCTGCAAGGAAACCACTCAGCTCAGAGAGCACCGAAGACCCTATGGTGGTGGTCCTCCTCCTCCCCTCTAGCCCTGATGACGTTCCCTAGTTGGGTCACGAGACGTCTGCCAGGAAACCACCCCGCTCAGAGAGCACCAAGGACTCCAACAGTCCTTCCTTCCTTCCTTCCTTCCTTCCTTCCTTCCTTCCTTCCTTCCTTCCTTCCTTCCTTCCTTCCTTCCTTCCTTCCTTCCTTCCTTCCCTCCCTCCTCCACTACTGCGGTCGTTAAGCCACTGCTGCCGTCATTAATCGAAATTCGAGGATAACCTGTACGGGAAGAAAAAAAAACCAACAACAACCGAGAACGCTCTTACCTTCCACAGGAGGTTTGGGGGCGTCGCGCAGGAGCGTCTCTTTGGCAGGCGTGCGTTCCACACAGGGACCGGCGGTCGAAGGAGCGAGTGGCGAGGTAGCTGGCGGGCCTAGGGCGGGACCCTCGGAAGGAGGTGACGGTGGGAGAATCAAGGAGAAAACAGCAGGCACTTCTGGGAACTGCGACGTCGAAGCGGGAGGCGGGGCGGCGGAAGCCTCCTCCAGGGCAGGGGACGAGGGTCGTTCCGAGCGACCCCCGTGTGTCTCTGGCGACGAGGTTCCACCGGAAGGGGAAGCCGGAGGAACGGGAGAGTCCCGAGACGACGAGGCCTCTTCAGAAGAGGAATCCTCCGGGTCCATCCCCTCCAACGCTTCCGTGATCTTCTCGTCGGCCATCCAACTGGCTTCTGGCCTTAGGAGATCGTCTGGAGAACGTTGAGGTGGGCTCCCATCCCGGACCTCCGCCGTGTCTTCCTCCGAGGCAGAGGCGACGTCTTCCACGTCAAGTTGGGCGGCTTCGTTCGGGGAAGAACCTTGCGGTAGAGCGTCCTCCACGGAGGCCGCTTCCGATACGGGGAGGACTTCTCCCGTTCCACCCTCCGCCGCCACCTCTGCTTGGTCTTCAGCTTCGGCTGCCTCGCAAGACGGCCCGGCGCTTAGTTCGCGATCCTCCGCCGCCGCCTCCTCCCCGAGCGCCCGAGCGGCTTCGACTTCTTCAGAACGTTTCGCTTCCACCGCTTCTTCTCGGTGGTCTCCACAGAAGGTCTCCAGGACGTTCTCTTTCAGGCTGCCGAGAAGATGCTGTGCTTCTGCTACCAGGAGGCTACTGATGAGATGCGCGGCCTCCACGCGTCGCTCCTCCAGGTTTCCGAAAGAACCTTGCAGCATACTGCTGACCTGTTGATGGTCTTCAAGAGCCCAAGGAGATACCGTGGATCCACCATCGATTTGAAACAAGGCACCGGTTGGTTGACGCTGGTTAGGGACGGCGGGGCTGGAGGTTTCGGGACCAGCCGTGGTCAGATCCTTGTCAGCTTCAGCCTGCTCCACCTCGACATGTCTAGCCTGAGTTTCATAAAAATCGCTCAAGTAGATCTCGTCTTCAGAAGCTAAGAAGATCTGTTGATGACGCCGAAGTTCAGGAGACGTGTCTCTTGGCTTCGCAGCAGGCCGGGAGGTGACCGCAGGGGTCTGGGCAAGGACATTATAATGCAGACACACGGCCATGCTCTGCTGGGGAGATTCCTCTTCTGGAGAACCATTTGGTGGAGTCTCCAAGCCTTCGGAGTCGACGTTCTCCACCTCAACCATCAGATTCTCCAACTCTGCCGTCACCGCCTCCAGGTCTTGTGGAGAAGGACTCTCCTCCACCAGCACCTTTTGACTACCCCACGTTTGATTGGGGGTCACAGAATCTGGAGAGGGTGCCAAGAGGTTGGTTTCATTGGAGACCTCCTCGGGGGACGTCAGGAAGCTGGACTCCAGGTGAGAGTAGGACCCCTCCAATGTGTCCGGAGAAAACAGGGGAGCGTCCGCCTCTCCTTCCAGCCGAGGGTGCCGAGTTTCCAAAATAGGAAGGAGACCCTGAAGCAGGGCTTCAGCAAAAGTCTTCTTCTGAACATCTGGGTGTTCCTCACGTAGAAGAACATCATCGGTGGTGCCGGAGAACGCTTGGTCGACGTGTTCTACTGGAAGAACACCTGGGACGGCCTCAACCGTCCCAGTCTCGGTGTCTAAAAGACGGACGTCACCCACATCGTGTGGAGACTCAACCGATCTTGCCCCTTCTCCGGCTTTCTGATCTTGGGTTACTTGCGGAAGAGTCACCTCAGCACCGCGAAGTTCTGGAGTCGGCGCGTTCTCCACTTGGGGACGTTCAACGGACTCTTCTCTCTCTTCCGAGTCAACTTGCTCAACCTCTTCTCGGGGACCCGTGGTTTCGTCGGAGGTTGCAAACACGTCCGGAGCGCCAGTAGGGTCTGCACTGCCCAAGATGGCCTCCGCTTCTTTGTCCCATAGTACGTTCATGTTACCGTCCTTCGGACCGGACAGCTGGCTTGCGAAACTGTGAGCATCTCCTTGCTGGGTCGCCGAGCCTTCCGATTCTAACTGCGGCGCGGTGTCTGCGGCGAAGCAACGGGAGTCTGCTTGGAGGTCTTCCGCTGGTGGGATTTCAGCCCCGACGTCCGCACTGCTGCCTTCTTCACTCTCGGGTTCGGATGCATCTTCCTCCAATGGCGTTCCCCAGTTTGGGCCAGCGTGACCCTCCTCGTATAACCCTCGCTCGGGCTCCTCGACTGCTCCCACCACGTTCTGGCGGTTCTCCTCGGCTTCAACCGACACTTCTCTGGACAGATCTAATGGTTCCTCGGCCTTCTCGAGGTCTTCTTCTGAAGCGTCGCTGGAATGGCTGCCCGTTTCTGCCTGCGCTGGCGTGAGGTAACGCTCACCATCCCGAGCTTCGCCAGAATGGCTGCCCGTTTCTGCCTGCGCTGGCGTGAGGTAACGCTCACCATCCCGAGCTTCGCCAGAATGGCTGCCCGTTTCTGCCTGCGCTGGCGTGAGGTAACGCTCACCATCCCGAGTCTCTCTCCCATTGAGCGTTTCAGTTTCGCCCGTCTCCAAGCAGAGTTCCGAAAGGCTAGGAGCGGCGGTGTCATCTACCACCGCTTCTCCACTGGAAGAGCGTCCGGAGTAGTCCTCTATCTCTGGATCCATTGAGCTACTCTGGGTTCCGCACAGACTCCAGTTCTGCAATTCGGCCGCTTCCTCAACGTCCGGAGACGATTCTGGAGGCAAAGGTCCCAAGGCATCGAGAAGGACCCCGTTGTCTTCCACGAGGACGTCCTCGGGGGTGTGGCTCAATGCCAGGAGAGAGTCCGATTTCACCTCGGAGAACGCCGCCATCGCCCGGTCCTCGTTGTTGTTGTTGAGCTGGTCAAGAGAAGAAGCTTCTTCCAGCTCATCTTCCGACTCCAGACAGACCAGGAGGCTGTCCTGGGTTGTCTCGGCATCCGCTCGGCTGACTTCGGGTTGCTCTAAAAGGGCCACCTTAGATTCAAGAAGGAGGGACGCAAAGGGCGGTTCCTTCTCGGAAGAAGCCTCCAATGTCTCTCCGTCTGCCTGCTCCAGGTCCTCAGAGCTCCGGCCGGTGGCACCGTCTTGATCCAAGAGCTCCAGCAGCCGTTTCTCGGACTCTTCCAACCGCGCTCCCATGTCCAGGCTGGAGGGGTCGTTGTGGTCCACCGCCTCCAGTTCTTCCAACTCCACGGGGCACGCTTGGCGGTGCCATCCCAGAGAGATGACCGAGGCTGCGGAAACCTGGCCCGCCCATTCTTCAGCGAAGGGACCCAGCGACGGAGAGTCCTCGGGGGTCAACGGAGGCTGGTTGTCCAACTCGTCATCGGTGTCGAAGCACGCAATCAGACACTCCTCACACTCGGGCACCCCTCCCAATGCCAGCTGGGTTGACTGGACATCTGGGGGAGGCAAATGTGTCGGAGAGAGGTGGGCGGGGACCAGCTCCTGGAGGCACGCGTCTTCCGTTTCATCCTGAGTTGGGGAAGTCGAGTCTTCAGACGTCGCCATGGAGTCCTGCTCCAGCAGGGATTCGTCTCCTGGACCCAGAGGAGAAACACAGCTGCTCCTTGAGGAGGTACTACCTGGGCTTTCTGGCCTAGAGACAACCGTTGCATCAAAGGATGTTGGAGGTGTCCTCGGGTCCTCCTCCTGCGTCCACTCGTCCTCTTGAGGCATGCTCTTCTCCTCGGCCTCTCCCGTGGTCGGCGGGGGTTCTTCACCGGCTCCCCGAACGGTATCCTCATCCACGTTGTACGCCTCGGAGGACACCTCCATCTCGCTCTCGCTCTCCGGGTGAGACGGCGCCCTCCCCAGGTCTTCTTCTTTGGCCTCGACTGTATCGGTGACCCCAGCGTGCGGCTCAACGCTGTACGGCCGCTTCTCATCCTCGCCCTCCTCGGAAGCCGAGTCGGAGGACGGCGAGGTGTCGTCCAGATAGGCGAAGGTCTCATCCACGCCTTCGTCGAGGGATGTTTCCGAGAGAGAATGCAGGAAGGACACAGAGGCGCTGTCGTCCTCTTCCGCCCCGTACAGGGCGTCGTTCTCCACCACTTCTCCCTGCGGGAACAGCGTGATCTCCATGGATACCGCCTCAAAAAGCAGGCTACCCCGGAAAGGAAGAAACAGAGCGGGAATCATCTGATCGCTCTCGGGGGTCTCCGTACCGTCCTCCGGAGGAGACGCAGGTGGCTGCCTGCGAAGGCCAGCAGGTTCACCCACCTCAGCGGAGCCCACTCCCAACACACCGCCAAGCTCAGGAGGAGGGCCCGAGACAGCAGTAAGAGGACGAGCAAAGGGGCACGCTCCGGACCCTCTGTGGGCAAAATCTCCGACTTCTGCATCGCACAAAGGCGACGCGCGCTCGCTGTCCTCCAAAGGGCTGGGGCTGAGGTCGGCGTCCTCCTCGGAATCGTCGCCGTTGGGGTCCCACGCGAGATGCTCCACTTTCGGCGGGAGCGCGCTTTGGCCGAGCCAGCCTTCTTCCTCCAATGGAACCCCTTCCTCTTCCTCGTCTTCCTCCACCGGGTAGGGCCTGAAGGACAGCCCTTGGAAAACTCCCTCATACCCAAGGAGTGAGCAGGTCCCGCCGGAGAGCTTGGCTTCCCCTTCGCAAAGGTCCAGCTCCGGTGAGGCCTCCTCGGCGGCGGCGGGCACCTCAGCAGCTTCCGCCTCGGCTAGGAGATTCGGCGAGCAGGACGACGACGAGCTAGCGGTGCCCGACGACGTCCAACTGCCTCCTTCGGCGGTGATGTAGGAGCCCGAGGGTGAGGTGGGGGGCGAGCCCAGGCCTTCGCTGTCGACGTTGTTCTGCTCCTCACTCAGGCTGTCTTTCGGGAACGGGGGCTGCCTGAGAGAGGGGAAGACCGTCCGGATCGGGGTGGAGGGAGCTGTGAAGTACAGCTCGGCGTCGAGGCTACAGGGGGCCTTGGTGAGTAACAGCTGGGCCTCGGGAAGCTCTTTGGCCAGTGTGGGAGTTGGGGAAGGCATGTCAGCCATTGGCTCATCCTGAGAGAGAGGGGACCCTCCCGCCGCTTCCGTCTCCTGCGCCTTTGGCGCCACGGAGACGTAGGGATGGCGGTTACCGAAGTCTCTTGCAACGGGAGGGAGAGGCGCGCCCTGACACGCCGCCGGAGCCTCCGGGCCTTCGTGCTGCGCCACATCGCTTGCCTCCTCGCCGGGCAGGGCCCCGGGAGCGTCCTGTCCTGCCGCCCCCAGGCAGTGGGTCTCCTCGCCCATCACGATGCGCGTGTCTAGTGGATCCGTCCCCGGAGGAGAGCGGCCAAGACTTTGCGGCCGGGTCCCGCTGGATTTGGGAGCCTGCTCCGTCATCCTCTGGCCACATTCGGTCAGGGTCCCCGAGCCGGCCGCCGCGTTGCCGGCGGTGGCGTCGCAACTGGCCCCCTCGGGCTGGGGCCGGTCTTCCTTCTTTGCCGGCAGGCATGCCGACACGTCGGTGGGAGAGTCGGGCGTCACGGCCAGAGACATTGGCCCGGCGGGGTGGACTTCCCCGCTTGGCGTGGAGGAGGCGGAGGAGATGCTTCCGGAGCCATCTGGGGAAGGGAGAGAAAAAGAGGGTGGGGGGGAGAAGGAGAAGTCAAACGCTCCGCCTGGGAAGAGAGACCCGGAAGGATTTCAAACCGCTTCAGAGGCTGGGAAGGTTTTCAAAGTTGGACAACTGAAAGGGGTGGCAGGGGCTAACCCCGTGCTGATCCGGCTGTCCACAGGGTTGAAAGAGTGTGAGAGAGAGAGAAAGAAAGAGAGAGACAGAGAGAGACAGAGAGAGACGGAGACAGAGGGAGAGAGAGAGACAGAAGGAGAGAGACAGAGACAGAGACAGACAGAGAGACAGAGAGAGACAGAGAGAGAGAGACAGAGAGAGACGGAGACAGAGGAAGAGAGAGAGACAGAAGAAGAGAGAGAGAGAGAGACAGACAGAGAGAGAGAGAAAGAGAGACAGAGAGAGAGAGAGAGAGAGAGAGAGAGACAGAGACAGAGACAGAGAGAGAGACAGAGAAAGAGAGAGAGACGGAAGACAAGAAAGAGAACGACAGAAAGATGGACAGAAAGAGACAGAGAGAAAGAGAAGAACACAGAGAGAAAGAAAGCGGAAGAGATAGAACGAGACAAAAGAACAAAGAAAGAGAAAGAGAATGATAGAGAGAGCTCAAAAGAGACAGAACGACAGAGAGACAATAGAACATACAATATAGAACACCAAATACGGAATTCAAAAAAAGAATAGAATATAGAATATAGAATAGAATACCAAATAGAATACAGAGTACAGAATAGAATAGAACAGAATAGAGAATACCGAATAGAATAGAAAATATAATATAGAATATAGAATAAAGAATACAGAATATGAAATATTTAATACAGAATAAGAGTAGAATAGAATAGAACAGAATACAGAATACAGAATAGAATGGAAAATGTAATATAGAATAGAATAGAATATAGAATAGAATAAAATAGAAAATGTAATATAGAATAGAATACAGAGCAGAATAGAATAGAACAGAACAGAACATATAATATAGAATAGAATAGAGAATACAGAATAGAATAGAATAGAGAATACAGAATAGAATAGAGAATACAGAATAGAATAGAAAATAGAATATACAATAGAATAGAATAGAATACAGAACGGAATGCAGAATAGAATGGAAAATGTAATATAGAATAGAATATAGAATAGAATATAGAATAGAATATAGAATAGAATATAGAATAGAATAGAAAATGTAATATAGAATAGAATACAGAGCAGAATAGAACAGAACATATAATATAGAATAGAATAGAGAATACAGAATAGAATAGAAAATAGAATATACAATAGAATACAGAACGGAATACAGAATAGAATAGAAAATGTAATATAGAATAGAATACAGAATAGAATAGTAGAAAATATAATATAGAATAGAATAGAATAGAAACTATGGAATGGAATATAGAACAGAATAGAATGAGGTAGAATGTAGAATAAAATAGAATATAGAATAGAATAGAATAAGAAAGGAATAGAATAGAATAGAATAAGAAAGAAATAGAATAGAATAGAATACAGAATAGAATAGAATAGAATAGAATAGAATAGAATAGAATAGAATATATGGAATGGATTAGAATAGAATAGAATAGAAAATAGAATAGAATAGAATAGAATAGAATGGAATAGAATAGAAAAGAAAATAGAATAGAATGGAATAGAATGGAATAGACACCAGGAAAGAGGGAAAGAGAAAAAAAAGGAAGGAAGGAAGGAAGGAAGGAAGGAAGGAAGGAAGGAAGGAAGGAAGGAAAAGAGATAAAAAGAAAAAAGTGGGAGGGAAGCTAAGGAAGAAAATAGAGGGGGAAAGAAAAGGAAGGAGAGAGAGAAGGGAGAAAAGGAGAGAGGGAAAGACAGCAGGAAAGAGGGAAAGAAAAAACAAAGGAAGGAAGGAAGGAAGAGAGAGAAAGAAAAAGGCGGAGAGAAGAAAATAGAAGGAGAAAGAAAAGGAAAGAAGGAGAGAGGGAAGGAAACACAGAGAAGGGAAGAAGAAAAGGAGAGAGGGAAAGAGTGCAGGGAAGAGGGAAAGAAGAAAGACAGACAGAGAAAGAAAGAAAAAGAAAGAAAAAGAAAAAAAAGGTGAGTGGAGGGAAGGAAGGAAAAAGGGGGATGAAATCGAAGGAAGAAGGAACAAAGGAAGGAAATGGAAGGAAGGCGAGAGAGAAGGAAGTGAGGGAGAAAGAGAAAGAAGGGAGAGTGAGGGAAGAAAGGGAGAGAGTGAAGGGAGAAAGGAAGGAAGGAAAAAGGGGAGGAAACAGAAGCTAGGATGGAGGAAGAAAGGAAGAGGGAAGACAGAGAGGGAGGGAGGAAAAAGAGAAGAAATGAAGGAAGGCGAGAGAGAAGACAGGGAGGGAGAAAGAGAAAGAAGAGAGAGTGAGGTAAGGCAGGGAGAGGAGAAAGGGAGAAAGAAAGAAAGAAAAAAGAAAGAAAGAAAGAAAGAAAGAAAGAAAGAAAGAAAGAAAGAAAGAAAGAAAGAAAGAAAGAAAGAAAGAAAGAGGAAGGGAAGGAGAAAGCTTGAAAACCCCAAAACTTCTCCATAAATCCTAATACTGACATTTATTAGAAATTGAGCGAGGAATCCCTTCCACCCATCAAAAGGCAACGGGACTCACCAGGCAGCTGCCATTTTGACTTTTTTGACCTACGCTGGCTTTTCAACCCCCCCCGCCTCCTCCCTATTTACTCATCTCCCAGGGGAGACGACCGAGAAGCCAGAGAGCCTGACGGTGAAAAATGCCGGACATCCTGGACTTACGACGGTTTCGTTTAGCGACTGTCCGAACTTAACTGCGGCGCTGGGGGGAGGGGGAAACAAAAAACACACCCCTGACTTACGACCGTGTGTTCCCCACTTTGCGACCGTTGCCCCATCCCCGCCGAGGCTCGGCCCAGCAACTCAGGCTTACGACGGTCGCAGCATCCCGTGTGTGGGTGTGTGTCTGTGTGTGGGTGTGGGTGTGAGGCGTGATTTCCCGCCCCCTTTGGTGACCTTCGGATGGGCCACGGAGAAGCCCAATTCGCCTCACGACTCTGTGACTCGGTTCAACGACCGCGTTTCGCTTAAAGACGGAGGCGAGAAAAGTCGTAAAAGAGGGGGGGGGAGGAAACTCGCTGAATTCAATGCCTCACACTGAGCAACAAATAATAAACAATAAACACAACAAGTGTGTGTGTGTGTGTGTGTGTGTGTGTGTGTGTGTGTGTGTCTCTTTGGAGGGATTCATACCAGCTCTTGGGTCCCAGTGGACCTTCTCCCGTTCTCTCCCACTCCGGACCAGTTTCGACCAGTTTAGGACAAAAGAGGCTCAACCGTTCCTCACATACTGATTCGAAAACCCATCTCGAGAGCTTCCTGCCGGAAGCTGTAGCAGGGGATAGGACTAGATGACCCCCAGGGTCCCTTCCAACTCTTCTTATTCTATGATTTTGTAAGGGTCTCCTGCTCGAGCAGGGGGTTGGACTAGATGACCGCCAGGGTCCCTCCCACGTCTATTATTCTATGATTCTGTAAGGATCTCCTGCTCGAGCAGGGGGTTGGACTAGATGACCGCCAGGGTCCCTCCCACGTCTATTATTCTATGATTCTGTAAGGATCTCCTGCTCGAGCAGAGGGTTGGACTAGATGACCGCCAGGGTCCCTCCCACGTCTATTATTCTATGATTCTGTAAGGATCTCCTGCTCGAGCAGAGGGTTGGACTAGATGACCCCCAGGGTCCCTTCCACCTTTGTTATTCTATGATTCTGTCAGGGTCTCCTGCTCGAGCAGGGGGTTGGACTAGATGACTCCCAGGGTCCCTTCCACGTCTATTATTCTATGATTCTGTAAGGATCTCCTGCTCGAGCAGGGGGTTGGACTAGATGACCACCAGGGTCCCTTCCACGTCTATTATTCTACCGGTATGATTCTGTAAGGATCTCCTGCTCGAGCAGGGGGTTGGACTAGATGACCCCCAGGATCCCTTCCACCTCTGTTATTCTATGATTCTGTAAGGATCTCCTGCTCGAGCAGAGGGTTGGACTAGATGACCGCCAGGGTCCCTTCCACGTCTATTATTCTATGATTCTGTAAGGATCTCCTGCTCGAGCAGGGGGTTGGACTAGATGACCCCCAGGATCCCTTCCACCTCTGTTATTCTATGATTCTGTAAGGATCACCTGCTCGAGCAGGGGGTTGGACTAGATGACCCCCAGGATCCCTTCCACCTCTGTTATTCTATGATTCTGTAAGGATCTCCTGCTCGAGCAGAGGGTTGGACTAGATGACCCCCAGGGTCCCTCCCACGTCTATTATTCTATGATTCTGTAAGGATCTCCTGCTCGAGCAGGGGGTTGGACTAGATGACCCCCAGGGTCCCTTCCACCTTTGTTATTCTATGATTCTGTCAGGGTCTCCTGCTCGAGCAGGGGGTTGGACTAGATGACCCCCAGGGTCCCTTCCACATCTATTATTCTATGATTCTGTAAGGATCTCCTGCTCGAGCAGGGGGTTGGACTAGATGATCCCCAGGGTCCCTTCCATGTCTATTATTCTATGATTCTGTAAGGATCTCCTGCTCGAGCAGAGGGTTGGACTAGATGACCCCCAGGATCCCTTCCACGTCTATTATTCTATGATTCTGTCAGGGTCTCCTGCTCGAGCAGGGGGTTGGACTAGATGACCCCCAGGGTCCCTTCCACCTTTGTTATTCTATGATTCTGTCAGGGTCTCCTGCTCGAGCAGGGGGTTGGACTAGATGACCCCCAGGGTCCCTTCCACATCTATTATTCTATGATTCTGTAAGGATCTCCTGCTCGAGCAGGGGGTTGGACTAGATGACCCCCAGGGTCCCTTCCACGTCTATTATTCTATGATTCTGTAAGGATCTCCTGCTCGAGCAGAGGGTTGGACTAGATGACCCCCAGGATCCCTTCCACGTCTATTATTCTATGATTCTGTCAGGGTCTCCTGCTGGAGCAGGGGGTTGGACTAGATGACCCCCAGGATCCCTTCCACCTCTGTTATTCTATGATTCTGTAAGGATCTCCTGCTCGAGCAGAGGGTTGGACTAAATGACCGCCAGGGTCCCTTCCACGTCTATTATTCTATGATTCTGTAAGGATCTCCTGCTCGAGCAGGGGGTTGGACTAGATGACCCCCAGGGTCCCTTCCACCTCTTTTATTCTATGATTCTGTAAGGATCTCCTGCTCGAGCAGGGGGTTGGACTAGAGAGGGAGAGAGACAGAATGAGAGAAGGAGGGAGAGAGAGAGTGAAAAAGAAAATGAGAGAGCGCGAGAGAGTGAGAGGAAGAGAATGAGAGAACGATGGAGTGAGAGAGAAAGAAAAAGAGAGAAAATGAGAGAGGGAGAGAGAGGGGGAGTGAATGAGAACAAGGCAGAGACAGAAAGTGAAAGAGAGAGAAAATGAGAGGGAGAGAAAGAGAAAGCGAGAGAAAGCGAAAAAGAGAAAGTGAGAGAGAGAGAGAGGGGGAGAGAATGAGAGAACGAGGGAGAAAGTGAAAAAGAGAAAAAGAGGGAGAGAGAAAATGAGAGAACGAGGGAGAGTGAAAAAGAAAATGAGATAGGGAGAGAAAGAGCGAGGGAGAGAGAGAGAGAGTGAAAAAGAGAAAGAGAAAATGAGAAAAAATGAGAGAGGGAGAGAGAGAATGAGAACGAGGGAGAGGGAGAGAAAGTGAAAAAGAGAAAATGAAAGTGAGAGAGAATGAGAGAACGAGGGAGAAAGTGAAAAAGAGAGAAAAAGAGAGGAGAGAATGAGAGAACGAGGGAGAGAGAGTGAAAAAGAAAATGAGAGAGAACGAGGGAGAAAGTGAAAAAGAGAAAATGAGAGGGAGAGAGACAGAATGAGAGAAGGAGGGAGAGAGAGAGAGAGAGTGAAAAAGAAAATGAGAGAGAGCGAGGGAGAATGAGAGAACGAGGGAGAGAGAGAGAAAGAAAAAGAGAGAAAATGAGAGAGGGAGAGGGGGGAGAGTGAGAACAAGGGAGAGAGAAAGTGAAAAAGAGGGAAAATGAGAAAGAAAGAGAGAGAAAGAGAAACTGAAAGAGAGAAAGAGTGGGAGTGAAAAAGAGGGAGGGAGGGAGAAAGAGGGAGAGAATGAAAGAACGAGGGAGAGAGAGAAAGTGAAAAAGAGAAAAAGAGGGAGAGAGCGAGAGGGAGAGAGAATGAGAGGACAAAGGGAGAGGGAAAGAGAAAGTGAAAGAGAGAAAAAGATGGAAGATGGATGATAGATGATGGATGGGCAGAGAGGTCATCTAGTCCAACCCCCTGCTCAGGCAGGAAACCCTATAATAATAATAAAGTTGGAAGGGATCTTGGAGGTCATCTAGCCCAACCCCCTGCTCAGGCAGGAAACCCTATAATAATAATAAAGTTGGGAGGGACCTTGGAGGTCATCTAGCCCAACCCCCTGCTCGGGCAGGAAACCCTACAATAATAATAATAAAGTTGGAAGGGACCTTGGAGGTCATCTAGCCCAACCCCCTGCTCAGGCAGGAAACCCTATAATAATAATAAAGTTGGGAGGGACCTTGGAGGTCATCCAGTCCAACCCCCTGCTCAGGCAGGAAACCCTATAATAACAATAAAGTTGGAAGGGATCTCGGAGGTCATCTAGCCCAACCCCCTGCTCAGGCAGGAAACCCTACAATAATAATAACAATAATAATACAGTTGGGAGGGACCTTGGTGGTCATCTAGTCCAACCCCCTGCTCAGGCAGGAAACCCTATAATAATAATAAAATTGGAAGGGACCTTGGAGGTCATCTAGCCCAACCCCCTGCTCAGGCAGGAAACCCTACAATAATAATAATAAAGTTGGGAGGGACCTTGGAGATCATCTAGTCCAACCCCCTGCTCAGGCAGGAAACTCTATAATAATAATAATAATAATAATAATAATAATAATAATAATAATAATAATACAGTTGGGAGGGACCTTGGAAATCATCTAGCCCAACCCCCTGCTCAGGCAGAAACCCTATAATAATAATAAAGTTGGGAGGGACCTTGGAGGTTATCTAGTCCAACCCCCTGCTCAGGCAGGAAACCCTATAATAATAATAAAGTTGGAAGGGACCTTGGAGGTCATCTAGTCCAACCCCCTGCTCAGGCAGGAAACCCTATAATAATAATAATAATAAAGTTGCAAGGGACCTTGGAGGTCATCTAGCCCAACCCCCTGCTCAGGCAGGAAACCCAATAATAATAATAATAATAATAATAATAATAATAATAATAATAATAATAATAATAATAATAATAATAAAGTTGGGAGGGACCTTGGAGGTCATCTAGTCCAACCCCCTGCTCAGGCAGGAAACCCTATAATAATAATAAAGTTGGAAGGGATCTTGGAGGTCATCTAGCCCAACCCCCTCCTCAGGCAGGAAACCCTACAATAATAATAATAAAGTTGGAAGGGACCTTGGAGGTCATCTAGCCCAACCCCCTGCTCAGGCAGGAAACCCTATAATAATAATAAAGTTGGGAGGGACCTTGGAGGTCATCTAGTCCAACCCCCTGCTCAGGCAGGAAACCCTATAATAACAATAAAGTTGGAAGGGATCTCGGAGGTCATCTAGCCCAACCCCCTGCTCAGGCAGGAAACCCTATAATAATAATAAAGTTGGGAGGGACCTTGGAGGTCATCTAGCCTAACCCCCTGCTCAGGCAGGAAACCCTATAATAATAATAAAGTTGGATGGGATCTCGGAGGTCATCTAGCCCAACCCCCTGCTCAGGCAGGAAACCCTACAATAATAATAACAATAATAATACAGTTGGGAGGGACCTTGGTGGTCATCTAGTCCAACCCCCTGCTCAGGCAGGAAACCCTATAATAATAATAAAATTGGAAGGGACCTTGGAGGTCATCTAGCCCAACCCCCTGCTCAGGCAGGAAACCCTACAATAATAATAATAAAGTTGGGAGGGACCTTGGAGATCATCTAGTCCAACCCCCTGCTCAGGCAGGAAACTCTATAATAATAATAATAATAATAATAATAATAATAATAATACAGTTGGGAGGGACCTTGGAGGTCATCTAGTCCAACCCCCTGCTCAGGCAGGAAACCCTATAATAATAATAAAATTGGAAGGGACCTTGGAGGTCATCTAGCCCAACCCCCTGCTCAGGCAGGAAACCCTACAATAATAATAATAAAGTTGGGAGGGACCTTGGAGATCATCTAGTCCAACCCCCTGCTCAGGCAGGAAACTCAATAATAACAATAATAATAATAATAATAATAATAATAATAATAATAATAATACAGTTGGGAGGGACCTTGGAGGTCATCTAGTCCAACCCCCTGCTCAGGCAGGAAACCCTATAATAATAATAAAGTTGGAAGGGACCTTGGAGGTCATCTAGTCCAACCCCCTGCTCAGGCAGGAAACCCTATAATAATAATAAAGTTGGAAGGGACCTTGGAGGTCATCTAGTCCAACCCCCTGCTCAGGCAGGAAACCCTATAATAATAATAATAATAAAGTTGGAAGGGACCTTGGAGGTCATCTAGCCCAACCCCCTGCTCAGGCAGGAAACTCTATAATAATAATAATAATAATAACAATAAAGTTGGGAGGGACCTTGGTGGTCACCTAGTCCTACCCCCTGCTCAGGCAGAAACTCTATAATAATAATAAAGTTGGAAGGGACCTCAGAGGTCATCTAGTCCAACTCCCTGCTCAGGCAGGAAACCTAATAATAATAATAATAATAATAATAATAATAATAATAATAATAATAATAATAATAATAATAATAATAATAATAATAAAGTTGGGAGGGACCTTGGAGGTCATCTAGTCCAACCCCCTTCTCAGGCAGGAAACCCTATAATAATAATAATAATAAAGTTGGGAGGGACCTTGGAGGTCATCTAGTCCAACCCCCTACTCAAGCAGGAAACCCTATAATAATAATAAAGTTGGAAGGGACCTTGGAGGTCATGTAGTCCAACCCCCAGCTCAGCCAGCCGCCACATGTTCAGCTTGCTAGTGCAAAGAATTCTGGGAATTGAGTTCCACACACACACACACCCTCCCCGGCACACAAACATACTGACACAAATACAGGTGTGCACTGTTGTGGGTGTCTATCATTAAGGAATTAAATCTGGCACAACAAGGTGCCAACTTGACAATAGACCAGCTTCTCCCTGATTATTAACTTGGTTTCCAGTCCGTTCCCAGCCTCAAAACAACCAGTTCCAGTTGTGCTCAACTGGGTTGTGCAAATAGCACCCATTTTGATTGGCTGATAGGAAAGGAGAAGACAGCTAGTGTTTCTCACATCCATTGTGCAGTTACACAAAAACAACCTGGATTTTGACTTGAGCTTCCAACGCAACTCTACTCAACCCAACTCTACTCAATGCAACTTAAATCCTACTCTGCCCAGCCTTACTCTACCCATTCCTACTCTACCCAACTCAACCCTACCCAACTCACCTCAACCCAACCCTTTCCAATGCAACCCTACTCAACTCAGTCCTACTCTACCCAACTCTACTCCACCCAGCTCAACCCAATCCTAAACTCAACCCAACCCTCCTCAATACACATCCTACTCTACCCAGCCCTACTCTATCCATTCCTACTCTAACTTAACCCAACATTACTCAACTCAAGCCTATCAACTCTTCAATCCTACTCTAGCCAACTCAACCCAACCCTATTCTACTCAACCCAACCCTACTCTACCCAATCCAATGCAACTCAAGCCAACCATATTCAATGCAACTCAAAACTTCTCAGCTCAATTGAATCCTACTCTAGCCAACTCAATCCTACTCCATCCCTGCTCTACTCAACTCAACCCAACCCTACTCTACTCAACCCTACTCTACCCAATCCAATGCAACTCAACCCTACTCAACCCAATTCAATCCTACTCTAGCCAACTCAACCCTACTCCATCCCTACTCTACCCAACTCAACCCTACTCTACTCAACCCAACTCTAACTCAACCCAACACAACTCAACCCAACCATACTCAATGCAACTCTACTCAGATCAATTCAATCCTACTCTAGCCAACTCAATCCTACTCCATCCCTACTCTGCTCAACTCAACCCAACCCTACACTACTCAACTCTACTCTACCCAATCCAATGCAACTCAAGACAGCCATACTCAATGCAACTCAACCCTACTCAACCCAATTCAATCCTACTCTAGCCAACTCAACCCTACTCCATCCCTACTCTACCCAACTCAACTCTATTCTACTCAACCCAACCCAACCCTACTCTACTCAACCCAACTCTAACTCTAACTCAACCCAACACAACACAACCCAACCATACTCAATGCAACTCAACCCTACTCAACCCAATTCAATCTAGCCAACTCAACCCTACTCCATCCCTACTCTACCCAACTCAACCCTATTCTACAATCAGCGACTGGGAGCTGATTGTGTTTGTATGTTGTATGAATACAATTAATTTTTAAATTTTTTATTGTATTGTTGTTGTGAGCCGCCCTGGGTCCTGGGAGAAGGGCGGCATATAAATTTTAATAATTTTAATAATAATAATAATAATAATAATAATAATAATAATAATAATACTCAACCCAACCCAACCCAACTCTACTCAACCCAATACAACTCAGCGCAACCATACTCAATGCAACTCAACCCTATTCAACTCAATTCAATCCTACTCTAGCCAACTCAACCCTACTCCATCCATCCCTACTCTAGCCAACAAAACCCAACTCAACCCAAGCCTACTCTGCCCAGGGCTATCCTACTCAACTCTACCCAACCCAGATCTTCTCAACACACAGCATCCTTCTCCAATATACCAAACCCCTATGCCCCAGACTCCACCACCCATCGTTCCCAGCCTGGAGAACCTACTCCTGACCCAACAGCTTAAAAGAAAAGAGCACCTTGATCATCCAACCCCTGCCATCCACATACATCCCCTCCCCTAAAATAACTCTCATAGACCAGCTACCTGCTGTCGGGTTCTTAAAGCGGCTTAGCATAGACCCCATTGTAACCACAATTGTCAGGCAGTTGCCTCCGTCCAATGAGAGGGCTTCCTTCGGGCCTGAAAGCCTCAGACTAGGCCCTCCAGCTCTCCCCCTTTTTATCCTGGTTTGGGAAAAGAGGGAGGGGCCTAAATGTCTCTGGCTTCCGTTCTTAAAGAGACAGTGCTCCTTTTTTTAAAAAAAACAAGTTTGTCTCCAAGATTACCGGTGGGGTCCTACTAAGTAGCAGTAGCCCTACTCGCCCCCAAATTCTTTGGGGAGAGGAAAGGGGTTGGACACGTGTGTGTGGGGGGGGAGGGCATGTGGATTATCCCTCCCCCCACCATTGGCGAGCTTCCCGGAACAAGGAGAGCCACAAACCAGGATTGCAAGCCGCAACAGATGGGGACAGCTGGGCTAGGCCAGCAAACACGAACCAAGCCCCGCTAGCAGAACCCACAACTGTTTGGCGGGCTAAATCTGGCTTGTTTCTGAAGGTTCAGGCTGATGGGACTTGGAGTAGGGCCAACGGTTCTGGGAAACTGCATGGTTTCCATCGGAGCTAAGATGAAAACCAGGATGATGGAGGGCCAAAAACTAAAAAAAAAATGGATTTGAAGAGAGGGAGGGGGGAGAAAAACTCTCACTGCAGTTCAGGAAATATTAACATGTCTAATTATTTCGGTGATTTTGATTGAAATTCAGGATTGCTTTTTTTTTTTTTTAAAGTCTCCGGTTAATCTTCCCGTCAGATTTGACTCCTGATTTCTTGCGTGCAAATTGAAAAAAATAACATAAAAAAGGAAATATATATATTTCCCATTTTGGGAAATGTTCAATGCTTTTCCTTGCATTTCTCTAAATTTGGGTTGTTTTGGGGGAATAACAACAACAACAATAATAATAAAGTTGGAAGGGACCTTGGAGGTCATCTACTCCAACCTCCTAATCAGGCAGGAAACCATATAATAATAATAATAATAATAATAATAATAATAATAATAATAATAATAATAATAATAATAATAATAATAGTAGTAGTAGTAGTAGTAGTAGTAGTAAAGTTGGAAGGGACCTTGGAGGTCATCTAGTCCAACCCCCTAATCAGGCAGGAAACCCTATAATAACAATAATAATAATAAAGTTGGAAGGGACCTTGGAGGTCATCTAGTCCAACCCCCTGCTCAGGCAGGAAACCCTATAATAATAATAATAATAATAACAACAACAATAATAATAAAGTTGGAAGGGACCTTGGAGGTCATCTAGTCCAACCCCCTAATCAGGCAGGAAACCCTATAATAACAATAATAATAAAGTTGGAAGGGACCTTGGAGGTCACCTAGTCCAACCCCCTGCTCAGGCAGGAAATCCAATAATAATAATAATACTAATAATAATAATAATAATAATAAAGTTGGAAGGGACCTTGGAGGTCATCTAGTTCAACCCCCTAATCAGGCAGGAAACCCTATAATAACAATAATAATAGTAAAGTTGGGAAGGACCTTGGATGTCATCTAGTCCAACCCCCTAATCAGGCAGGAAACCCTATAATAACAATAATCATAGTAAAGTTGGGAGGGAGCTTGGAGGTCATCTAGTCCAACCCCCTAATCAGGCAGGAAACCCTATAATAATAATAATAGTAAACTTGGGAGGGACCTTGGAGGTCATCTAGTCCAACCCCCTAATCAGGCAGGAAACCCAATAATAATAATAATAATAATAATAATAATAATAATAATAAAGTTGGAAGGGACCTTGGAGGTCATCTAGTCCAACCCCCTGCTCAGGCAGGAACCCTATAACAATAATAATAATAGTAAAGTTGGAAGGGATCTTGGAGGTCATCTAGTCCAACCCCCTAATCAGGCACGAAACCCTATAATAACAATAATAATAAAGTTGGAAGGGACCTTGGAGGTCATCTAGTCCAACCCCCTGCTCAGGCAGGAAACTAGACCATTTCAGACCCGACCTGCCTTTTTCCCAGCTTGCCTAATTATTCCAGAGTGAGGCAAAAATTAATTATAATTAATTAATTATAAATTAATCGGATTCAGAGTTCGAATTCCGCCTTAGGCAAGAAAGCCGGCTGGGTGACTTTGGGCCAATCGCTAGGAGAGGGTGAGTTCTAGTCCCGCCTTAGGCAGGAACGTGTGGGGGAGGCAGTTAAACTTTAGGCCACGCCCTCTCTCCCACCTCAATCTACCTCACAGGATTGTTGTTCTTGGGAAAATAAGAGGAGGAAGGGGTATTAGGAATGTCTTTCCTTCCTTCCTTCCTCTTTCTTTCTTTCCTTCCTTCCTTCCATCCATCCCTTCTTTCTTTCTTTTCTTTTTCTTTCTCTTTCTCTTTTTCTCTCACCTTCTTCCTTCCTCTTTCTTCTTTTTTCTTTATCTCTTTCCTTCTTCCTTTCTTTCCTTCCTTCCATCCTCTTTCTTTTTCTCTTTCCTTCCTTCCTTCCTTTCCTTCCTTCCATCCTTTCTTTTTCTCTTTCCTTCCTTCCTTCCTTCCTTCCTTCCTTCCTTCCTTTCTTCCTTCCTTCCTTCCTTCCTTCCTCCTTTCTTTCTTTCTCTCTCCTGCATTCCATTTTATCTTTCTTTCTTTCTCTTTCCTTCCTTCCTTTCTCTTCCTTTCTTTTTCTCTGCTACCTTCTCTTTCCTTTTTTCTCTTTCCTTCCTTCCTTCCTCTATTCCCTCCCTCCGTCTCTCTCGCTTCCTTTCTTTTCTCCTTCCTCTCTCTCTGTCTGTCTCTCTCCCTCCCTCCCTCCTTCCTTTCTTTTCTTTCTTTCTCCTTCCTCTTTCTTTCTCTTTCTTTCTCCTTCCTCTCTGTCTGTCTCTGTCTGTCTCCCTCCTTTCTTTCTTTCTTTCTTTTTCTTTCTTTCTTTTCTTTTTCTCCTTCCTCTCTGTCTGTCTGTCTCTCTCTCCCTCCTTCTTTCTTTCTTTCTTTCTTTTCTTTTTCTCCTTCCTCTCTGTCTGTCTGTCTCTCTCTTCCTCCTTCTTTCTTTCTTTCTTTCTTTTCTTTTTCTCCTTCCTCTCTGTCTGTCTGTCTCTCTCCCTCCTTCTTTCTTTCTTTCTTTCTTTTCTTTTTCTCCTTCCTCTCTGTCTGTCTGTCTCTCTCTTCCTCCTTTCTTTCTTTCTTTCTTTCTTTTCTTTTTCTCCTTCCTCTCTGTCTGTCTGTCTCTCTCCCTCCTTCTTTCTTTCTTTCTTTCTTTCTTTTCCTTTTTCTCCTTCCTCTCTGTCTGTCTGTCTGTCTGTCTGACTCTCTCTCTCTCTCTCTCTCTCTCTCTCTCTCTCTCCCCCTCCTTCCTTCCTTTTGACAAAGTGCTGGGGAAGATTAACCAGGTTTGACCCAGATCCTGATCTGTCAGGTGGAAAAGAGGAAGGGAGGGGATTAGGGGAGGCCTAATCCCTGCCTAAAATGGGACTTGCCTGGGGGTCAAGCTGGCCAAAGGAAGGGTGGGCCGGCGGAGGGAAAATGGCTTAGCGTGACAGCTCTGCCGCTCTTAAAAGTGGGGTTTATTGCTGACAAGGGCAAGCTGGATCCGAGGACAAATGGTTGCGAATTCCTGAGAGGGTGTGTGTGCATGACACAGCTTTCTTTCTTTCTTTCTTTCTTTCTTTCTTTCTTTCTTTCTTTCTTTCTTTCTTTCTTTCTTTCTTTCTTTCTTTCTTTCTTTCTTCTTTCTTTCTTTCTCTTTCTTTCTTCCTTTTTCATTGAATTTCTTAATTTCTCCTTCTTTCCTTCCTTCCTGCTTCCCTCCCTCCCTCCCTCTTTCTTTCTTTCCTTTTTTATTTCTCCTCTCTCTTTCTTCCTTTCCTTTCTTTCTCCTGTCTTTTTCCTTTCTTTTTCTTTCCCACTTGTCTCCTACCTTCCTCTCTTTCTGTCTTCCTTCCATTCTTAATTTCTCTTTCCTCCCTCCCTCCCTCCCTTTTTCTCTTTTTCTTTCTCTTCTTTCTTTCTCCTCCCTCTTTCTCTTTTTCTCTTTCCTTTTTTTCTTCCCTTCTTTTTTCCTTTCATTTTTTAATTTCTCCTCTTTCCCTTTCTTTCTTTCTTTCTTTCTTTCTCTTTCTTCCTTTCTTCTTTTTCTTTCTTTCTTCTCCCTCCCTCTTTCTTCCTCTCTGTTCTTTCTTTCTTCCATTCTTAGTTTCTCCTTCCTTCCTCCCTCCCTCCCTCCCTCCCTCTTTCTTTCTGTTTCTTTTTTCCTTTCTTCTTTCTCTTTCTTTCTTCTCCCTCCCTCTTTCTTCCTCTCTTTCTGTTTGTTCTTTCTTTCTTCCATTCTTAGTTTCTCCTTCCTTCCTCCCTTTCTTTCTTTCTTCCTTTCTTCTTTCTCTTTCTTTCTTCTCCCTCCCTCTTTCTTCCTCTCTTTCTGTTTGTTCTTTTTCTTCTATTCTTAGTTTCTCCTTCCTTCCTTCCTCCCTCCCTCCCTCTTTCTTTCTCTTTATTCCTTTAATTTTTTTAATTTCTCTTCTTTCTATCCTTTTTCCTTTCTTTTTTCCTTTCTTCTTTTTCTTTCTTTCTTCTCCCTTCCTCTTTCTTCCTGTCTTTGTTCTTTTTTCTTTCATTCTTAATTTCTCCTTCCTTCCTTTCTTTCTCTTTATTCCTTTAATTTCTCTTTCCTTCCTTCCTTCCTTCCTTCCTTCCTTCCTTCCTTCCTTCCTTCCTTCTTTCCTTCCTTCCTTCCTTCCTTCCTTCCTTCCTTCCTTTCTTTCTCTTTATTCCTTTATTTTCTTTCTTTCTTTCCTTCTTTCCTTCTTTCCTTCTTTCCTTCTTTCTTTCTTTTTCTTTCTCTCCCTCCCTCCCTTTCTCCCTCTCTTTCCTTCTTGGCCTTCGGACTTTTTGCTGCAAACGTTCCCTATTACACAGCACAAAACAAGCAGTTCCCCCCCCCTACACACACACACAAACACACACACCATTGCCAGTCTTAATCTGCAGAGTCAGAGAGGAGAAAGCAACCCCCAGCTGCTCCAGGATCTGGCCAGCCCCCCCCACCTCTTGTTTGTTTGTGTGTCTTTGTGTGTGTGTGTGCCTTTGTGTGTGCCACAACTCCGAGGCCCTGGGCACCGAGACCCAACGTCCTTCAATGAATACAAATAAATCCAATCAAATCAAAGTCTCGATTTTGGAAGGAGAAAAGGGCTACGGGTTTGGGGGTGAAGCGTAAGAGAGACACCCCTGAATTCTTCCATGGGGTGTTTTATTTGCGGGGGGGGGGGGAAGAGAGAGAAATGGCCTAGGGACACCCTGATTTAGTTCCTTCCTAGCTTCCAATCCACCATTCCATGACTAAGCAAAACAAACCAGCATCGTGCTCTCAAAGGGAAACACTGAGAAATAAACTAAAATAAGGAAAATAAAGGAAAATAAAAAAGTAAAATAAGATAATGTACAGAATAGAACAGGCAAATAAAAAAGTAAAAAAATAAAAAAAAGGAAAATAAAGCCATGACACAATGAAATCCAGTGTAAAAATAGAGGGAAATCAAATAAAGGAAATAGAATAGAAGACTAAAAAAATTAAATAATAAAAAATTAAAACCAAGGAAAATAAAGCCACGAAGCAATGAAATCCAATGTAAAAGAGAGGAAAGGAAAATCAAGTAATACAGGAAAATCAAATGAAATTAAAAAGGGAAAGAAAAGAAAAGAAAGAAAAATAAAATTGAAGGAAAATAAAAAAAGGAAAACAACGTACTAGAATAGAATATCGAATAGAGTAGAATAATAAAAAATAAAAAAAATAAAATAAAGTCAAATAAAGGTCAAATAAAATAAAATAAAAAAGTCAAATAAAATAATAAAAAATAATAAAATAAAATAAAGTCAAATAAAGTCAAATAACATAATAGAATAGAATATAGAATAGAATAGAATAAAAAAATAAAAAATAGAATAAAGTCAAATAAAATAAAATAAAAAAGTCAAATAAAATAATAAAAATAATAAAATAAAATAAAGTCAAATAAAGTCAAATAACATAATAGAATAGAATATAGAATAGAATAATAAAAAAATAAAAAATAGAATAAAGTCAAATAAAATAAAAAGTCAAATAAAATAATAAAAAATAATAATAAAAATAATGAACAATAAAATAAAGTAAAACGAAACAAAGTGAAATAAAAGAGCAATTCAAATAATATCCTAAAATAAGAAAAAATAAAACCATGACAAATAAAGTCAAGCCAAACAATAAAATGACAAAAGATAAACTAAAAGGACACAAAGTAAAATAAAAAAAAGTCACATAAAGTAATAAAATAAAGTAATAAAATCAAATAATAAAAAGTAAACTAGTAAAATAAAATAACAAAAAATAAAATAATAAAGTAAAGTAAAATCTTAAAATAAATAAAATAAAATAAAATAATAAAATAAAATAAAATAAAACAAATAAAGAGACTGGACAGCCACTTGTCCGAAATGGTATAGGGTTTCCTGCCTGAGCAGGGGGTTGGACTGGATGACCTCTAAGGTCCCTTCCAACTTTACTACTACTACTACTACTACTACTACTACTACTACTACTACTACTACTACTACTACTACCGGTACTACTATTATTATTATTATTATGAAGTAAAGTAAAATACAGAATTTCCGAAATGGTATAGGGTTTCCTGCCTGAGCAGGGGGTTGGACTGGATGACCTCTAAGGTCCCTTCCAACTTTACTACTACTACTACTACTACTACTACTACTACTACTACTACTACTACTACTATTATTATGAAGTAAAGTAAAATACAGAATTTCGAAATGGTATAGGGTTTCCTGCCTGAGCAGGGGGTTAGACTGGATGACCTCTAAGGTCCCTTCCAACTTTACTACTACTACCACGACGACGATGATGATGATGATAAAGTAAAGTAAAATACAGAATTTCCAAAAGTTTTAGGCTGGAGAATTTGGGGGGGACGGACACATACCCACACCCCAGCATCGGACCCCTTAAAAAAAAGGCCCAACGTCTGCCTTCCTCCCAGTTTCTCTCCCTAGAACTCTTCCAGCCCACCCACCAAAAAAAACAGGCCAGGAAAATTGGGGTGGAGGGTTCCCCCCCCCTCATATTTTACTTTGGATACAGCGGGGACCCCCCCATACACGTTTTGAGGGGAAAGAGGAGCCGGAGAGAGAGAGAATTAGGGGTGCCCCCTCCTCACTTTTCCAACCCAGACATTGCATTCAACCCCCCCTCAAATGATGGGTTTTTTTGGGGGGGGTGCAAGCTATTGCTCTGGAATCGGGGATGGGGGGTCCCGTGGCAGGAAAAGTGGGGCGCAAAAAGATTTGGGGTGTTTTTTGGGGGGCAGCATCAGCAGGAGGGAGCGGAGATGGAGGAGGGGCGACTTTGACTTTGCCCTCTCCCCTCCCCCCCAAACAGAGGGGCTCGTCGTCCCTCCGGCGCCCCCCCTGACCTTGGGGAAGCAGCCCTTCTCGCCCCCCCCCTGCGCCCCCAGGGGGGACCCCTCCCCACACCAGGACAAGCCTTGCATGGATGTCCTCGGGACGAGGGAGACCCCCCCACACAGCCCGATTCCTGGTGCGCAGTTCCCCCTTTTGGCCTGGTGGAGGGGGGGGGGAAACTGCAAGGCCTCAATGGCCGGAATGAGGGGTGGGGGGGTCCAGAAAAAGAGGGGGGGTCCCGCTCGCCCCTCCAGGATTGGCAAAGCCCTCCAGCAGCCCCCTAGCCATCCATTCACCCCTCCCTCTCTCTCTCCCTCCCTCTCTCTTTTTCTATCTCATCTATGCTTCTCTTTCTCTCTCTCTTTCTCTCTCATCTGTTTCTCTCTCTCTTTCTCTCTCTCTTTCTCTCTCATCTGTTTCTCTCTCTTTCTCTCTCATCTGTTTCTCTTTCTCTTTCTCTCTCATCTGTTTCTCTCTTTCTCATCTGTTTCTCTCTCTTTCTCTCTCATCTGTTTCTCTCTTTCTACCTCATCTGTTTCTCTCTCTTTCTCTCTCATCTGTTTCTCTCTCTTTCTCTCTCATCTGTTTCTCTCTCTTTCTACCTCATCTGTTTCTCTCTCATCTGTTTCTCTCTCTTTCTCATCTGTTTCTCTCTTTCTACCTCATCTGTTTCTCTCTTTCTACCTCATCTGTTTCTCTCTCTTTCTCTCTCATCTGTTTCTCTCTCTCTTTCTACCTCATCTGTTTCTCTCTCATCTGTTTCTCTTTCTCTCTCATCTGTTTCTCTCTCTTTCTCATCTGTTTCTCTCTCTTTCTACCTCATCTGTTTCTCTTTCTCTTTCTCTCATCTGTTTCTCTTTCTCTCTCATCTGTTTCTCTCTCTTTCTCTCTCATCTGTTTCTCTCTTTCTACCTCATCTATGTTTCTCTGTCTTTCTGTCTTTCTCTCATCTCTTTTTCTAGATCATCTGTTTCTCTCTCTCTCTCTCTCTTATCTGTTTCTACCTTTCTCTCTCTCATCTATGTTTCTCTCTTTTTCTATCATCTATTTCTCTCCTCCCTCTTTCTCTCTATCTCGTCTTTCTTTCTTTTCTTTCTTTCTTTCTCTCTCTCCATCTCATCTGTTTCTTTCTTTTTCTCTCTCTTTCTATCATGTTTCTCTCTCTTTCTATCTCATCTACGTTTCTCTCTTTCTATCATGTTTTTCTCTCTCTCTCCATCTCATCTCTGTTTTTCTCTCTTTCTCTTCTTTCTCTTTCATCTGTTTCTATCTTTCTCTCATCTATTTCTCTCCCTCCCTCTTTCTCTTTCTCTTTCTCTTTCTCTCTATCTTGTCTATGTTTCTTTCTTTCTTTCTCTTTCTCTCCATCTCATCTATGTTTCTTTCTTTTTCTCTCTTTCTATCATTTCTCTCTCTTTCTCTTTCTCATTTTTCTCTTTCTATCATCTGTTTCTCTCTCTTTATTTCATCTCTGTTTCTCTTTCTTTCTCTTTCATCTGTTTCTCTTTCTCCCTCATCTCGTCTGCTTCTCTCTCTCTTTCTATCTCATCTGTCTCTCATCTGTTTCTTTCTCTCTCTTTCTATCGTCTATTTCTCTCCCTTCGTCATCTCTCTTTCTCTTTCTCTCTCACCCATGTTTCTCTCTCTCTCTCCATCTCCTCTATGTTTCTCTCATGTTTCTTATTTTTCTCTCTTTCCAACCTTTCTCTTTCTCTCACACCTCTCTCTCTCTCACCTAGGTTTCTCTCTTTCTCTCCTTTCTCTCCCTCCTCCTCGTCTCTCTCTATCCGTCTCTCTCTCTCTCTCATCTGTTTCTCTCTCCCTCTTTCTCTTTTTCTCTCATTCTCTCTCTCAATCTGTTTCTCTCTTTCTCTCTCTCATCTGTTTCTCTCTCTTTCTTTTTCATCTGCTTCTCTTTCTCTCTTTCTTTCTATCTATCTCATCTGCTTCTCTTATTGCTCATCTCTCTCTCTCTCTCCCTCCCTCCCTCCCTCCTTCCCTCCCTCTCTCTCTCTCTCTCTCTCTCTCTCTCTCTGGGCTTTTGGACATGGGATGGGAATATGGGGGGGGGTTTCCTCACCTGGTTTCTTCGTCCCCGACGCCTCTGCGCCTTTCCGGCCCGCTGCTTCCCCAGGCATGACGAGGGGCGCCTCCAGGATTTCCCCCCCCCTTCCCTCCAGAGCCGGCTCTTTCCTGGGGCGGTGTGTGTGTCTGTGTGTGTGTCTCTGTGTGTGTGTTGGGGGGGGTCTGCGCAGCTGGCCAGGAGGGAGGGAGGGGAGGCAGGAGAGAAAGGGAGGGGTGGGCCAGGGGGCGGGAGGCGTTGCAAGGTGGGCTCTTTCAATGGGCTGGCGTGGTGGGGGGGGGGAAAGTGGGAAATTGCTGGCCTTGGGGAAGGGGGGGGCGCCCGGCTGGAGATGCAGGCTGGGCGGGATGGGCTGGGATGCGGAGCGCTCCGTCATCCCCCGGTGATGTCAGCAGCGGCGGAGCCTCGTCTGGTCCTCTCTCTCTCTCTCTCTCTTTCTCTCCCCCTCCCGGCGGGGAAAGGGAAAAAAAAACGGGGGGGGGCTGTGTGTGCCAGGCACTGCAGAGCGCATGAGGGAGGGAGGGATGGAGAGAGAGAGAGATGAGAGGGGGGGGGGAGGTTGCTGCTGAGGCTGGACCCGTTGCATCATCCCGCAAAATATATATAATGTAATATAATATAATATAATATAATATAATATAATATAATATAATATAATATAATATAATATAATATAATATAATATAATATAATATAATATAATATAATATAATATAATATAATATAATATAATATAATATAATATAATATAATATAATATAATATAATATAATATAATATAATATAATATAATATAATATAATATAATATAATATATAAATGGGGGGGTTGCAAAGCCTTAGCAGCAAAGCGGGGCTTGCAAAAGAAAAAAGAAAGAAGGGGAGGGTTTCAAGCAGGGCCTGCACCCCGCAAAAGAGGGGGGGGGTTTGGCAAAGCCTTAGCAGCGAAGCAGGCCTTGCAAAAAATGGGGGGGGGGATTTTGCAAGTCTTAGCAGAGAAGCGGGGCCTGCACCCCGCAAAAGAGGGGGGGTTTGGCAAAGCCTTAGCAGAGAAGCGGGGCCTGCACCCCGCAAAAGAGGGGGGCATAGGCAAGCCTTAGCAGCGAAGCAGGCCTTGCAAAAAATGGGGGGGCTTGATGTGAGGAGTGAAAAATGTTTACCAAACCAGACGTTTATAAAGATTAATACTTAGTGATGTATATCAGGTGCTATGATGATTGATGCATACTATGATTTTATGTTCAATGCTGATTGTTTTAATAAAAGAATTTTTTATATAAAAAAAAAAATGGGGGGGGCTTTGCAAGCCTTAGCGGCGAAGCAGGGCCTGCACCCCGCAAAAGAGGGGGGTTTGGCCAAGCCTTAGCAGTGAAGCAGGCCTTGCAAAAAAGGGGGGGCTTTGCAAGCCTTAGCGGCAAAGCAGGGCCTGCACCCCGCAAAAGAGGGGGGATTTGGTCAAGCCTTAGCAGCGAAGCAGGCCTTGCAAAAAATGGGGGGCTTTGCAAGCCTTAGCGGCAAAGCAGGGCCTGCACCCCGCAAAAGAAAGGGGGTTTGGCCAAGCCTTAGCAGAGAAGCAGGCCTTGCAAAAAATGGGGGGGCTTTGCAAACCTTAGCGGCGAAGCAGGGCCTGCACCCCGCAAAAGAGGGGGGGTTTGGCCAAGCCTTAGCAGCGAAGCAGGCCTTGCAAAAAAGGGGGGGCTTTGGAAGCCTTAGCGGCAAAGCAGGGCCTGCACCCCGCAAAAGAGGGGGGGTTTGGCCAAGCCTTAGCAGCGAAGCAGGCCTTGCAAAAAATGGGGAGGCTTTGCAAGCCTTAGCGGCAAAGCAGGGCCTGCACCCCGCAAAAGAGGGGGGGTTTGGCCAAGCCTTAGCAGCGAAGCAGGCCTTGCAAAAAATGGGGGGCTTTACAAGCCTTAGCGGCAAAGCAGGGCCTGCACCCCGCAAAAGAGGGGGGATTGGGCAAGTCTTAGCAGCGAAGCAGGGCCTGCACCCCGCAAAAGAGGGGGGGATTTGGCAATTCTTAGCAGAGAAGCGGGGCCTGCACCCCGCAAAAGAGGGGGGGATTGGGCAATTCTTAGCAGAGAAGCGGGGCCCTGCACCCCGCAAAAGAGGGGGGGATTGGGCAATTCTTAGCAGAGAAGCGGGGCCTGCACCCCGCAAAAGAGGGGGGGATTTGGCAATTCTTAGCAGTGAAGCAGGCCTGCAGCCCGCAAAAGAGGGGGGGATTTGCAATTCTTAGCAGTGAAGCAGGGCCTGCACCCCGCAAAAGAGGGGGGATTTGGCAAGTCTTAGCAGTGAAGCGGGGCCTGCACCCCGCAAAAGAGGGGGGATTTGGTAAGCCTTAGCAGAGAAGCGGGGCCTGCACCCCGCAAAAGAGGGGGGGATTTGGCAATTCTTAGCGGAGAAGCGGGGCCTGCACCCGCAAAAGAGGGGGGGATTTGGCAATTCTTAGCAGAGAAGCGGGGCCTGCACCCCGCAAAAGAGGGGGGGATTTGGTAAGCCTTAGCGGAGAAGCGGGGCCTGCACCCCGCAAAAGAGGGGGGGATTTGGCAATTCTTAGCAGAGAAGCGGAACCTGCACCCCGCAAAAGAGGGGGGGATTTGGCAATTCTTAGCAGAGAAGCGGGCCTGCACCCCGCAAAAGAGGGGGGGATTTGGTAAGCCTTAGCAGAGAAGCAGGGCCTGCACCCCGCAAAAGAGGGGGGGGATTTGGTAAGCCTTAGCAGAGAAGCGGGGCCTGCACCCCGCAAAAGAGGGGCGATTTGGCAATTCTTAGCAGAGAAGCGGGCCTGCACCCGCAAAAGAGGGGGGGATTTGGCAATTCTTAGCAGAGAAGCGGAACCTGCACCCGCAAAAGAGGGGGGGATTTGGCAAGTCTTAGCAGAGAAGCGGGGCTGCACCCCGCAAAAGAGGGGGGGATTTGGCAATTCTTAGCAGAGAAGCGGGGCCTGCACCCCGCAAAAGAGGGGGGGATTTGGCAATTCTTAGCAGAGAAGCGGGGCCTGCACCCCGCAAAAGAGGGGGGGATTTGGTAAGCCTTAGCAGAGAAGCGGGCCTGCACCCCGCAAAAGAGGGGGGGATTTGGCAATTCTTAGCAGAGAAGCGGGGCCTGCACCCCGCAAAAGAGGGGGGGATTTGGCAATTCTTAGCAGAGAAGCGGGGCTGCACCCCGCAAAAGAGGGGGGGATTTGGCAATTCTTAGCAGAGAAGCGGGGCCTGCACCCCGCAAAAGAGGGGGGGATTTGGTAAGCCTTAGCGGAGAAGCGGGGCCTGCACCCCGCAAAAGAGGGGGGGATTTGGCAATTCTTAGCAGAGAAGCGGAACCTGCACCCCGCAAAAGAGGGGGGGATTGGCAATTCTTAGCAGAGAAGCGGGGCCTGCACCCCGCAAAAGAGGGGGGGATTTGGCAAGTCTTAGCAGTGAAGCAGGGCCTGCACCCCGCAAAAGAGGGGGGGATTTGGCAATTCTTAGCAGAGAAGCGGGGCCTGCACCCCGCAAAAGAGGGGGGGATTTGGCAATTCTTAGCAGAGAAGCGGGGCCTGCACCCCGCAAAAGAGGGGGGGATTTGGCAAGTCTTAGCAGAGAAGCGGGGCCTGCACCCGCAAAAGAGGGGGGGATTTGGCAAGTCTTAGCAGAGAAGCAGGGCCTGCACCCCGCAAAAGAGGGGGGGATTTGGCAATTCTTAGCAGTGAAGCGGGGCCTGCACCCCGCAAAAGAGGGGGGGATTTGGCAATTCTTAGCAGAGAAGCGGGGCCTGCACCCCGCAAAAGAGGGGGGGATTTGGCAAGTCTTAGCAGAGAAGCGGGGCCTGCACCCCGCAAAAGAGGGGGGGATTTGGCAATTCTTAGCAGAGAAGCGGGGCCTGCACCCCGCAAAGAGGGGGGGATTTGGCAATTCTTAGCAGAGAAGCGGGGCCTGCACCCCGCAAAAGAGGGGGGGATTTGGCAATTCTTAGCAGAGAAGCGGGGCCTGCACCCCGCAAAAGAGGGGGGGATTTGGCAAGTCTTAGCAGAGAAGCAGGGCCTGCACCCCGCAAAAGAGGGGGGGATTTGGCAATTCTTAGCAGTGAAGCGGGGCCTGCACCCCGCAAAAAGAGGGGGGGATTTGGCAATTCTTAGCAGTGAAGCAGGGCCTGCACCCCGCAAAAGAGGGGGGGATTGGGGAAGTCTTAGCAGAGAAGCGGAACCTGCACCCCGCAAAAGAGGGGGGGATTTGGCAAGTCTTAGCAGAGAAGCGGAACCTGCACCCCGCAAAAGAGGGGGGGATTTGGCAATTCTTAGCAGTGAAGCAGGGCCTGCACCCCGCAAAAGAGGGGGGGATTTGGCAATTCTTAGCAGAGAAGAGGGGCCTGCACCCCGCAAAA
>JARGCV010000250.1:85000-87500 GCA_034064705.1 Bothrops alternatus | reverse complement strand
ATCTCCCAGCTATATATGCATCTAACCGACCCCTACGCCTATCAGCCCGTCGGTATCGTGGATCGAGCCAATTAGTTTCCTGGCCCACATCTGAGTCATCCTCATCTGACTCAGCATGCATACCAATCTCCGTGGTATCTGGCTCAGCTGCCGGGAGGAGAACACACCCAGAAGGGCCTGCCGGTGCTGAGTCATAATCATCATCGGACAAGTATCTAGCCTGGCCAGAGACACTCACAACACTATCCCCCCCCCGCAGGCCCCTCCTCCGGGGTCCGTCGTATGGGATGTGGTTTGGAGGGAAACGCGGTATGGAAATCCCTTATTAACTCAGGAGCCTCAATATCCTGAGCATCTACCCAAGTGCCAGCGGATGGCCCACCCCCGGTCAAATCAACTAAATATTGGAAGCGGTCATCGAGCCATCGGGAATCTCGGATGCCGGACACCTCCAACCGGGAAACAGGAACGTGAGGACGGCGAGCTGTCGGGCCCGGATCAGGAGGTCGAAGCGGAGAATCAGGGTTGACAGGAACAAGCAAGGAGCGATGAAACACGGGATGGACACGAAGAGACCTAGGCAAAGTCAAACGATAGGTCACCGGATTGATGACTGTCTCCACAGGAAAAGGACCCAGGAAACGTTGATCAAGCTTGCGGTGAATTCTCCCTGGAAACAAGTACTTGGTGGAGAGCCAAACGCGATCTCCAACAGCTAACGGCGGCGTGTCGCGACGTGAGCGGTCTGCAACCCTTTTGTAGTCTTCCTTGGCCTTAGTCAAGTGCTGCTTCACCATCTCGTGGACTGACTGGAGTTCTGTTAAATAGTCCTCGGCAACTGGAACGGGAGAATCAAGGAGCGTGAGCGGAAAAAATCTGGGATGAAAGCCGTAGTTGGCAAAAAACGGAGTGGTCTGAGTGGAAGTGTGCTGAGAGTTGTTGAAAGCGAATTCGGCCACGGAGAGGTATTTGGACCAATCGTTCTGTTGGTCGTTGATGAAACAACGCAAATACTGCTCCAGGATGCCAATCACTTTCTCTGTACCCCCATCAGTCTCTGGGTGATGCGTGGAGGCTAGATTAACTTGGACTTGAAGCGCGGACATGAGTTCTCTCCAGAACTCCGAGGTGAACTGGGTTCCTCGGTCGGACACTATTTTGTCAGGCAAACCGTGTAGCCGAAAGACATGTTGAATGAACAGCTGAGCAGTGACCATGGCTGTCGGTATTCTTCGGCAAGGAATGAAATGTGCCATTTTGGTCAGCATGTCCACCACGACAAAGACAACGGTGTAGCCGGCAGAAACAGGTAGACAAGTCAAGAAGTCCATGGAAATAGCTCCCCAGGGTCTCTCCGGCGTGGGCAACGGCTGTAATAATCCCGGAGGGGCTCCTGTGGCATGTTTTGCCTGACGGCACCGTACACAGGAATTCACATAGGACTGAACATCATGGCGAAGTCTGGGCCACCAGAAAGTCAGAGACACTAAGTGAAGAGTCTTAAAGAAACCAAAATGACCTGCCGCAGGGTTATCATGGCATTGAGTCAGGATGAGACCCCGGAGTGGGCCTGCTGGAACATATAACAGGTTGCGGCAGCGTAATAGTCCCTCGGACAAGGTCCAAGGTGAGTCGGGACCCATCTCTTGTCTCTTTCATATCGCAAAGTCATCTAGTTGTTGCGCTTCCCGAATCTGTCGTCGTAGATCTACCGGATCATGCACGGCTGCTATCGATTCGACGGGCAGAATGGTTCGAGGAGGCAAGGGTTCCTTGATCTGTAGATACTCAGGTTTACGAGACAAGGCATCTGCTCTTTTGTTGTACCCTTTCGGAATGTAGGTGACTTTGAAGTTGAATCGAGCGAAGAACAAAGACCAACGGATCTGACATTGATTCAATTTCCTGGCAGATTGCAAGAATTCCAAATTTTTATGGTCAGTCCGAACTTCAACTTGGTAGCGAGCTCCTTCCAGGTGGTGTCTCCAGGTCTCAAAAGCAGTCTTGATGGCCAATAGTTCCTTTTCCCAAATGGTATAATGGCGTTCGGAGGGACTCAATCTCCTGGAGTAATAAGCACACGGGAACAGGGGGCCGCCATCTTGGCGTGTTTGAAGTAGCACAGCCCCTACTGCCACATCTGAGGCATCGGCCTCCACTACAAAAGGACGACAAGGATCTGGATACTTGAGAATGGGTTCCTGAACAAAAGCCTTTTTGAGGGTCTGAAACGCCTGTTGCTCGGCATCGCCCCACTGGAACTTAATCCCTTTCCGTAACAGTCGAGTAAGGGGCGCAGTCAAAGCAGAAAACCTCGGAATGAATATCCGGTAATAGTTTGCAAATCCCAAAAGTCTTTGGACATCTTTTGCTTTGCATGGGGGTTGCCAGGTTTGCAAGGCTTCAACCTTGCCACGATCCATGGCGATGCCTTGTGGAGAAATCATATGTCCCAGAAACTCAATGGTGGTTTGATAGAATTGACATTTCTCTAACTTGG
>JARGCV010000250.1:65000-67500 GCA_034064705.1 Bothrops alternatus | reverse complement strand
TTTTTGTTGGATGTTATGAATGATGTGGGGGGGATTGAGTGATTGTGGAGTGAATCGGGTTGAATGGATGGTTAGTTTATTGTTTTTAATGTGTTTAGTTTAAAGAGTGGGAGAGATAAATTAATGATATGGATGGAGTTGTGGTTGAGTGGAATGAATGTGATGAACTGGCTAGCCTGCCTGGCATGGCAGAGGCGGAGGGGAGGGGAGACGCTGGCTCTGGGGTGATAGAGGGCCAAAGTATACCGGTCTTGCTGGGGAGAGGCAGATATGGTGGGAGCCATAGGGTAGGCCATTCCCGGGGAACAAGAGCTCGATGTCTAAAAGCGATCCCTTGCTCCGACCCTGTGAGTTCAACCCGAAGTACTGGTAATGGGCGAAATCCGGACCCTGGGCTCAGGCTGCTGCTGCTCAATGCCAGGTCGGTTGTAAATAAAGCTCCCCTCATCCATGATCTTCTCCTGGATGAGGAGGCCGACCTCGCATGTGTGACCGAGACCTGGCTGGGCCCGGAGGGAGGAGTTCCTCTCTCTGAGATGTGTCCAGCCGGGTTTCAGGTATGGCACCAGCCACGACCCCAGGGAAGGGGGGGAGGAGTGGCTATTATAGCCAAGAAGACCTTTAGCCTACGCAGGCTCGCTGTTTCTGAGATTGCGGGTTGTGAGTTGCTCCTTGTGACGTTGGACCTAGGGATTCAGGTGGGCTTGTTGCTCGTGTACCTGCCTCCCAGCTGCGTGTCAATAGCCCTGCCTGCGCTACTTGAGGGGGTTGCTGGGCTGGCGGTTGAGTTCCCCAGGCTTATTGTCTTGGGGGACTTAAATCTTCCATCGCTCGGCGAATCCTCTGGGTTGGCGCAGGAGTTCATGGCCACCATGAACCTGACTCAGGTAGTTCAGGGTCCGACTCACGAGAGGGGACACACTCCCGACATGGTATTCCTCTCAGAACAGTTGAGCAATGATCTGAATTTAAGGGGCTTAGATATTTTGCCTATGTCATGGTCAGACCATTTTCTGTTGCGGCTTGTTTTCAAGGCTCCAATCCTCCCCCGCAGGGAGGCGGAACCGATTAGGTGGTTCCGCCCCAGACGTCTGATGGATCCAGAGAGTTTTCAGAGGACGCTTGGGGAAATACCAGATTCTCTCATTCACAGTTCGGCAGAGTCCCTGGTTACAGCCTGGAATATGGCTGCGAAGGGGGCTCTTGACCGGATTGCGCCGCTGCGACCTCTCTGTGGTAGCAGACCCAGGAGATCTCCTTGGTTTACTGAGGAACTCAGGGGGATGAAGCGCCAGAAGAGACGCCTAGAGAAGCGATGGAGGAAAAGCAAATCCGTATCTGACCGAACACTTGTAAGATCTTATATCAAGACTTATCAGGTGGCGCTCAAGGCGGCAAGATGCGCGTATCATTCCGCCTTGATTGCATCTGCGGAATCCCGCCCAGCCGCCCTGTTCAGGGTAACTCGCTCCCTCCTTAATCAGGGGGGGGGTTGATGCACCCTTGCAGGGTAGTGCTGAGGACTTTAATAAGTTTTTCGCGGATAAAATTGCCCAGATTCGGATGGACCTTGACTCCAATTGGAATGCAGTATCGGCTGATAATGATTCAGTCGAGATGACAGGGACTCGTCTTGATCCTGTTGTGTGGGAGGAGTTTGACCCGGTGGCACCTGATGAAGTCGACAAGGCCATTGGAGCTGTGAGCTCCGCCACCTGTTTATTGGACCCATGCCCCTCCTGGCTGGTTTCGGCCAGCAGGGAGGTGACGCGGGGCTGGGTTCAGGAGATTGTCAACGCTTCTTTGAGGGAGGGGTCCTTTCCGGCTCCCTGCAAGGAGGCAATTGTGCGCCCCCTCCTCAAGAAGCCTTCCCTGGACCCAGCTGTTTTAAACAACTACCGTCCTGTCTCCAATCTTCCCTTTATAGGGAAGGTTGTTGAGAAGGTGGTGTCACTCCAGCTCCAACGGTCCTTGGATGAGGCCGATTATCTGGGCCCTCAACAGTCAGGATTCAGGCTCGGCTACTCCACGGAAACTGCTTTGGTCGCGCTGACGGATGATTTCTGGCGGGCCCGGGATAGGGGATTATCCACTATCCTGGTGCTACTTGACCTCTCAGCGGCTTTCGATACCATTGACCATGGTATCCTTCTGCACCGACTGGAGGGGTTGGGGGTTGGAGGCACTGTTTTGCGGTGGTTCACCTCCTACCTCACTGGTCAGTCGCAGTCGGTGTTGGCAGGGGGTCAGAGGTCAACCCCTAGGTTCCTCCCTTGTGGGGTCCCTCAGGGATCGGTCCTCTCCCCTCTGCTGTTTAATATCTACATGAAACCACTGGGCGAGATCATCCGACAACACGGGGTGAGATATCATCAGTATGCTGATGATACCCAGCTTTACATCTCCACCCCGTGTCACTTCAGTGAAGCAGCGGAAGTGATGTGCCGATGTCTGGAGGCTGTTAGGGTTTGGATGGGTGCCAACAGGCTCAAACTCAACC
>JARGCV010000250.1:50000-52500 GCA_034064705.1 Bothrops alternatus | reverse complement strand
CCCGGAGGGAGGAGTTCCTCTCTCTGAGATGTGTCCAGCCGGGTTTCAGGTATGGCACCAGCCACGACCCCAGGGAAGGGGGGGAGGAGTGGCTATTATAGCCAAGAAGACCTTTAGCCTACGCAGGCTCGCTGTTTCTGAGATTGCGGGTTGTGAGTTGCTCCTTGTGACGTTGGACCTAGGGATTCAGGTGGGCTTGTTGCTCGTGTACCTGCCTCCCAGCTGCGTGTCAATAGCCCTGCCTGCGCTACTTGAGGGGGTTGCTGGGCTGGCGGTTGAGTTCCCCAGGCTTATTGTCTTGGGGGACTTAAATCTTCCATCGCTCGGCGAATCCTCTGGGTTGGCGCAGGAGTTCATGGCCACCATGAACCTGACTCAGGTAGTTCAGGGTCCGACTCACGAGAGGGGACACACTCCCGACATGGTATTCCTCTCAGAACAGTTGAGCAATGATCTGAATTTAAGGGGCTTAGATATTTTGCCTATGTCATGGTCAGACCATTTTCTGTTGCGGCTTGTTTTCAAGGCTCCAATCCTCCCCCGCAGGGAGGCGGAACCGATTAGGTGGTTCCGCCCCAGACGTCTGATGGATCCAGAGAGTTTTCAGAGGACGCTTGGGGAAATACCAGATTCTCTCATTCACAGTTCGGCAGAGTCCCTGGTTACAGCCTGGAATATGGCTGCGAAGGGGGCTCTTGACCGGATTGCGCCGCTGCGACCTCTCTGTGGTAGCAGACCCAGGAGATCTCCTTGGTTTACTGAGGAACTCAGGGGGATGAAGCGCCAGAAGAGACGCCTAGAGAAGCGATGGAGGAAAAGCAAATCCGTATCTGACCGAACACTTGTAAGATCTTATATCAAGACTTATCAGGTGGCGCTCAAGGCGGCAAGATGCGCGTATCATTCCGCCTTGATTGCATCTGCGGAATCCCGCCCAGCCGCCCTGTTCAGGGTAACTCGCTCCCTCCTTAATCAGGGGGGGGGTTGATGCACCCTTGCAGGGTAGTGCTGAGGACTTTAATAAGTTTTTCGCGGATAAAATTGCCCAGATTCGGATGGACCTTGACTCCAATTGGAATGCAGTATCGGCTGATAATGATTCAGTCGAGATGACAGGGACTCGTCTTGATCCTGTTGTGTGGGAGGAGTTTGACCCGGTGGCACCTGATGAAGTCGACAAGGCCATTGGAGCTGTGAGCTCCGCCACCTGTTTATTGGACCCATGCCCCTCCTGGCTGGTTTCGGCCAGCAGGGAGGTGACGCGGGGCTGGGTTCAGGAGATTGTCAACGCTTCTTTGAGGGAGGGGTCCTTTCCGGCTCCCTGCAAGGAGGCAATTGTGCGCCCCCTCCTCAAGAAGCCTTCCCTGGACCCAGCTGTTTTAAACAACTACCGTCCTGTCTCCAATCTTCCCTTTATAGGGAAGGTTGTTGAGAAGGTGGTGTCACTCCAGCTCCAACGGTCCTTGGATGAGGCCGATTATCTGGGCCCTCAACAGTCAGGATTCAGGCTCGGCTACTCCACGGAAACTGCTTTGGTCGCGCTGACGGATGATTTCTGGCGGGCCCGGGATAGGGGATTATCCACTATCCTGGTGCTACTTGACCTCTCAGCGGCTTTCGATACCATTGACCATGGTATCCTTCTGCACCGACTGGAGGGGTTGGGGGTTGGAGGCACTGTTTTGCGGTGGTTCACCTCCTACCTCACTGGTCAGTCGCAGTCGGTGTTGGCAGGGGGTCAGAGGTCAACCCCTAGGTTCCTCCCTTGTGGGGTCCCTCAGGGATCGGTCCTCTCCCCTCTGCTGTTTAATATCTACATGAAACCACTGGGCGAGATCATCCGACAACACGGGGTGAGATATCATCAGTATGCTGATGATACCCAGCTTTACATCTCCACCCCGTGTCACTTCAGTGAAGCAGCGGAAGTGATGTGCCGATGTCTGGAGGCTGTTAGGGTTTGGATGGGTGCCAACAGGCTCAAACTCAACCCCGACAAGACGGAGTGGCTATGGGTTCTGCCTCCCAAGGATATTTCAATCTATCCGTCCATTAGCCTGGGGGGGGAGCTTTTGACCCCCTCGGAGAAGGTCCGCAACTTGGGCGTCCTCCTCGATCCACAGCTAAATTTGGAACATCATCTTTCGGCTGTGGCGAGGAGGACATTTGCCCAGGTTCGCCTGGTGCACCAGTTGCGGCCCTATTTGGACCGGGAGTCTCTTCTCACAGTCACTCATGCCCTTATCACCTCGAGGTTCGACTACTGCAATGCTCTCTACATGGGGCTACCTTTGAAAAATGTTCGGAGACTTCAGGTAATGCAGAATGCAGCCGCGCGAGCAGTGTTGGGCTTGCCTAGAAATGCCCACATTTCGGCATCACTCCGCGAGCTGCATTGGCTGCCAATTGGTCTCCGAACCCAATTCAAAGTGTTGGTTATGACCTATAAAGCCCTACATGGCATTGGACCAGGTTATTTACGGGACCGTCTGCTGCCCCA
>JARGCV010000250.1:37500-40000 GCA_034064705.1 Bothrops alternatus | reverse complement strand
GTGACGTTGGACCTAGGGATTCAGGTGGGCTTGTTGCTCGTGTACCTGCCTCCCAGCTGCGTGTCAATAGCCCTGCCTGCGCTACTTGAGGGGGTTGCTGGGCTGGCGGTTGAGTTCCCCAGGCTTATTGTCTTGGGGGACTTAAATCTTCCATCGCTCGGCGAATCCTCTGGGTTGGCGCAGGAGTTCATGGCCACCATGAACCTGACTCAGGTAGTTCAGGGTCCGACTCACGAGAGGGGACACACTCCCGACATGGTATTCCTCTCAGAACAGTTGAGCAATGATCTGAATTTAAGGGGCTTAGATATTTTGCCTATGTCATGGTCAGACCATTTTCTGTTGCGGCTTGTTTTCAAGGCTCCAATCCTCCCCCGCAGGGAGGCGGAACCGATTAGGTGGTTCCGCCCCAGACGTCTGATGGATCCAGAGAGTTTTCAGAGGACGCTTGGGGAAATACCAGATTCTCTCATTCACAGTTCGGCAGAGTCCCTGGTTACAGCCTGGAATATGGCTGCGAAGGGGGCTCTTGACCGGATTGCGCCGCTGCGACCTCTCTGTGGTAGCAGACCCAGGAGATCTCCTTGGTTTACTGAGGAACTCAGGGGGATGAAGCGCCAGAAGAGACGCCTAGAGAAGCGATGGAGGAAAAGCAAATCCGTATCTGACCGAACACTTGTAAGATCTTATATCAAGACTTATCAGGTGGCGCTCAAGGCGGCAAGATGCGCGTATCATTCCGCCTTGATTGCATCTGCGGAATCCCGCCCAGCCGCCCTGTTCAGGGTAACTCGCTCCCTCCTTAATCAGGGGGGGGGGTTGATGCACCCTTGCAGGGTAGTGCTGAGGACTTTAATAAGTTTTTCGCGGATAAAATTGCCCAGATTCGGATGGACCTTGACTCCAATTGGAATGCAGTATCAGCTGATAATGATTCAGTCGAGATGACAGGGACTCGTCTTGATCCTGTTGTGTGGGAGGAGTTTGACCCGGTGGCACCTGATGAAGTCGACAAGGCCATTGGAGCTGTGAGCTCCGCCACCTGTTTATTGGACCCATGCCCCTCCTGGCTGGTTTCGGCCAGCAGGGAGGTGACGCGGGGCTGGGTTCAGGAGATTGTCAACGCTTCTTTGAGGGAGGGGTCCTTTCCGGCTCCCTGCAAGGAGGCAATTGTGCGCCCCCTCCTCAAGAAGCCTTCCCTGGACCCAGCTGTTTTAAACAACTACCGTCCTGTCTCCAATCTTCCCTTTATAGGGAAGGTTGTTGAGAAGGTGGTGTCACTCCAGCTCCAACGGTCCTTGGATGAGGCCGATTATCTGGGCCCTCAACAGTCAGGATTCAGGCTCGGCTACTCCACGGAAACTGCTTTGGTCGCGCTGACGGATGATTTCTGGCGGGCCCGGGATAGGGGATTATCCACTATCCTGGTGCTACTTGACCTCTCAGCGGCTTTCGATACCATTGACCATGGTATCCTTCTGCACCGACTGGAGGGGTTGGGGGTTGGAGGCACTGTTTTGCGGTGGTTCACCTCCTACCTCACTGGTCAGTCGCAGTCGGTGTTGGCAGGGGGTCAGAGGTCAACCCCTAGGTTCCTCCCTTGTGGGGTCCCTCAGGGATCGGTCCTCTCCCCTCTGCTGTTTAATATCTACATGAAACCACTGGGCGAGATCATCCGACAACACGGGGTGAGATATCATCAGTATGCTGATGATACCCAGCTTTACATCTCCACCCCGTGTCACTTCAGTGAAGCAGCGGAAGTGATGTGCCGATGTCTGGAGGCTGTTAGGGTTTGGATGGGTGCCAACAGGCTCAAACTCAACCCCGACAAGACGGAGTGGCTATGGGTTCTGCCTCCCAAGGATATTTCAATCTATCCGTCCATTAGCCTGGGGGGGGAGCTTTTGACCCCCTCGGAGAAGGTCCGCAACTTGGGCGTCCTCCTCGATCCACAGCTAAATTTGGAACATCATCTTTCGGCTGTGGCGAGGAGGACATTTGCCCAGGTTCGCCTGGTGCACCAGTTGCGGCCCTATTTGGACCGGGAGTCTCTTCTCACAGTCACTCATGCCCTTATCACCTCGAGGTTCGACTACTGCAATGCTCTCTACATGGGGCTACCTTTGAAAAATGTTCGGAGACTTCAGGTAATGCAGAATGCAGCCGCGCGAGCAGTGTTGGGCTTGCCTAGAAATGCCCACATTTCGGCATCACTCCGCGAGCTGCATTGGCTGCCAATTGGTCTCCGAACCCAATTCAAAGTGTTGGTTATGACCTATAAAGCCCTACATGGCATTGGACCAGGTTATTTACGGGACCGTCTGCTGCCCCATGAATCCCAGTGGCCGGTTAGGGCCCACAGAGTGGGCCTTCTCCAGGTCCCGTCAGCCAGACAGTGTTGCCTGGCGGGGCCTAGGGGAAGGGCCTTCTCTGTTGCGGCCCCGGCCCTCTGGAACCAACTTCCCCCGGAGATCCGTGTCGCCCCCACCCTCTTCGC
>JARGCV010000249.1:0-365980 GCA_034064705.1 Bothrops alternatus | reverse complement strand
AAGGAGAAACCACTTGGAGGAAATGTGAGAGAAGTGTGAATGAGCCAAGGAGAAAGAACCTGGAAGAAATGTGAGAGAAGGCTGAATGAGCCAAGCAGAAAGCGTTTGGAGGAAATGTGAGAGACGGGTGAATGAGCCAAGCAGAAAGCGCTTGTAAGAAATGCAAGAGAAGGCTGAATGAACCAAGCAAAAAATGCTTGGAGGAAATGCGAGAGAAATGTGAATGAGCCTAACAGAAAGTGCTTTGAGGAAATGCGAGAGAGGGATGAATCATCCAAGCAGAATGTTCTTGGAGGAAATGCGAGAGAAGTCTGAGACAAGCAGCAAGTGGTTGGAGGAAATACGAGAGTACTGTGAATGAGCAAGGAAGAAAGTGCTTGAAGGAAAGGTGAGAGAAGGCTGAATGGGCCACTAAGAAAGCGCTTGGAGAAAATACGAGAGGAGGCTGAATGGGCCACTAAGAAAGCGCTTGGAGGTAATGTGACAGAAGGGTGAATGAGCCAAGCAGAAAGGGCATGGAGGAAATGTGAGAGAATGCTGAGCCAAGGAGAAACCACTTGGAGGAAATGTGAGAGAAGTGTGAATGAGCCAAGGAGAAAGAACCTGGAAGAAATGTGAGAGAAGGCTGAATGAGCCAAGCAGAAAGCGTTTGGAGGATATGTGAGAGACGGGTGAATGAGCCAAGCAGAAAGCGCTTGGAGGAAATGCGAGAGACGGGTGAATGACCCAAGCAGAAAGCGCTTGGAGGAAATGCGAGAGATAGGTGAATTACCCAAGCAGAAAGCGCTTGAAGGTAATGCGAGAGAAGTGTGAATGAGGAAATACGAGAGGAGGCTGAATGGGCCACTAAGAAAGCGCTTGGAGGTAATGTGACAGAAGGGTGAATGACCCAAGCAGAAAGCGCTTGGAAGAAGTGCCAGAGAAGGCTGAGCCAAGCAGAAAGTGCTTGGAGGAAATGCGAGAGAAGGCTGAATGAGCCAAGCTGAAAGCGCTTGGAGGAAATGCAAGAGATGTGTCAATGACCCAAGGAGAAAGCGCATGGACGAAATGCAAAAAAAGGCTAACCCAAGCAGAAAACGCTTGGAAGAAATGCGAAAGAAGGGTGAATGGGCCAATAAGAAAGCGCTTGGAGGAAATATGAGAGAAGTGTGAATGAGCCAAGCAGAAATCGTTTGGAGGAAATGTGAGAGAAGGGTGAATGAGCAAAGCAGAAAGCGACTGGAGGAAATGTTAGAGAAGCGTGAATGAGGAAAGCAGAAAGCGCTTGCAGGAAATGCGAGAGAAGGCTGAGTCAAGCAGAAAGCGGTTGAAGGTAATGCGAGAGAAGGCTGAGGCAAGCAGAAAGAGAGAAGCGTGAATCAGCCAAGCGCTTGGAGGAAATTGAAAAGAGACAGGTGAATGAGCCAAGCAGTAAGTGCTTGGAGGAAATGCGAGAGAAGGCTGAATGAGCCGAGCAGAAAGCGCTTGGAGGAAATTCGAGAGAAGGGTGAATGAGCCAAGCAGAAAGCGCTTGGAGGAAATTCGAGAGAAGGGTGAATGAGCGAAGCAGAAAGAACTTGGAGGCAATGTGGGAGAAGTGTGAATTAGCGTGGAGGAAATGCGAGAGACGGGAATGAGCCAAGTAGAAAGCCCTTGAAGGAACTGCGAGAGAAGGCTGAATGGGCCAACCAGAAAGCACTTGGAGGAAATGTGACACAAGGGTGAATGAGCCAAGTAGAAATCGTTTGGAGGAAATGTGAGAGAAGGGTGAATGAGCCAAGCAGAAATCGTTTGGAGGAAATGTGAGAGAAGTGTGAATGAGCCAAGCAGAAAGTGCTTGGAGGAACTGCGAGAGAAGGCTGAATGAGTCAAGCAGAAAGAACTTGAAGGTAATGGGAGAGAAGGCTGAGTCAAGCAGAAAGCGCTTGGAGGAAATGCGAGAGAAGGCTGAGTCAAGCAGAAAGCGGTTGGAGTAAATGAAAGAGACTGGTGAATGAGCCAAGCAGAAAGCGCTTGGAGGAAATTCAAGAGAAGGGTGAATGAGGCAAGCAGAAAGCGTTTGGAGGAAATGTGAGAGACGGGTGAATGAGCCAAGTAGAAAGCACTTGGAGGAAATGCGAGAGAAGGCTGAATGAGCCAAGCAAAAAGTCCTTTGAGAAAATGCGAAGAGAAGGCTGAATGAGCCAAGCAGAAAGTGCTTGGAGGAAATGCGAGAGAGGGATGAATCAGCCAAGCAGAAAGTGCTTGGAGGAAATGGGAGAGACGTCTGAGAGAAGCAGCAACTGCTTGGAGGAAATACGAGAGAACTGTGAATGAGCAAGGGAGAAAGTGCTTGAAGGGAAGGTGAGAGAAGGCTGAATGAGCCAAGGAGAAACCGCTTGGAGGAAATTTGAGAGAAGTGTGAATGAGCCAAGCAGAAAGCACTTGGAGGAAATGTGAGAGAAGTGTGCATGACCCAAGCAGAAAGAACTTGGAAGAAATGCGAGAGAAGGCTGAATGGGCCAAGCAGAAAGCACTTGGAGGAAATGTGAGACAAGTGTGAATGAGCCAAGCAGAAATCGTTTGGAGGAAATGTGAGAGAAGGGTGAATGAGCCAAGCAGAAAGCGATTGGAGGAAATGTTAGAGAAGCGTGAATGAGGAATGCAGAAAGCGCTTGGAGGAAATGCGAGAGAAGGCTGAGTCAAGCAGAAAGCGGTTGAAGGTAATGGGAGAGAAGGCTGAGGCAAGCAGAAAGCGCTTGGAGGAAATGCGAGAGAAGGCAGAGTCAAGCAGAAAGCGGTTGGAGTAAATGAGAGAGACGGGTGAATGAGCCAAACAGAAAGCGCTTGGAGGAAATTCAAGAGAAGGGTGAATGAGCCAAGCAGAAAGCATTTGGAGGAAATGTGACAGAAGGGTGAATGGGCCAAGCAGAAAGCACTTGGAGGAAATGTGAGACAAGTGTGAATGAGCCAAGCAGAAATCGTTTGGAGGAAATGTGAGAGAAGGGTGAATGAGCAAAGCAGAAAGCGACTGGCGGAAATGTTAGAGAAGCGTGAATGAGGAAAGCAGAAAGCGCTTGCAGGAAATGCGAGAGAAGGCTGAGTCAAGCAGAAAGCGGTTGAAGGTAATGCGAGAGAAGGCTGAGGCAAGCAGAAAGAGAGAAGCGTGAATCAGCCAAGCGCTTGGAGGAAATTGAAAAGAGACAGGTGAATGAGCCAAGCAGTAAGTGCTTGGAGGAAATGCGAGAGACGGGTGAATGAGCGAAGCAGAAAGTGATTGGAGGAAATGCGAGATAAATGTGAATGAGCCAAGCAGAAAGTCCTTGGAGGAAATGAGATAGAAGGCTGAGCCAAGCAGAAAGCAATTGGAGGAAATGCGAGAGAAGGGTGAATGACCCAAGCAGAAAGCGCTTGGAAGAAGTGCCAGAGAAGGCTGAGCGCAGCAGAAAGTGCTTGGAGGAAATGCGAGAGAAGGCTGAATGAGCCATGCAGAAAGCACTTGAAGGAAATGTGAGAGAATGGTGAATGAGCCAAGCAGAAAGCAATTGGAGGAAATGCGAGAGAAGGGTGAATGACCCAAGCAGAAATCGCTTTGAAGAAGTGCGAGAGAAGGCTGACCCAAGCAGAAAGTGCTTGGAGGTAATGCGATAGAAGGCTGAATGAGCCAAGCAGAAAGCGCTTGGAGCAAATGTGAAAGAAGGGTGAATGACCCAAGCAGAAAGCAATTGGAGGAAATGCGAGAGAAGGGTGAATGACCCAAGCAGAAAGCGCTTTGAAGAAGTGCGAGAGAAGGCTGACCCAAGCAGAAAGCGCTTGGAAGAAGTGCGAGAGAAGGCTGAGCCAAGCAGAAAGTGCTTGGAGGAAATGCAAGAAAAGGCTGACCCAAGCAGAAAGCGCTTGGAGGAAAGATGAGAGAACTGTGAATGAGCCAAGTAGAAAGCACTTGGAGGAAATGCGAGAGAAGTGTGAATGAGCCAAACAGAAAGCGCTTGTAAGAAATGCAAGAGAAGGCTGAATGAACCAAGCAAAAAATGCTTGGAGGAAATACGAGAGTACTGTGAATGAGCAAGGAAGAAAGTGCTTGAAGGAAAGGTGAGAGAAGGCTGAATGGGCCACTAAGAAAGCAATTGGAGGAAATGCGAGAGAAGGCTGAATGGGCCACTAAGAAAGCTCTTGGAGGTAATGTGACAGAAGGGTGAATGAGCCAAGCAGAAAGGGCATGGAGGAAATGTGAGAGAAGGCTGAGCCAAGGAGAAACCACTTGGAGGAAATGTGAGAGAAGTGTGAATGAGCCAAGGAGAAAGAACCTGGAAGAAATGTGAGAGAAGGCTGAATGAGCCAAGCAGAAAGCGTTTGGAGGAAATGTGAAAGAAGGGTGAATGACCCAAGCAGAAAGCAATTGGAGGAAATGCGAGAGAAGGGTGAATGACCCAAGCAGAAAGCGCTTTGAAGAAGTGCGAGAGAAGGCTGACCCAAGCAGAAAGTGCTTGGAGGTAATGCGATAGAAGGCTGAATGAGCCAAGCAGAAAGGGCATGGAGGAAATGTGAGAGAATGCTGAGCCAAGGAGAAACCACTTGGAGGAAATGTGAGAGAAGTGTGAATGAGCCAAGGAGAAAGAACCTGGAAGAAATGTGAGAGAAGGCTGAATGAGCCAAGCAGAAAGCGTTTGGAGGATATGTGAGAGACGGGTGAATGAGCCAAGCAGAAAGCGCTTGGAGGAAATGCGAGAGACGGGTGAATGACCCAAGCAGAAAGCGCTTGGAGGAAATGCGAGAGATAGGTGAATTACCCAAGCAGAAAGCGCTTGAAGGTAATGCGAGAGAAGTGTGAATGAGGAAATACGAGAGGAGGCTGAATGGGCCACTAAGAAAGCGCTTGGAGGTAATGTGACAGAAGGGTGAATGACCCAAGCAGAAAGCGCTTGGAAGAAGTGCCAGAGAAGGCTGAGCCAAGCAGAAAGTGCTTGGAGGAAATGCGAGAGAAGGCTGAATGAGCCAAGCTGAAAGCGCTTGGAGGAAATGCAAGAGATGTGTCAATGACCCAAGGAGAAAGCGCATGGACGAAATGCAAAAAAAGGCTAACCCAAGCAGAAAACGCTTGGAAGAAATGCGAAAGAAGGGTGAATGGGCCAATAAGAAAGCGCTTGGAGGAAATATGAGAGAAGTGTGAATGAGCCAAGCAGAAATCGTTTGGAGGAAATGTGAGAGAAGGGTGAATGAGCAAAGCAGAAAGCGACTGGAGGAAATGTTAGAGAAGCGTGAATGAGGAAAGCAGAAAGCGCTTGCAGGAAATGCGAGAGAAGGCTGAGTCAAGCAGAAAGCGGTTGAAGGTAATGCGAGAGAAGGCTGAGGCAAGCAGAAAGAGAGAAGCGTGAATCAGCCAAGCGCTTGGAGGAAATTGAAAAGAGACAGGTGAATGAGCCAAGCAGTAAGTGCTTGGAGGAAATGCGAGAGAAGGCTGAATGAGCCGAGCAGAAAGCGCTTGGAGGAAATTCGAGAGAAGGGTGAATGAGCCAAGCAGAAAGCGCTTGGAGGAAATTCGAGAGAAGGGTGAATGAGCGAAGCAGAAAGAACTTGGAGGCAATGTGGGAGAAGTGTGAATTAGCGTGGAGGAAATGCGAGAGACGGGAATGAGCCAAGTAGAAAGCCCTTGAAGGAACTGCGAGAGAAGGCTGAATGGGCCAACCAGAAAGCACTTGGAGGAAATGTGACACAAGGGTGAATGAGCCAAGTAGAAATCGTTTGGAGGAAATGTGAGAGAAGGGTGAATGAGCCAAGCAGAAATCGTTTGGAGGAAATGTGAGAGAAGTGTGAATGAGCCAAGCAGAAAGTGCTTGGAGGAACTGCGAGAGAAGGCTGAATGAGTCAAGCAGAAAGAACTTGAAGGTAATGGGAGAGAAGGCTGAGTCAAGCAGAAAGCGCTTGGAGGAAATGCGAGAGAAGGCTGAGTCAAGCAGAAAGCGGTTGGAGTAAATGAAAGAGACTGGTGAATGAGCCAAGCAGAAAGCGCTTGGAGGAAATTCAAGAGAAGGGTGAATGAGGCAAGCAGAAAGCGTTTGGAGGAAATGTGAGAGACGGGTGAATGAGCCAAGTAGAAAGCACTTGGAGGAAATGCGAGAGAAGGCTGAATGAGCCAAGCAAAAAGTCCTTTGAGAAAATGCGAAGAGAAGGCTGAATGAGCCAAGCAGAAAGTGCTTGGAGGAAATGCGAGAGAGGGATGAATCAGCCAAGCAGAAAGTGCTTGGAGGAAATGGGAGAGACGTCTGAGAGAAGCAGCAACTGCTTGGAGGAAATACGAGAGAACTGTGAATGAGCAAGGGAGAAAGTGCTTGAAGGGAAGGTGAGAGAAGGCTGAATGAGCCAAGGAGAAACCGCTTGGAGGAAATTTGAGAGAAGTGTGAATGAGCCAAGCAGAAAGCACTTGGAGGAAATGTGAGAGAAGTGTGCATGACCCAAGCAGAAAGAACTTGGAAGAAATGCGAGAGAAGGCTGAATGGGCCAAGCAGAAAGCACTTGGAGGAAATGTGAGACAAGTGTGAATGAGCCAAGCAGAAATCGTTTGGAGGAAATGTGAGAGAAGGGTGAATGAGCCAAGCAGAAAGCGATTGGAGGAAATGTTAGAGAAGCGTGAATGAGGAATGCAGAAAGCGCTTGGAGGAAATGCGAGAGAAGGCTGAGTCAAGCAGAAAGCGGTTGAAGGTAATGGGAGAGAAGGCTGAGGCAAGCAGAAAGCGCTTGGAGGAAATGCGAGAGAAGGCAGAGTCAAGCAGAAAGCGGTTGGAGTAAATGAGAGAGACGGGTGAATGAGCCAAACAGAAAGCGCTTGGAGGAAATTCAAGAGAAGGGTGAATGAGCCAAGCAGAAAGCATTTGGAGGAAATGTGACAGAAGGGTGAATGGGCCAAGCAGAAAGCACTTGGAGGAAATGTGAGACAAGTGTGAATGAGCCAAGCAGAAATCGTTTGGAGGAAATGTGAGAGAAGGGTGAATGAGCAAAGCAGAAAGCGACTGGCGGAAATGTTAGAGAAGCGTGAATGAGGAAAGCAGAAAGCGCTTGCAGGAAATGCGAGAGAAGGCTGAGTCAAGCAGAAAGCGGTTGAAGGTAATGCGAGAGAAGGCTGAGGCAAGCAGAAAGAGAGAAGCGTGAATCAGCCAAGCGCTTGGAGGAAATTGAAAAGAGACAGGTGAATGAGCCAAGCAGTAAGTGCTTGGAGGAAATGCGAGAGACGGGTGAATGAGCGAAGCAGAAAGTGATTGGAGGAAATGCGAGATAAATGTGAATGAGCCAAGCAGAAAGTCCTTGGAGGAAATGAGATAGAAGGCTGAGCCAAGCAGAAAGCAATTGGAGGAAATGCGAGAGAAGGGTGAATGACCCAAGCAGAAAGCGCTTGGAAGAAGTGCCAGAGAAGGCTGAGCGCAGCAGAAAGTGCTTGGAGGAAATGCGAGAGAAGGCTGAATGAGCCATGCAGAAAGCACTTGAAGGAAATGTGAGAGAATGGTGAATGAGCCAAGCAGAAAGCAATTGGAGGAAATGCGAGAGAAGGGTGAATGACCCAAGCAGAAATCGCTTTGAAGAAGTGCGAGAGAAGGCTGACCCAAGCAGAAAGTGCTTGGAGGTAATGCGATAGAAGGCTGAATGAGCCAAGCAGAAAGCGCTTGGAGCAAATGTGAAAGAAGGGTGAATGACCCAAGCAGAAAGCAATTGGAGGAAATGCGAGAGAAGGGTGAATGACCCAAGCAGAAAGCGCTTTGAAGAAGTGCGAGAGAAGGCTGACCCAAGCAGAAAGCGCTTGGAAGAAGTGCGAGAGAAGGCTGAGCCAAGCAGAAAGTGCTTGGAGGAAATGCAAGAAAAGGCTGACCCAAGCAGAAAGCGCTTGGAGGAAAGATGAGAGAACTGTGAATGAGCCAAGTAGAAAGCACTTGGAGGAAATGCGAGAGAAGTGTGAATGAGCCAAACAGAAAGCGCTTGTAAGAAATGCAAGAGAAGGCTGAATGAACCAAGCAAAAAATGCTTGGAGGAAATACGAGAGTACTGTGAATGAGCAAGGAAGAAAGTGCTTGAAGGAAAGGTGAGAGAAGGCTGAATGGGCCACTAAGAAAGCAATTGGAGGAAATGCGAGAGAAGGCTGAATGGGCCACTAAGAAAGCTCTTGGAGGTAATGTGACAGAAGGGTGAATGAGCCAAGCAGAAAGGGCATGGAGGAAATGTGAGAGAAGGCTGAGCCAAGGAGAAACCACTTGGAGGAAATGTGAGAGAAGTGTGAATGAGCCAAGGAGAAAGAACCTGGAAGAAATGTGAGAGAAGGCTGAATGAGCCAAGCAGAAAGCGTTTGGAGGAAATGTGAAAGAAGGGTGAATGACCCAAGCAGAAAGCAATTGGAGGAAATGCGAGAGAAGGGTGAATGACCCAAGCAGAAAGCGCTTTGAAGAAGTGCGAGAGAAGGCTGACCCAAGCAGAAAGTGCTTGGAGGTAATGCGATAGAAGGCTGAATGAGCCAAGCAGAAAGCGCTTGGAGGAAATGCGAGAGATAGGTGAATTAGCCAAGCAGAAAGCACTTGAAGGAAATGCGAGAGAAGTGTGAATGAGCCAAGCAAAAAGTGATTGGAGGAAATGAGAGAGAAATGTGAATGAGGCAAGCAGAAAGTCCTTGGAGGAAATGAGAGAGAAGGCTGAGCCAAGCAGAAAGCAATTGGAGGAAATGCGAGAGAAGGGTGAATGACCCAAGCAGAAAGCGCTTGGAAGAAGTGCGAGAGAAGGCTGAGCCAAGCAGAAAGTGCTTGGAGGAAATGCAAGAAAAGGCTGACCCAAGCAGAAAGCGCTTGGAGGAAAGATGAGAGAACTGTGAATGAGCCAAGTAGAAAGCACTTGGAGAAAATGCGAGAGAAGTGTGAATGAGTGAAGCAGAAAGTGATTGGAGGAAATGCAAGAGAAATGTAAATGAGCCAAACAGAAAGCGCTTGTAAGAAATGCAAGAGAAGGCTGAATGAACCAAGCAAAAAATGCTTGGAGGAAATGCGAGAGAAATGTGAATGAGCCTAACAGAAAGTGCTTTGAGGAAATGCGAGTGAGGGATGAATCATCCAAGCAGAATGTTCTTGGAGGAAATGGGAGAGAAGTCTGAGACAAGCAGCAAGTGGTTGGAGGAAATACGAGAGTACTGTGAATGAGCAAGGAAGAAAGTGCTTGAAGGAAAGGTGAGAGAAGGCTGAATGGGCCACTAAGAAAGCGCTTGGAGAAAATACGAGAGGAGGCTGAATGGGCCACTAAGAAAGCGCTTGGAGGTAATGTGACAGAAGGGTGAATGAGCCAAGCAGAAAGGGCATGGAGGAAATGTGAGAGAATGCTGAGCCAAGGAGAAACCACTTGGAGGAAATGTGAGAGAAGTGTGAATGAGCCAAGGAGAAAGAACCTGGAAGAAATGTGAGAGAAGGCTGAATGAGCCAAGCAGAAAGCGTTTGGAGGAAATGTGAGAGACGGGTGAATGAGCCAAGCAGAAAGCGCTTGTAAGAAATGCAAGAGAAGGCTGAATGAACCAAGCAAAAAATGCTTGGAGGAAATGAGAGAGAAATGTGAATGAGCCTAACAGAAAGTGCTTTGAGGAAATGCGAGAGAGGGATGAATCATCCAAGCAGAATGTTCTTGGAGGAAATGCGAGAGAAGTCTGAGACAAGCAGCAAGTGGTTGGAGGAAATACGAGAGTACTGTGAATGAGCAAGGAAGAAAGTGCTTGAAGGAAAGGTGAGAGAAGGCTGAATGGGCCACTAAGAAAGCGCTTGGAGAAAATACGAGAGGAGGCTGAATGGGCCACTAAGAAAGCGCTTGGAGGTAATGTGACAGAAGGGTGAATGAGCCAAGCAGAAAGGGCATGGAGGAAATGTGAGAGAATGCTGAGCCAAGGAGAAACCACTTGGAGGAAATGTGAGAGAAGTGTGAATGAGCCAAGGAGAAAGAACCTGGAAGAAATGTGAGAGAAGGCTGAATGAGCCAAGCAGAAAGCGTTTGGAGGATATGTGAGAGACGGGTGAATGAGCCAAGCAGAAAGCGCTTGGAGGAAATGCGAGAGACGGGTGAATGACCCAAGCAGAAAGCGCTTGGAGGAAATGCGAGAGATAGGTGAATTACCCAAGCAGAAAGCGCTTGAAGGTAATGCGAGAGAAGTGTGAATGAGGAAATACGAGAGGAGGCTGAATGGGCCACTAAGAAAGCGCTTGGAGGTAATGTGACAGAAGGGTGAATGACCCAAGCAGAAAGCGCTTGGAAGAAGTGCCAGAGAAGGCTGAGCCAAGCAGAAAGTGCTTGGAGGAAATGTGAGAGAAGGCTGAATGAGCCAAGCTGAAAGCGCTTGGAGGAAATGCAAGAGATGTGTCAATGACCCAAGGAGAAAGCGCATGGACGAAATGCAAAAAAAGGCTAACCCAAGCAGAAAACGCTTGGAAGAAATGCGAAAGAAGGGTGAATGGGCCAATAAGAAAGCGCTTGGAGGAAATATGAGAGAAGTGTGAATGAGCCAAGCAGAAATCGTTTGGAGGAAATGTGAGAGAAGGGTGAATGAGCAAAGCAGAAAGCGACTGGAGGAAATGTTAGAGAAGCGTGAATGAGGAAAGCAGAAAGCGCTTGCAGGAAATGCGAGAGAAGACTGAGTCAAGCAGAAAGCGGTTGAAGGTAATGCGAGAGAAGGCTGAGGCAAGCAGAAAGAGAGAAGCGTGAATCAGCCAAGCGCTTGGAGGAAATTGAAAAGAGACAGGTGAATGAGCCAAGCAGTAAGTGCTTGGAGGAAATGCGAGAGAAGGCTGAATGAGCCGAGCAGAAAGCGCTTGGAGGAAATTCGAGAGAAGGGTGAATGAGCCAAGCAGAAAGCGCTTGGAGGAAATTCGAGAGAAGGGTGAATGAGCGAAGCAGAAAGAACTTGGAGGCAATGTGGGAGAAGTGTGAATTAGCGTGGAGGAAATGCGAGAGACGGGAATGAGCCAAGTAGAAAGCCCTTGAAGGAACTGCGAGAGAAGGCTGAATGGGCCAACCAGAAAGCACTTGGAGGAAATGTGACACAAGGGTGAATGAGCCAAGCAGAAATCGTTTGGAGGAAATGTGAGAGAAGGGTGAATGAGCCAAGCAGAAATCGTTTGGAGGAAATGTGAGAGAAGTGTGAATGAGCCAAGCAGAAAGTGCTTGGAGGAACTGCGAGAGAAGGCTGAATGAGTCAAGCAGAAAGAACTTGAAGGTAATGGGAGAGAAGGCTGAGTCAAGCAGAAAGCGCTTGGAGGAAATGCGAGAGAAGGCTGAGTCAAGCAGAAAGCGGTTGGAGTAAATGAAAGAGACTGGTGAATGAGCCAAGCAGAAAGCGCTTGGAGGAAATTCAAGAGAAGGGTGAATGAGGCAAGCAGAAAGCGTTTGGAGGAAATGTGAGAGACGGGTGAATGAGCCAAGTAGAAAGCACTTGGAGGAAATGCGAGAGAAGGCTGAATGAGCCAAGCAAAAAGTCCTTTGAGAAAATGCGAAGAGAAGGCTGAATGAGCCAAGCAGAAAGTGCTTGGAGGAAATGCGAGAGAGGGATGAATCAGCCAAGCAGAAAGTGCTTGGAGGAAATGGGAGAGACGTCTGAGAGAAGCAGCAACTGCTTGGAGGAAATACGAGAGAACTGTGAATGAGCAAGGGAGAAAGTGCTTGAAGGGAAGGTGAGAGAAGGCTGAATGAGCCAAGGAGAAACCGCTTGGAGGAAATTTGAGAGAAGTGTGAATGAGCCAAGCAGAAAGCACTTGGAGGAAATGTGAGAGAAGTGTGCATGACCCAAGCAGAAAGAACTTGGAAGAAATGCGAGAGAAGGCTGAATGGGCCAAGCAGAAAGCACTTGGAGGAAATGTGAGACAAGTGTGAATGAGCCAAGCAGAAATCGTTTGGAGGAAATGTGAGAGAAGGGTGAATGAGCCAAGCAGAAAGCGATTGGAGGAAATGTTAGAGAAGCGTGAATGAGGAATGCAGAAAGCGCTTGGAGGAAATGCGAGAGAAGGCTGAGTCAAGCAGAAAGCGGTTGAAGGTAATGGGAGAGAAGGCTGAGGCAAGCAGAAAGCGCTTGGAGGAAATGCGAGAGAAGGCTGAGGCAAGCAGAAAGAGAGAAGCGTGAATCAGCCAAGCGCTTGGAGGAAATTGAAAAGAGACAGGTGAATGAGCCAAGCAGTAAGTGCTTGGAGGAAATGCGAGAGACGGGTGAATGAGCGAAGCAGAAAGTGATTGGAGGAAATGCGAGATAAATGTGAATGAGCCAAGCAGAAAGTCCTTGGAGGAAATGAGATAGAAGGCTGAGCCAAGCAGAAAGCAATTGGAGGAAATGCGAGAGAAGGGTGAATGACCCAAGCAGAAAGCGCTTGGAAGAAGTGCCAGAGAAGGCTGAGCGCAGCAGAAAGTGCTTGGAGGAAATGCGAGAGAAGGCTGAATGAGCCATGCAGAAAGCACTTGAAGGAAATGTGAGAGAATGGTGAATGAGCCAAGAAGAAAGCGCTTGGAAGAAATGCGAGAGAAGGCTGAAGCAAGCAGAAAGTGCTTGGAGGAAATGCGAGAGAAGGCTGAATGAGCCAAGCAGAAAGCGCTTGGAGCAAATGTGAAAGAAGGGTGAATGACCCAAGCAGAAAGCAATTGGAGGAAATGCGAGAGAAGGGTGAATGACCCAAGCAGAAATCGCTTTGAAGAAGTGCGAGAGAAGGCTGACCCAAGCAGAAAGTGCTTGGAGGTAATGCGATAGAAGGCTGAATGAGCCAAGCAGAAAGCGCTTGGAGCAAATGTGAAAGAAGGGTGAATGACCCAAGCAGAAAGCAATTGGAGGAAATGCGAGAGAAGGGTGAATGACCCAAGCAGAAAGCGCTTTGAAGAAGTGCGAGAGAAGGCTGACCCAAGCAGAAAGCGCTTGGAAGAAGTGCGAGAGAAGGCTGAGCCAAGCAGAAAGTGCTTGGAGGAAATGCAAGAAAAGGCTGACCCAAGCAGAAAGCGCTTGGAGGAAAGATGAGAGAACTGTGAATGAGCCAAGTAGAAAGCACTTGGAGGAAATGCGAGAGAAGTGTGAATGAGTGAAGCAGAAAGTGATTGGAGGAAATGCAAGAGAAATGTAAATGAGCCAAACAGAAAGCGCTTGTAAGAAATGCAAGAGAAGGCTGAATGAACCAAGCAAAAAATGCTTGGAGGAAATACGAGAGTACTGTGAATGAGCAAGGAAGAAAGTGCTTGAAGGAAAGGTGAGAGAAGGCTGAATGGGCCACTAAGAAAGCAATTGGAGGAAATGCGAGAGAAGGCTGAATGGGCCACTAAGAAAGCTCTTGGAGGTAATGTGACAGAAGGGTGAATGAGCCAAGCAGAAAGGGCATGGAGGAAATGTGAGAGAAGGCTGAGCCAAGGAGAAACCACTTGGAGGAAATGTGAGAGAAGTGTGAATGAGCCAAGGAGAAAGAACCTGGAAGAAATGTGAGAGAAGGCTGAATGAGCCAAGCAGAAAGCGTTTGGAGGAAATGTGAAAGAAGGGTGAATGACCCAAGCAGAAAGCAATTGGAGGAAATGCGAGAGAAGGGTGAATGACCCAAGCAGAAAGCGCTTTGAAGAAGTGCGAGAGAAGGCTGACCCAAGCAGAAAGTGCTTGGAGGTAATGCCATAGAAGGCTGAATGAGCCAAGCAGAAAGCGCTTGGAGGAAATGCGAGAGATAGGTGAATTAGCCAAGCAGAAAGCACTTGAAGGAAATGCGAGAGAAGTGTGAATGAGCCAAGCAAAAAGTGATTGGAGGAAATGAGAGAGAAATGTGAATGAGGCAAGCAGAAAGTCCTTGGAGGAAATGAGAGAGAAGGCTGAGCCAAGCAGAAAGCAATTGGAGGAAATGCGAGAGAAGGGTGAATGACCCAAGCAGAAAGCGCTTGGAAGAAGTGCGAGAGAAGGCTGAGCCAAGCAGAAAGTGCTTGGAGGAAATGCAAGAAAAGGCTGACCCAAGCAGAAAGCGCTTGGAGGAAAGATGAGAGAACTGTGAATGAGCCAAGTAGAAAGCACTTGGAGAAAATGCGAGAGAAGTGTGAATGAGTGAAGCAGAAAGTGATTGGAGGAAATGCAAGAGAAATGTAAATGAGCCAAACAGAAAGCGCTTGTAAGAAATGCAAGAGAAGGCTGAATGAACCAAGCAAAAAATGCTTGGAGGAAATGCGAGAGAAATGTGAATGAGCCTAACAGAAAGTGCTTTGAGGAAATGCGAGTGAGGGATGAATCATCCAAGCAGAATGTTCTTGGAGGAAATGGGAGAGAAGTCTGAGACAAGCAGCAAGTGGTTGGAGGAAATACGAGAGTACTGTGAATGAGCAAGGAAGAAAGTGCTTGAAGGAAAGGTGAGAGAAGGCTGAATGGGCCACTAAGAAAGCGCTTGGAGAAAATACGAGAGGAGGCTGAATGGGCCACTAAGAAAGCGCTTGGAGGTAATGTGACAGAAGGGTGAATGAGCCAAGCAGAAAGGGCATGGAGGAAATGTGAGAGAATGCTGAGCCAAGGAGAAACCACTTGGAGGAAATGTGAGAGAAGTGTGAATGAGCCAAGGAGAAAGAACCTGGAAGAAATGTGAGAGAAGGCTGAATGAGCCAAGCAGAAAGCGTTTGGAGGAAATGTGAGAGACGGGTGAATGAGCCAAGCAGAAAGCGCTTGGAGGAAATGCGAGAGACGGGTGAATGACCCAAGCAGAAAGCGCTTGGAGGAAATGCGAGAGATAGGTGAATTACCCAAGCAGAAAGCGCTTGAAGGAAATGCGAGAGAAGTGTGAATGAGGAAATACGAGAGGAGGCTGAATGGGCCACTAAGAAAGCGCTTGGAGGTAATGTGACAAAAGGGTGAATGACCCAAGCAGAAAGCGCTTGGAAGAAGTGCCAGAGAAGGCTGAGCCAAGCAGAAAGTGCTTGGAGGAAATGCGAGAGAAGGCTGAATGAGCCAAGCTGAAAGCGCTTGGAGGAAATGCAAGAGATGTGTCAATGACCCAAGGAGAAAGCGCATGGACGAAATGCAAAAAAAGGCTAACCCAAGCAGAAAACGCTTGGAAGAAATGCGAAAGAAGGGTGAATGGGCCAATAAGAAAGCGCTTGGAGGAAATATGAGAGAAGTGTGAATGAGCCAAGCAGAAATCGTTTGGAGGAAATGTGAGAGAAGGGTGAATGAGCAAAGCAGAAAGCGACTGGAGGAAATGTTAGAGAAGCGTGAATGAGGAAAGCAGAAAGCGCTTGCAGGAAATGCGAGAGAAGGCTGAGTCAAGCAGAAAGCGGTTGAAGGTAATGCGAGAGAAGGCTGAGGCAAGCAGAAAGAGAGAAGCGTGAATCAGCCAAGCGCTTGGAGGAAATTGAAAAGAGACAGGTGAATGAGCCAAGCAGTAAGTGCTTGGAGGAAATGCGAGAGAAGGCTGAATGAGCCGAGCAGAAAGCGCTTGAAGGAAATTCAAGACAAAGGTGAATGGGCCAAGCAGAAAGCGCTTGGAGGAAATTCGAGAGAAGGGTGAATGAGCGAAGCAGAAAGAACTTGGAGGCAATGTGGGAGAAGTGTGAATTAGCGTGGAGGAAAAGCGAGAGACGGGAATGAGCCAAGTAGAAAGCCCTTGAAGGAACTGCGAGAGAAGGCTGAATGGGCCAACTAGAAAGCACTTGGAGGAAATGTGACACAAGGGTGAATGAGCCAAGCAGAAAGGGCATGGAGGAAATGTGAGAGAAGGCTGAGCCAAGGAGAAACCACTTGGAGGAAATGTGAGAGAAGTGTGAATGAGCCAAGGAGAAAGAACCTGGAAGAAATGTGAGAGAAGGCTGAATGAGCCAAGCAGAAAGCGTTTGGAGGAAATGTGAAAGAAGGGTGAATGACCCAAGCAGAAAGCAATTGGAGGAAATGCGAGAGAAGGGTGAATGACCCAAGCAGAAAGCGCTTTGAAGAAGTGCGAGAGAAGGCTGACCCAAGCAGAAAGTGCTTGGAGGTAATGCGATAGAAGGATGAATGACCCAAGCAGAAAGCGCTTGGAGGAAAGATGAGAGAACTGTGAATGAGTGAAGCAGAAAGTGATTGGAGGAAATGCAAGAGAAATGTAAATGAGCCAAACAGAAAGCGCTTGTAAGAAATGCAAGAGAAGGCTGAATGAACCAAGCAAAAAATGCTTGGAGGAAATGCGAGAGAAGTGTGAATGAGCCAAGCAGAAAGTGATTGGAGGAAATGAGAGAGAAATGTGAATGAGGCAAGCAGAAAGTCCTTGGAGGAAATGAGAGAGAAGGCTGAGCCAAGCAGAAAGCAATTGGAGGAAATGCGAGAGAAGGATGAATGACCCAAGCAGAAAGCGCATGGACGAAATGCAAAAAAAGGCTAACCCAAGCAGAAAACGCTTGGAAGAAATGCGAAAGAAGGGTGAATGGGCCAATAAGAAAGCGCTTGGAGGAAATACGAGAGAAGTATGAATGAGCCAAGCAGAAACCGCTTGGAGCAAAGTTTAAAGAAGGGTGAATGACCCAAGTAGAAAGTCCTTGGAGGAAATGAGAGAGAAGGCTGAGCCAAGCAGAAAGCAATTGGAGGAAATGCGAGAGAAGGGTGAATAACCCAAGCAGAAAGCGCATGGAGGAAATGCAAGAAAAGGCTGAGCCAAGCTGAAAGCGCTTGGAGGAAATGCGAGAGAAGGCTGAATGAACCAAGCAAAAAATGCTTGGAGGAAATGCGGGAGAAATGTGAATGAGCCTAACAGAAAGTGCTTTGAGGAAATGGGAGAGAGGGATGAATCAGCCAAGCAGAAAGTGCTTGGAAGAAATACGAGAGTACTGTGAATGAGCAAGGAAGAAAGTGCTTGAAGGAAAGGTGAGAGGAGGCTGAATGGGCCACTGAGCAAGCGCTTGGAGGTAATGTGACAGAAGGGTGAATGAGCCAAGCAGAAAGGGCATGGAGGAAATGTGAGAGAAGGCTGAGCCAAGGAGAAACCACTTGGAGGAAATGTGAGAGAAGTGTGAATGAGCCAAGGAGAAAGAACCTGGAAGAAATGTGAGAGAAGGCTGAATGAGCCAAGCAGAAAGCGTTTGGAGGAAATGTGAGAGAAGGGTGAATGAGCCAAGCAGAAAGCGCTTGGAGGAAATGCGAGAGACGGGTGAATGAGCGAAGCAGAAAGCGCTTGGAGGAAATGCGAGATAAATGTGAATGAGCCAAGCAGAAAGTCCTTGGAGGAAATGAGATAGAAGGCTGAGCCAAGCAGAAAGCAATTGGAGGAAATGCGAGAGAAGGGTGAATGACCCAAGCAGAAAGCGCTTGGAAGAAGTGCCAGAGAAGGCTGAGCGCAGCAGAAAGTGCTTGGAGGAAATGCGAGAGAAGGCTGAATGAGCCATGCAGAAAGCACTTGAAGGAAATGTGAGAGAATGGTGAATGAGCCAAGAGGAAAGCGCTTGGAAGAAATGCGAGAGAAGGCTGAAGCAAGCAGAAAGTGCTTGGAGGAAATGCGAGAGAAGGCTGAATGAGCCAAGCAGAAAGCGCTTGGAGCAAATGTGAAAGAAGGGTGAATGACCCAAGCAGAAAGCAATTGGAGGAAATGCGAGAGAAGGGTGAATGACCCAAGCAGAAAGCGCTTTGAAGAAGTGCGAGAGAAGGCTGACCCAAGCAGAAAGTGCTTGGAGGTAATGCGATAGAAGGCTGAATGAGCCAAGCAGAAAGCGCTTGGAGCAAATGTGAAAGAAGGGTGAATGACCCAAGCAGAAAGCAATTGGAGGAAATGCGAGAGAAGGGTGAATGACCCAAGCAGAACGCGCTTTGAAGAAGTGCGAGAGAAGGCTGACCCAAGCAGAAAGCGCTTGGAAGAAGTGCGAGAGAAGGCTGAGCCAAGCAGAAAGTGCTTGGAGGAAATGCAAGAAAAGGCTGACCCAAGCAGAAAGCGCTTGGAGGAAAGATGAGAGAACTGTGAATGAGCCAAGTAGAAAGCACTTGGAGGAAATACGAGAGTACTGTGAATGAGCAAGGAAGAAAGTGCTTGAAGGAAAGGTGAGAGAAGGCTGAATGGGCCACTAAGAAAGCAATTGGAGGAAATGCGAGAGAAGGCTGAATGGGCCACTAAGAAAGCTCTTGGAGGTAATGTGACAGAAGGGTGAATGAGCCAAGCAGAAAGGGCATGGAGGAAATGTGAGAGAAGGCTGAGCCAAGGAGAAACCACTTGGAGGAAATGTGAGAGAAGTGTGAATGAGCCAAGGAGAAAGAACCTGGAAGAAATGTGAGAGAAGGCTGAATGAGCCAAGCAGAAAGCGTTTGGAGGAAATGTGAAAGAAGGGTGAATGACCCAAGCAGAAAGCAATTGGAGGAAATGCGAGAGAAGGGTGAATGACCCAAGCAGAAAGCGCTTTGAAGAAGTGCGAGAGAAGGCTGACCCAAGCAGAAAGTGCTTGGAGGTAATGCCATAGAAGGCTGAATGAGCCAAGCAGAAAGCGCTTGGAGGAAATGCGAGAGATAGGTGAATTAGCCAAGCAGAAAGCACTTGAAGGAAATGCGAGAGAAGTGTGAATGAGCCAAGCAAAAAGTGATTGGAGGAAATGAGAGAGAAATGTGAATGAGGCAAGCAGAAAGTCCTTGGAGGAAATGAGAGAGAAGGCTGAGCCAAGCAGAAAGCAATTGGAGGAAATGCGAGAGAAGGGTGAATGACCCAAGCAGAAAGCGCTTGGAAGAAGTGCGAGAGAAGGCTGAGCCAAGCAGAAAGTGCTTGGAGGAAATGCAAGAAAAGGCTGACCCAAGCAGAAAGCGCTTGGAGGAAAGATGAGAGAACTGTGAATGAGCCAAGTAGAAAGCACTTGGAGAAAATGCGAGAGAAGTGTGAATGAGTGAAGCAGAAAGTGATTGGAGGAAATGCAAGAGAAATGTAAATGAGCCAAACAGAAAGCGCTTGTAAGAAATGCAAGAGAAGGCTGAATGAACCAAGCAAAAAATGCTTGGAGGAAATGCGAGAGAAATGTGAATGAGCCTAACAGAAAGTGCTTTGAGGAAATGCGAGTGAGGGATGAATCATCCAAGCAGAATGTTCTTGGAGGAAATGGGAGAGAAGTCTGAGACAAGCAGCAAGTGGTTGGAGGTGAGAGTACTGTGAATGAGCAAGGAAGAAAGTGCTTGAAGGAAAGGTGAGAGAAGGCTGAATGGGCCACTAAGAAAGCGCTTGGAGAAAATACGAGAGGAGGCTGAATGGGCCACTAAGAAAGCGCTTGGAGGTAATGTGACAGAAGGGTGAATGAGCCAAGCAGAAAGGGCATGGAGGAAATGTGAGAGAATGCTGAGCCAAGGAGAAACCACTTGGAGGAAATGTGAGAGAAGTGTGAATGAGCCAAGGAGAAAGAACCTGGAAGAAATGTGAGAGAAGGCTGAATGAGCCAAGCAGAAAGCGTTTGGAGGAAATGTGAGAGACGGGTGAATGAGCCAAGCAGAAAGCGCTTGGAGGAAATGCGAGAGACGGGTGAATGACCCAAGCAGAAAGCGCTTGGAGGAAATGCGAGAGATAGGTGAATTACCCAAGCAGAAAGCGCTTGAAGGAAATGCGAGAGAAGTGTGAATGAGGAAATACGAGAGGAGGCTGAATGGGCCACTAAGAAAGCGCTTGGAGGTAATGTGACAAAAGGGTGAATGACCCAAGCAGAAAGCGCTTGGAAGAAGTGCCAGAGAAGGCTGAGCCAAGCAGAAAGTGCTTGGAGGAAATGCGAGAGAAGGCTGAATGAGCCAAGCTGAAAGCGCTTGGAGGAAATGCAAGAGATGTGTCAATGACCCAAGGAGAAAGCGCATGGACGAAATGCAAAAAAAGGCTAACCCAAGCAGAAAACGCTTGGAAGAAATGCGAAAGAAGGGTGAATGGGCCAATAAGAAAGCGCTTGGAGGAAATATGAGAGAAGTGTGAATGAGCCAAGCAGAAATCGTTTGGAGGAAATGTGAGAGAAGGGTGAATGAGCAAAGCAGAAAGCGACTGGAGGAAATGTTAGAGAAGCGTGAATGAGGAAAGCAGAAAGCGCTTGCAGGAAATGCGAGAGAAGGCTGAGTCAAGCAGAAAGCGGTTGAAGGTAATGCGAGAGAAGGCTGAGGCAAGCAGAAAGAGAGAAGCGTGAATCAGCCAAGCGCTTGGAGGAAATTGAAAAGAGACAGGTGAATGAGCCAAGCAGTAAGTGCTTGGAGGAAATGCGAGAGAAGGCTGAATGAGCCGAGCAGAAAGCGCTTGAAGGAAATTCAAGACAAAGGTGAATGGGCCAAGCAGAAAGCGCTTGGAGGAAATTCGAGAGAAGGGTGAATGAGCGAAGCAGAAAGAACTTGGAGGCAATGTGGGAGAAGTGTGAATTAGCGTGGAGGAAAAGCGAGAGACGGGAATGAGCCAAGTAGAAAGCCCTTGAAGGAACTGCGAGAGAAGGCTGAATGGGCCAACTAGAAAGCACTTGGAGGAAATGTGACACAAGGGTGAATGAGCCAAGCAGAAAGGGCATGGAGGAAATGTGAGAGAAGGCTGAGCCAAGGAGAAACCACTTGGAGGAAATGTGAGAGAAGTGTGAATGAGCCAAGGAGAAAGAACCTGGAAGAAATGTGAGAGAAGGCTGAATGAGCCAAGCAGAAAGCGTTTGGAGGAAATGTGAAAGAAGGGTGAATGACCCAAGCAGAAAGCAATTGGAGGAAATGCGAGAGAAGGGTGAATGACCCAAGCAGAAAGCGCTTTGAAGAAGTGCGAGAGAAGGCTGACCCAAGCAGAAAGTGCTTGGAGGTAATGCGATAGAAGGATGAATGACCCAAGCAGAAAGCGCTTGGAGGAAAGATGAGAGAACTGTGAATGAGCCAAGTAGAAAGCACTTGGAGGAAATGCGAGAGAAGTGTGAATGAGTGAAGCAGAAAGTGATTGGAGGAAATGCAAGAGAAATGTAAATGAGCCAAACAGAAAGCGCTTGTAAGAAATGCAAGAGAAGGCTGAATGAACCAAGCAAAAAATGCTTGGAGGAAATGCGAGAGAAGTGTGAATGAGCCAAGCAGAAAGTGATTGGAGGAAATGAGAGAGAAATGTGAATGAGGCAAGCAGAAAGTCCTTGGAGGAAATGAGAGAGAAGGCTGAGCCAAGCAGAAAGCAATTGGAGGAAATGCGAGAGAAGGATGAATGACCCAAGCAGAAAGCGCATGGACGAAATGCAAAAAAAGGCTAACCCAAGCAGAAAACGCTTGGAAGAAATGCGAAAGAAGGGTGAATGGGCCAATAAGAAAGCGCTTGGAGGAAATACGAGAGAAGTATGAATGAGCCAAGCAGAAACCGCTTGGAGCAAAGTTTAAAGAAGGGTGAATGACCCAAGTAGAAAGTCCTTGGAGGAAATGAGAGAGAAGGCTGAGCCAAGCAGAAAGCAATTGGAGGAAATGCGAGAGAAGGGTGAATAACCCAAGCAGAAAGCGCATGGAGGAAATGCAAGAAAAGGCTGAGCCAAGCTGAAAGCGCTTGGAGGAAATGCGAGAGAAGGCTGAATGAACCAAGCAAAAAATGCTTGGAGGAAATGCGGGAGAAATGTGAATGAGCCTAACAGAAAGTGCTTTGAGGAAATGGGAGAGAGGGATGAATCAGCCAAGCAGAAAGTGCTTGGAAGAAATACGAGAGTACTGTGAATGAGCAAGGAAGAAAGTGCTTGAAGGAAAGGTGAGAGGAGGCTGAATGGGCCACTGAGCAAGCGCTTGGAGGTAATGTGACAGAAGGGTGAATGAGCCAAGCAGAAAGGGCATGGAGGAAATGTGAGAGAAGGCTGAGCCAAGGAGAAACCACTTGGAGGAAATGTGAGAGAAGTGTGAATGAGCCAAGGAGAAAGAACCTGGAAGAAATGTGAGAGAAGGCTGAATGAGCCAAGCAGAAAGCGTTTGGAGGAAATGTGAGAGAAGGGTGAATGAGCCAAGCAGAAAGCGCTTGGAGGAAATGCGAGAGACGGGTGAATGAGCGAAGCAGAAAGTGATTGGAGGAAATGCGAGATAAATGTGAATGAGCCAAGCAGAAAGTCCTTGGAGGAAATGAGATAGAAGGCTGAGCCAAGCAGAAAGCAATTGGAGGAAATGCGAGAGAAGGGTGAATGACCCAAGCAGAAAGCGCTTGGAAGAAGTGCCAGAGAAGGCTGAGCGCAGCAGAAAGTGCTTGGAGGAAATGCGAGAGAAGGCTGAATGAGCCATGCAGAAAGCACTTGAAGGAAATGTGAGAGAATGGTGAATGAGCCAAGAGGAAAGCGCTTGGAAGAAATGCGAGAGAAGGCTGAAGCAAGCAGAAAGTGCTTGGAGGAAATGCGAGAGAAGGCTGAATGAGCCAAGCAGAAAGCGCTTGGAGCAAATGTGAAAGAAGGGTGAATGACCCAAGCAGAAAGCAATTGGAGGAAATGCGAGAGAAGGGTGAATGACCCAAGCAGAAAGCGCTTTGAAGAAGTGCGAGAGAAGGCTGACCCAAGCAGAAAGTGCTTGGAGGTAATGCGATAGAAGGCTGAATGAGCCAAGCAGAAAGCGCTTGGAGCAAATGTGAAAGAAGGGTGAATGACCCAAGCAGAAAGCAATTGGAGGAAATGCGAGAGAAGGGTGAATGACCCAAGCAGAACGCGCTTTGAAGAAGTGCGAGAGAAGGCTGACCCAAGCAGAAAGCGCTTGGAAGAAGTGCGAGAGAAGGCTGAGCCAAGCAGAAAGTGCTTGGAGGAAATGCAAGAAAAGGCTGACCCAAGCAGAAAGCGCTTGGAGGAAAGATGAGAGAACTGTGAATGAGCCAAGTAGAAAGCACTTGGAGGAAATACGAGAGTACTGTGAATGAGCAAGGAAGAAAGTGCTTGAAGGAAAGGTGAGAGAAGGCTGAATGGGCCACTAAGAAAGCAATTGGAGGAAATGCGAGAGAAGGCTGAATGGGCCACTAAGAAAGCTCTTGGAGGTAATGTGACAGAAGGGTGAATGAGCCAAGCAGAAAGGGCATGGAGGAAATGTGAGAGAAGGCTGAGCCAAGGAGAAACCACTTGGAGGAAATGTGAGAGAAGTGTGAATGAGCCAAGGAGAAAGAACCTGGAAGAAATGTGAGAGAAGGCTGAATGAGCCAAGCAGAAAGCGTTTGGAGGAAATGTGAAAGAAGGGTGAATGACCCAAGCAGAAAGCAATTGGAGGAAATGCGAGAGAAGGGTGAATGACCCAAGCAGAAAGCGCTTTGAAGAAGTGCGAGAGAAGGCTGACCCAAGCAGAAAGTGCTTGGAGGTAATGCGATAGAAGGCTGAATGAGCCAAGCAGAAAGCGCTTGGAGGAAATGCGAGAGATAGGTGAATTAGCCAAGCAGAAAGCACTTGAAGGAAATGCGAGAGAAGTGTGAATGAGCCAAGCAAAAAGTGATTGGAGGAAATGAGAGAGAAATGTGAATGAGGCAAGCAGAAAGTCCTTGGAGGAAATGAGAGAGAAGGCTGAGCCAAGCAGAAAGCAATTGGAGGAAATGCGAGAGAAGGGTGAATGACCCAAGCAGAAAGCTCTTGGAAGAAGTGCGAGAGAAGGCTGAGCCAAGCAGAAAGTGCTTGGAGGAAATGCAAGAAAAGGCTGACCCAAGCAGAAAGCGCTTGGAGGAAAGATGAGAGAACTGTGAATGAGCCAAGTAGAAAGCACTTGGAGGAAATGCGAGAGAAGTGTGAATGAGTGAAGCAGAAAGTGATTGGAGGAAATGCAAGAGAAATGTAAATGAGCCAAACAGAAAGCGCTTGTAAGAAATGCAAGAGAAGGCTGAATGAACCAAGCAAAAAATGCTTGGAGGAAATGCGAGAGAAATGTGAATGAGCCTAACAGAAAGTGCTTTGAGGAAATGCGAGAGAGGGATGAATCATCCAAGCAGAATGTTCTTGGAGGAAATGGGAGAGAAGTCTGAGACAAGCAGCAAGTGGTTGGAGGAAATACGAGAGTACTGTGAATGAGCAAGGAAGAAAGTGCTTGAAGGAAAGGTGAGAGAAGGCTGAATGGGCCACTAAGAAAGCGCTTGGAGAAAATACGAGAGGAGGCTGAATGGGCCACTAAGAAAGCGCTTGGAGGTAATGTGACAGAAGGGTGAATGAGCCAAGCAGAAAGGGCATGGAGGAAATGTGAGAGAATGCTGAGCCAAGGAGAAACCACTTGGAGGAAATGTGAGAGAAGTGTGAATGAGCCAAGGAGAAAGAACCTGGAAGAAATGTGAGAGAAGGCTGAATGAGCCAAGCAGAAAGCGTTTGGAGGAAATGTGAGAGACGGGTGAATGAGCCAAGCAGAAAGCGCTTGGAGGAAATGCGAGAGACGGGTGAATGACCCAAGCAGAAAGCGCTTGGAGGAAATGCGAGAGATAGGTGAATTACCCAAGCAGAAAGCGCTTGAAGGAAATGCGAGAGAAGTGTGAATGAGGAAATACGAGAGGAGGCTGAATGGGCCACTAAGAAAGCGCTTGGAGGTAATGTGACAAAAGGGTGAATGAGCCAAGCAGAAAGTGCTTGGAGGAAATGAGAGAGAAGGCTGAGCCAAGCAGAAAGCAATTGGAGGAAATGCGAGAGAAGGGTGAATGACCCAAGCAGAAAGCGCTTGGAAGAAGTGCCAGAGAAGGCTGAGCTAAGCAGAAAGTGCTTGGAGGAAATGCGAGAGAAGGCTGAATGAGCCAAGCTGAAAGCGCTTGGAGGAAATGCAAGAGATGTGTCAATGACCCAAGGAGAAAGCGCATGGACGAAATGCAAAAAAAGGCTAACCCAAGCAGAAAACGCTTGGAAGAAATGCGAAAGAAGGGTGAATGGGCCAATAAGAAAGCGCTTGGAGGAAATATGAGAGAAGTGTGAATGAGCCAAGCAGAAATCGTTTGGAGGAAATGTGAGAGAAGGGTGAATGAGCAAAGCAGAAAGCGACTGGAGGAAATGTTAGAGAAGCGTGAATGAGGAAAGCAGAAAGCGCTTGCAGGAAATGCGAGAGAAGGCTGAGTCAAGCAGAAAGCGGTTGAAGGTAATGCGAGAGAAGGCTGAGGCAAGCAGAAAGAGAGAAGCGTGAATCAGCCAAGCGCTTGGAGGAAATTGAAAAGAGACAGGTGAATGAGCCAAGCAGTAAGTGCTTGGAGGAAATGCGAGAGAAGGCTGAATGAGCCGAGCAGAAAGCGCTTGAAGGAAATTCAAGACAAAGGTGAATGGGCCAAGCAGAAAGCGCTTGGAGGAAATGTGAGAGAAGCGTGAATGAGCCAAGCACAAAGCGCTTGGAGGAAATTCGAGAGAAGGGTGAATGAGCGAAGCAGAAAGAACTTGGAGGCAATGTGGGAGAAGTGTGAATTAGCGTGGAGGAAATGCGAGAGACGGGAATGAGCCAAGTAGAAAGCCCTTGAAGGAACTGCGAGAGAAGGCTGAATGGGCCAACCAGAAAGCACTTGGAGGAAATGTGACAGAAGGGTGAATGAGCCAAGCAGAAATCGTTTGGAGGAAATGTGAGAGAAGGGTGAATGAGCCAAACAGAAAGCGATTGGAGGAAATGTTAGAGAAGCCTGAATGAGGAAAGCAGAATGCGCTTGCAGGAAATGCGAGAGAAGTGTGAATGAGCCAAGCAGAAAGTGCTTGGAGGAACTGCGAGAGAAGGCTGAATGAGTCAAGCAGAAAGAACTTGAAGGTAATGGGAGAGAAGGCTGAGTCAAGCAGAAAGCGCTTGGAGGAAATGCGAGAGAAGGCTGAGTCAAGCAGAAAGCGGTTGGAGTAAATGAAAGAGACGGGTGAATGAGCCAAGCAGAAAGCGCTTGGAGGAAATTCAAGAGAAGGGTGAATGAGGCAAGCAGAAAGCGTTTGGAGGAAATGTGAGAGACGGGTGAATGAGCCAAGTAGAAAGCACTTGGAGGAAATGCGAGAGAAGGCTGAATGGGCCAAGCAGAAAGCGCTTGAAGGAAATGCAAGAGATGCGTGAATGACCCAAGCAGAAAGCGCTTGGAAGAAATGCGAGAGAAGGCTGAATGAGCCAAGCAAAAAGTCCTTTGAGAAAATGCGAAGAGAAGGCTGAATGAGCCAAGCAGAAAGTGCTTGGAGGAAATGCGAGAGAGGGATGAATCAGCCAAGCAGAAAGTGCTTGGAGGAAATGGGAGAGACGTCTGAGAGAAGCAGCAAGTGCTTGGAGGAAATACGAGAGAACTGTGAATGAGCAAGGGAGAAAGTGCTTGAAGGGAAGGTGAGAGAAGGCTGAATGAGCCAAGGAGAAACCGCTTGGAGGAAATTTGAGAGAAGTGTGAATGAGCCAAGCAGAAAGCACTTGGAGGAAATGTGAGAGAAGTGTGCATGACCCAAGCAGAAAGAACTTGGAAGAAATGCGAGAGAAGGCTGAATGGGCCAAGCAGAAAGCACTTGGAGGAAATGTGAGAGAAGGGTGAATGAGCCAAGCAGAAAGCGATTGGAGGAAATGTTAGAGAAGCGTGAATGAGGAATGCAGAAAGCGCTTGGAGGAAATGCGAGAGAAGGCTGAGTCAAGCAGAAAGCGGTTGAAGGTAATGGGAGAGAAGGCTGAGGCAAGCAGAAAGCGCTTGGAGGAAATGCGAGAGAAGGCAGAGTCAAGCAGAAAGCGGTTGGAGTAAATGAGAGAGACGGGTGAATGAGCCAAACAGAAAGCGCTTGGAGGAAATGTGACAGAAGGGTGAATGGGCCAAGCAGAAAGCACTTGGAGGAAATGTGAGACAAGTGTGAATGAGCCAAGCAGAAATCGTTTGGAGGAAATGTGAGAGAAGGGTGAATGAGCAAAGCAGAAAGCGACTGGAGGAAATGTTAGAGAAGCGTGAATGAGGAAAGCAGAAAGCGCTTGCAGGAAATGCGAGAGAAGGCTGAGTCAAGCAGAAAGCGGTTGAAGGTAATGCGAGAGAAGGCTGAGGCAAGCAGAAAGAGAGAAGCGTGAATCAGCCAAGCGCTTGGAGGAAATTGAAAAGAGACAGGTGAATGAGCCAAGCAGTAAGTGCTTGGAGGAAATGCGAGAGAAGGCTGAATGAGCCGAGCAGAAAGCGCTTGAAGGAAATTCAAGACAAAGGTGAATGGGCCAAGCAGAAAGCGCTTGGAGGAAATGTGAGAGAAGCGTGAATGAGCCAAGCACAAAGCGCTTGGAGGAAATTCGAGAGAAGGGTGAATGAGCGAAGCAGAAAGAACTTGGAGGCAATGTGGGAGAAGTGTGAATTAGCGTGGAGGAAATGCGAGAGACGGGAATGAGCCAAGTAGAAAGCCCTTGAAGGAACTGCGAGAGAAGGCTGAATGGGCCAACCAGAAAGCACTTGGAGGAAATGTGACACAAGGGTGAATGAGCCAAGCAGAAATCGTTTGGAGGAAATGTGAGAGAAGGGTTAATGAGCCAAGCAGAAAGCGATTGGAGGAAATGTTAGAGAAGCCTGAATGAGGAAAGCAGAATGCGCTTGCAGGAAATGCGAGAGAAGTGTGAATGAGCCAAGCAGAAAGTGCTTGGAGGAACTGCGAGAGAAGGCTGAATGAGCCAAGCAGAAAGCATTTGGAGGAAATGCGAGAGAAGTGGGAATGAGTCCAGGAGAAAGCGCTTGGAGGAAATGAGAGAGAAAGGTGAATGAGCCAAGAAGAAAGCGCATGGAGGAAATGCGAGAGAAGGCTGAGCCAACCAGAAAGTGCTTGGAGGAAACGCGAGAGATGGGTGAATGAGCCAAGCAGAAAGCCCTTGGAGGAAATGCGAGAGACAGGTGAATTAGCCAAGCAGAAAGTCCTTGGAGGAAATGAGAGAGAAGGCTGAGCCAAGGAGAAAACAATTGGAGGAAATGCGAGAGAAGGGTGATTGACCAAAGCAGAAAGCGCTTGGAAGAAGTGCGAGAGAAGGCTGAATGAGCCAAGGAGAAAGTACTTTAAGGAAATGTGAGAGAAGGCTGAATGGGCCAATAAGAAAGCGCTTGGAGGAATTACGAGAGAAGTGTGAATGGGCCAAGTAGAAAGTTCTTGGAGGTAATGCGAGAGAAGTGTGAATGAGCGAAGAAAAAAGCGCTTTGAGCAAATGTGACAGAAGGCTGAATGAGCCAAGCAGAAAGTGCATGGAGGAAATGTGAGAGAAGGCTGAGCCAAGGAGAAACCGCTTGGAGGAAATGTGAGAGAAGTGTGAATGAGCCAAGGAGAAAGAACCTGGAAGAAATACGAGAGAAGGCTGAATGAGCCAAGCAGAAAGCGTTTGGAGGAAATGTGAGAGAAGGCTGAGCCAAGGAGAAAGCGCTTGGAGGAAATCTGAGAGAAGGCTGAATGGGCCATCTAGAAAACGCTTGGAGGTAATGAGAGAAGGGTGAATGAGCCAAGCAGAAAGCATTTGGAGGAAATGCGAGAGAAATGTGAATGAGCCAAAAAGAAAGTGCTTGGTGGAAATGCGAGAGAAGGCAGAGCCAAGCAGAAAGTGCTTGGAGGAAATGGGAGAGAAGTCTGAGAGAAGCAGCAAGTGCTTGGAGGAAATACGAGAGAACTGTGAATGAGCAAGGGAGAAAGTGCTTGAAGGGAAGGTGAGAGAAGGCTGAATGAGCCAAGCAGAAAGCGTTTGGAGGAAATTTGAGAGAAGTGTGAATGAGCCAAGCAGAAAGCACTTGGAGGAAATGCGAGAGAAGGGTGAATGACCCAAGCAGAAAGCGCTTTGAAGAAGTGCGAGAGAAGGCTGACCCAAGCAGAAAGTGCTTGGAGGTAATGCGATAGAAGGCTGAATGAGCCAAGCAGAAAGCGCTTGGAGGAAATGCGAGAGATAGGTGAATTAGCCAAGCAGAAAGCACTTGAAGGAAATGCGAGAGAAGTGTGAATGAGCCAAGCAAAAAGTGATTGGAGGAAATGAGAGAGAAATGTGAATGAGGCAAGCAGAAAGTCCTTGGAGGAAATGAGAGAGAAGGCTGAGCCAAGCAGAAAGCAATTGGAGGAAATGCGAGAGAAGGGTGAATGACCCAAGCAGAAAGCTCTTGGAAGAAGTGCGAGAGAAGGCTGAGCCAAGCAGAAAGTGCTTGGAGGAAATGCAAGAAAAGGCTGACCCAAGCAGAAAGCGCTTGGAGGAAAGATGAGAGAACTGTGAATGAGCCAAGTAGAAAGCACTTGGAGGAAATGCGAGAGAAGTGTGAATGAGTGAAGCAGAAAGTGATTGGAGGAAATGCAAGAGAAATGTAAATGAGCCAAACAGAAAGCGCTTGTAAGAAATGCAAGAGAAGGCTGAATGAACCAAGCAAAAAATGCTTGGAGGAAATGCGAGAGAAATGTGAATGAGCCTAACAGAAAGTGCTTTGAGGAAATGCGAGAGAGGGATGAATCATCCAAGCAGAATGTTCTTGGAGGAAATGGGAGAGAAGTCTGAGACAAGCAGCAAGTGGTTGGAGGAAATACGAGAGTACTGTGAATGAGCAAGGAAGAAAGTGCTTGAAGGAAAGGTGAGAGAAGGCTGAATGGGCCACTAAGAAAGCGCTTGGAGAAAATACGAGAGGAGGCTGAATGGGCCACTAAGAAAGCGCTTGGAGGTAATGTGACAGAAGGGTGAATGAGCCAAGCAGAAAGGGCATGGAGGAAATGTGAGAGAATGCTGAGCCAAGGAGAAACCACTTGGAGGAAATGTGAGAGAAGTGTGAATGAGCCAAGGAGAAAGAACCTGGAAGAAATGTGAGAGAAGGCTGAATGAGCCAAGCAGAAAGCGTTTGGAGGAAATGTGAGAGACGGGTGAATGAGCCAAGCAGAAAGCGCTTGGAGGAAATGCGAGAGACGGGTGAATGACCCAAGCAGAAAGCGCTTGGAGGAAATGCGAGAGATAGGTGAATTACCCAAGCAGAAAGCGCTTGAAGGAAATGCGAGAGAAGTGTGAATGAGGAAATACGAGAGGAGGCTGAATGGGCCACTAAGAAAGCGCTTGGAGGTAATGTGACAAAAGGGTGAATGAGCCAAGCAGAAAGTGCTTGGAGGAAATGAGAGAGAAGGCTGAGCCAAGCAGAAAGCAATTGGAGGAAATGCGAGAGAAGGGTGAATGACCCAAGCAGAAAGCGCTTGGAAGAAGTGCCAGAGAAGGCTGAGCTAAGCAGAAAGTGCTTGGAGGAAATGCGAGAGAAGGCTGAATGAGCCAAGCTGAAAGCGCTTGGAGGAAATGCAAGAGATGTGTCAATGACCCAAGGAGAAAGCGCATGGACGAAATGCAAAAAAAGGCTAACCCAAGCAGAAAACGCTTGGAAGAAATGCGAAAGAAGGGTGAATGGGCCAATAAGAAAGCGCTTGGAGGAAATATGAGAGAAGTGTGAATGAGCCAAGCAGAAATCGTTTGGAGGAAATGTGAGAGAAGGGTGAATGAGCAAAGCAGAAAGCGACTGGAGGAAATGTTAGAGAAGCGTGAATGAGGAAAGCAGAAAGCGCTTGCAGGAAATGCGAGAGAAGGCTGAGTCAAGCAGAAAGCGGTTGAAGGTAATGCGAGAGAAGGCTGAGGCAAGCAGAAAGAGAGAAGCGTGAATCAGCCAAGCGCTTGGAGGAAATTGAAAAGAGACAGGTGAATGAGCCAAGCAGTAAGTGCTTGGAGGAAATGCGAGAGAAGGCTGAATGAGCCGAGCAGAAAGCGCTTGAAGGAAATTCAAGACAAAGGTGAATGGGCCAAGCAGAAAGCGCTTGGAGGAAATGTGAGAGAAGCGTGAATGAGCCAAGCACAAAGCGCTTGGAGGAAATTCGAGAGAAGGGTGAATGAGCGAAGCAGAAAGAACTTGGAGGCAATGTGGGAGAAGTGTGAATTAGCGTGGAGGAAATGCGAGAGACGGGAATGAGCCAAGTAGAAAGCCCTTGAAGGAACTGCGAGAGAAGGCTGAATGGGCCAACCAGAAAGCACTTGGAGGAAATGTGACAGAAGGGTGAATGAGCCAAGCAGAAATCGTTTGGAGGAAATGTGAGAGAAGGGTGAATGAGCCAAACAGAAAGCGATTGGAGGAAATGTTAGAGAAGCCTGAATGAGGAAAGCAGAATGCGCTTGCAGGAAATGCGAGAGAAGTGTGAATGAGCCAAGCAGAAAGTGCTTGGAGGAACTGCGAGAGAAGGCTGAATGAGTCAAGCAGAAAGAACTTGAAGGTAATGGGAGAGAAGGCTGAGTCAAGCAGAAAGCGCTTGGAGGAAATGCGAGAGAAGGCTGAGTCAAGCAGAAAGCGGTTGGAGTAAATGAAAGAGACGGGTGAATGAGCCAAGCAGAAAGCGCTTGGAGGAAATTCAAGAGAAGGGTGAATGAGGCAAGCAGAAAGCGTTTGGAGGAAATGTGAGAGACGGGTGAATGAGCCAAGTAGAAAGCACTTGGAGGAAATGCGAGAGAAGGCTGAATGGGCCAAGCAGAAAGCGCTTGAAGGAAATGCAAGAGATGCGTGAATGACCCAAGCAGAAAGCGCTTGGAAGAAATGCGAGAGAAGGCTGAATGAGCCAAGCAAAAAGTCCTTTGAGAAAATGCGAAGAGAAGGCTGAATGAGCCAAGCAGAAAGTGCTTGGAGGAAATGCGAGAGAGGGATGAATCAGCCAAGCAGAAAGTGCTTGGAGGAAATGGGAGAGACGTCTGAGAGAAGCAGCAAGTGCTTGGAGGAAATACGAGAGAACTGTGAATGAGCAAGGGAGAAAGTGCTTGAAGGGAAGGTGAGAGAAGGCTGAATGAGCCAAGGAGAAACCGCTTGGAGGAAATTTGAGAGAAGTGTGAATGAGCCAAGCAGAAAGCACTTGGAGGAAATGTGAGAGAAGTGTGCATGACCCAAGCAGAAAGAACTTGGAAGAAATGCGAGAGAAGGCTGAATGGGCCAAGCAGAAAGCACTTGGAGGAAATGTGAGAGAAGGGTGAATGAGCCAAGCAGAAAGCGATTGGAGGAAATGTTAGAGAAGCGTGAATGAGGAATGCAGAAAGCGCTTGGAGGAAATGCGAGAGAAGGCTGAGTCAAGCAGAAAGCGGTTGAAGGTAATGGGAGAGAAGGCTGAGGCAAGCAGAAAGCGCTTGGAGGAAATGCGAGAGAAGGCAGAGTCAAGCAGAAAGCGGTTGGAGTAAATGAGAGAGACGGGTGAATGAGCCAAACAGAAAGCGCTTGGAGGAAATGTGACAGAAGGGTGAATGGGCCAAGCAGAAAGCACTTGGAGGAAATGTGAGACAAGTGTGAATGAGCCAAGCAGAAATCGTTTGGAGGAAATGTGAGAGAAGGGTGAATGAGCAAAGCAGAAAGCGACTGGAGGAAATGTTAGAGAAGCGTGAATGAGGAAAGCAGAAAGCGCTTGCAGGAAATGCGAGAGAAGGCTGAGTCAAGCAGAAAGCGGTTGAAGGTAATGCGAGAGAAGGCTGAGGCAAGCAGAAAGAGAGAAGCGTGAATCAGCCAAGCGCTTGGAGGAAATTGAAAAGAGACAGGTGAATGAGCCAAGCAGTAAGTGCTTGGAGGAAATGCGAGAGAAGGCTGAATGAGCCGAGCAGAAAGCGCTTGAAGGAAATTCAAGACAAAGGTGAATGGGCCAAGCAGAAAGCGCTTGGAGGAAATGTGAGAGAAGCGTGAATGAGCCAAGCACAAAGCGCTTGGAGGAAATTCGAGAGAAGGGTGAATGAGCGAAGCAGAAAGAACTTGGAGGCAATGTGGGAGAAGTGTGAATTAGCGTGGAGGAAATGCGAGAGACGGGAATGAGCCAAGTAGAAAGCCCTTGAAGGAACTGCGAGAGAAGGCTGAATGGGCCAACCAGAAAGCACTTGGAGGAAATGTGACAGAAGGGTGAATGAGCCAAGCAGAAATCGTTTGGAGGAAATGTGAGAGAAGGGTGAATGAGCCAAACAGAAAGCGATTGGAGGAAATGTTAGAGAAGCCTGAATGAGGAAAGCAGAATGCGCTTGCAGGAAATGCGAGAGAAGTGTGAATGAGCCAAGCAGAAAGTGCTTGGAGGAACTGCGAGAGAAGGCTGAATGAGTCAAGCAGAAAGAACTTGAAGGTAATGGGAGAGAAGGCTGAGTCAAGCAGAAAGCGCTTGGAGGAAATGCGAGAGAAGGCTGAGTCAAGCAGAAAGCGGTTGGAGTAAATGAAAGAGACGGGTGAATGAGCCAAGCAGAAAGCGCTTGGAGGAAATTCAAGAGAAGGGTGAATGAGGCAAGCAGAAAGCGTTTGGAGGAAATGTGAGAGACGGGTGAATGAGCCAAGTAGAAAGCACTTGGAGGAAATGCGAGAGAAGGCTGAATGGGCCAAGCAGAAAGCGCTTGAAGGAAATGCAAGAGATGCGTGAATGACCCAAGCAGAAAGCGCTTGGAAGAAATGCGAGAGAAGGCTGAATGAGCCAAGCAAAAAGTCCTTTGAGAAAATGCGAAGAGAAGGCTGAATGAGCCAAGCAGAAAGTGCTTGGAGGAAATGCGAGAGAGGGATGAATCAGCCAAGCAGAAAGTGCTTGGAGGAAATGGGAGAGACGTCTGAGAGAAGCAGCAAGTGCTTGGAGGAAATACGAGAGAACTGTGAATGAGCAAGGGAGAAAGTGCTTGAAGGGAAGGTGAGAGAAGGCTGAATGAGCCAAGGAGAAACCGCTTGGAGGAAATTTGAGAGAAGTGTGAATGAGCCAAGCAGAAAGCACTTGGAGGAAATGTGAGAGAAGTGTGCATGACCCAAGCAGAAAGAACTTGGAAGAAATGCGAGAGAAGGCTGAATGGGCCAAGCAGAAAGCACTTGGAGGAAATGTGAGAGAAGGGTGAATGAGCCAAGCAGAAAGCGATTGGAGGAAATGTTAGAGAAGCGTGAATGAGGAATGCAGAAAGCGCTTGGAGGAAATGCGAGAGAAGGCTGAGTCAAGCAGAAAGCGGTTGAAGGTAATGGGAGAGAAGGCTGAGGCAAGCAGAAAGCGCTTGGAGGAAATGCGAGAGAAGGCAGAGTCAAGCAGAAAGCGGTTGGAGTAAATGAGAGAGACGGGTGAATGAGCCAAACAGAAAGCGCTTGGAGGAAATGTGACAGAAGGGTGAATGGGCCAAGCAGAAAGCACTTGGAGGAAATGTGAGACAAGTGTGAATGAGCCAAGCAGAAATCGTTTGGAGGAAATGTGAGAGAAGGGTGAATGAGCAAAGCAGAAAGCGACTGGAGGAAATGTTAGAGAAGCGTGAATGAGGAAAGCAGAAAGCGCTTGCAGGAAATGCGAGAGAAGGCTGAGTCAAGCAGAAAGCGGTTGAAGGTAATGCGAGAGAAGGCTGAGGCAAGCAGAAAGAGAGAAGCGTGAATCAGCCAAGCGCTTGGAGGAAATTGAAAAGAGACAGGTGAATGAGCCAAGCAGTAAGTGCTTGGAGGAAATGCGAGAGAAGGCTGAATGAGCCGAGCAGAAAGCGCTTGAAGGAAATTCAAGACAAAGGTGAATGGGCCAAGCAGAAAGCGCTTGGAGGAAATGTGAGAGAAGCGTGAATGAGCCAAGCACAAAGCGCTTGGAGGAAATTCGAGAGAAGGGTGAATGAGCGAAGCAGAAAGAACTTGGAGGCAATGTGGGAGAAGTGTGAATTAGCGTGGAGGAAATGCGAGAGACGGGAATGAGCCAAGTAGAAAGCCCTTGAAGGAACTGCGAGAGAAGGCTGAATGGGCCAACCAGAAAGCACTTGGAGGAAATGTGACACAAGGGTGAATGAGCCAAGCAGAAATCGTTTGGAGGAAATGTGAGAGAAGGGTTAATGAGCCAAGCAGAAAGCGATTGGAGGAAATGTTAGAGAAGCCTGAATGAGGAAAGCAGAATGCGCTTGCAGGAAATGCGAGAGAAGTGTGAATGAGCCAAGCAGAAAGTGCTTGGAGGAACTGCGAGAGAAGGCTGAATGAGCCAAGCAGAAAGCATTTGGAGGAAATGCGAGAGAAGTGGGAATGAGTCCAGGAGAAAGCGCTTGGAGGAAATGAGAGAGAAAGGTGAATGAGCCAAGAAGAAAGCGCATGGAGGAAATGCGAGAGAAGGCTGAGCCAACCAGAAAGTGCTTGGAGGAAATGCGAGAGATGGGTGAATGAGCCAAGCAGAAAGCCCTTGGAGGAAATGCGAGAGACAGGTGAATTAGCCAAGCAGAAAGTCCTTGGAGGAAATGAGAGAGAAGGCTGAGCCAAGGAGAAAACAATTGGAGGAAATGCGAGAGAAGGGTGATTGACCAAAGCAGAAAGCGCTTGGAAGAAGTGCGAGAGAAGGCTGAGCCAAGCAGAAAGTGCTTGGAGGAAATGCGAGAGAAGGCTGAATGAGCCAAGGAGAAAGTACTTTAAGGAAATGTGAGAGAAGGCTGAATGGGCCAATAAGAAAGCGCTTGGAGGAATTACGAGAGAAGTGTGAATGGGCCAAGTAGAAAGTTCTTGGAGGTAATGCGAGAGAAGTGTGAATGAGCGAAGAAAAAAGCGCTTTGAGCAAATGTGACAGAAGGCTGAATGAGCCAAGCAGAAAGTGCATGGAGGAAATGTGAGAGAAGGCTGAGCCAAGGAGAAACCGCTTGGAGGAAATGTGAGAGAAGTGTGAATGAGCCAAGGAGAAAGAACCTGGAAGAAATACGAGAGAAGGCTGAATGAGCCAAGCAGAAAGCGTTTGGAGGAAATGTGAGAGAAGGCTGAGCCAAGGAGAAAGCGCTTGGAGGAAATCTGAGAGAAGGCTGAATGGGCCATCTAGAAAACGCTTGGAGGTAATGAGAGAAGGGTGAATGAGCCAAGCAGAAAGCATTTGGAGGAAATGCGAGAGAAATGTGAATGAGCCAAAAAGAAAGTGCTTGGTGGAAATGCGAGAGAAGGCAGAGCCAAGCAGAAAGTGCTTGGAGGAAATGGGAGAGAAGTCTGAGAGAAGCAGCAAGTGCTTGGAGGAAATACGAGAGAACTGTGAATGAGCAAGGGAGAAAGTGCTTGAAGGGAAGGTGAGAGAAGGCTGAATGAGCCAAGGAGAAACCGCTTGGAGGAAATTTGAGAGAAGTGTGAATGAGCCAAGCAGAAAGCACTTGGAGGAAATGTGAGAGAAGTGTGCATGACCCATGCAGAAAGAACTTGGAAGAAATGCGAGAGAAATGTGAATGAGGCAAGCAGAAAGTCCTTGGAGGAAATGAGAGAGAAGGCTGAGCCAAGCAGAAAGCAATTGGAGGAAATGCGAGAGAAGGCTGAATGACCCAAGCAGAAAGCGCTTGGAAGAAGTGCGAGAGAAGGCTGAGCCAAGCAGAAAGTGCTTGGAGGAAATGAGAGAGAAGGCTGAGCCAAGCAGAAAGCAATTTGAGGAAATGCGAGAGAAGGGTGAATGACCCAAGCAGAAAGCGCTTGGAAGAAGTGCCAGAGAAGGCTGAGCCAAGCAGAAAGTGCTTGGAGGAAATGCGAGAGAAGGCTGAATGAGCCAAGCTGAAAGCGCTTGGAGGAAATGCAAGAGATGTGTCAATGACCCAAGGAGAAAGCGCATGGACGAAATGCAAAAAAAGGCTAACCCAAGCAGAAAACGCTTGGAAGAAATGCGAAAGAAGGGTGAATGGGCCAATAAGAAAGCGCTTGGAGGAAATACGAGAGAAGTGTGAATGAGCCAAGGACAAACCGCTTGGAGCAAATGTGAAAGAAGGGTGAATGACCCAAGCAGAAAGCGCATGGAGGAAATGTGAGAGAAGGCTGAGCCAACCAGAAAGCGCATGGAGGAAATGCTAGAGAAGTGTGAATGAGTGAAGCAGAAAGTGATTGGAGGAAATGCGAGAGAAATGTAAATGAGCCAAACAGAAAGCGCTTGTAAGAAATGCAAGAGAAGGCTGAATGAACCAAGCAAAAAATGCTTGGAGGAAATGCGAGAGAAATGTGAATGAGCCTAACAGAAAGTGCTTTGAGGAAATGGGAGAGAGGGATAATTCAGCCAAGCAGAAAGTGCTTGGAGGAAATGGGAGAGAAGTCTGAGACAAGCAGCAAGGAAATACGAGAGTACTGTGAATGAGCAAGGAAGAAAGGGCTTGAAGGAAAGGTGAGAGAAGGCTTAATGGGCCACTAAGAAAGCTCTTGGAGGAAATACGAGAGGAGGCTGAATGGGCCACTGAGAAAGCGCTTGGAGGTAATGTGACAGAAGGGTGAATGAGCCAAGCAGAAAGGGCATGGAGGAAATGTGAGAGAAGGCTGAGCCATGGAGAAACCACTTGGAGGAAATGTGAGAGAAGTGTGAATGAGCCAAGGAGAAAGAACCTGGAAGAAATTTGAGAGAAGGCTGAATGAGCCAAGCAGAAAGCGTTTGGAGGAAATGTGAGAGAAGGGTGAATGAGCCAAGCAGAAAGCGCTTGGAGGAAATGCGAGAGACGGGTGAATGAGCGAAGCAGAAAGTGATTGGAGGAAATGCGAGAGAAATGTGAATGAGCCAAGCAGAAAGCAATTGGAGGAAATGCGAGAGAAGGCTGAATGGGCCACTAAGAAAGCTCTTGGAGGTAATGTGACAGAAGGGTGAATGAGCCAAGCAGAAAGGGCATGGAGGAAATGTGAGAGAAGGTTGAGCCAAGGAGAAACCACTTGGAGGAAATGTGAGAGAAGTGTGAATGAGCCAAGGAGAAAACCTGGAAGAAATGTGAGAGAAGGCTGAATGAGCCAAGCAGAAAGCGTTTGGAGGAAATGTGAAAGAAGAGTGAATGACCCAAGCAGAAAGCAATTGGAGGAAATGCGAGAGAAGGGTGAATGACCCAAGCAGAAAGCGCTTTGAAGAAGTGCGAGAGAAGGCTGACCCAAGCAGAAAGTGCTTGGAGGTAATGCGATAGAAGGCTGAATGAGCCAAGCAGAAAGGGCTTGGAGGAAATGCGAGAGATAGGTGAATTAGCCAAGCAGAAAGCACTTGAAGGAAATGCGAGAGAAGTGTGAATGAGCCAAGCAGAAAGTGATTGGAGGAAATGAGAGAGAAATGTGAATGAGGCAAGCAGAAAGTCCTTGGAGGAAATGAGAGAGAAGGCTGAGCCAAGCAGAAAGCAATTGGAGGAAATGCGAGAGAAGGGTGAATGACCCAAGCAGAAAGCGCTTGGAAGAAGTGCCAGAGAAGGCTGAGCCAAGCAGAAAGTGCTTGGAGGAAATGCGAGAGAAGGCTGAATGAGCCAAGCAGAAAGTGCATGGAGGAAATGTGAGAGAAGGCTGAGCCAAGGAGAAACCGCTTGGAGGAAATGTGAGAGAAGTGTAAATGAGCCAAGGAGAAAGAACCTGGAAGAAATACGAGAGAAGGCTGAATGAGCCAAGCAGAAAGCGTTTGGAGGAAATGTGAGAGAAGGCTGAGCCAAGGAGAAAGCGCTTGGAGGAAATGTGAGAGAAGTGTGAATGAGCCAAGGAGAAAGAACCTGGAAGAAATACGAGAGAAGGCTGAATGAGCCAAGCAGAGAGCGCTTGAAGGAAATGTGAGAGAACGGTGAATAACCCAAGCAAAAAGCGCATGGAGGAAATGCAAGAAAAGGCTGACCCAAGCAGAAAGTGCTTGGAGGTAATGCGATAGAAGGCTGAATGAGCCAAGCAGAAAGCGCTTGGAGGAAATGCGAGAGAAGGGTGAATGACCCAAGCAGAAAGCGCTTGGAAGAAGTGCCAGAGAAGGCTGAGCCAAGCAGAAAGTGCTTGGAAGAAATGCGAGAGAAGGCTGAATGAGCCAAGCTGAAAGCGCTTGGAGGAAATGCAAGAGATGTGTCAATGACCCAAGGAGAAAGCGCATGGAGGAAATGCAAAAAAAGGCTAACCCAAGCAGAAAACGCTTGGAAGAAATGCGAAAGAAGGGTGAATGTGCCAATAAGAAAGCGCTTGGAGGAAATACGAGAGAAGTGTGAATGAGCAAAGGACAAACCGCTTGGAGCAAATGTGAAAGAAGGGTGAATGACCCAAGCAGAAAGCGCATGGAGGAAATGTGAGAGAAGGCTGAGCCAACCAGAAAGCGCATGGAGGAAATGCTAGAGAAGTGTGAATGAGTGAAGCAGAAAGTGATTGGAGGAAATGCGAGAGAAATGTAAATGAGCCAAACAGAAAGCGCTTGTAAGAAATGCAAGAGAAGGCTGAATGAACCAAGCAAAAAATGCTTGGAGGAAATGCGAGAGAAATGTGAATGAGCCTAACAGAAAGTGCTTTGAGGAAATGGGAGAGAGGGATAATTCAGCCAAGCAGAAAGTGCTTGGAGGAAATGGGAGAGAAGTCTGAGACAAGCAGCAAGTGCTTGGAGGAAATACGAGAGTACTGTGAATGAGCAAGGAAGAAAGGGCTTGAAGGAAAGGTGAGAGAAGGCTTAATGGGTCACTAAGAAAGCTCTTGGAGGAAATACGAGAGGAGGCTGAATGGGCCACTGAGAAAGCGCTTGGAGGTAATGTGACAGAAGGGTGAATGAGCCAAGCAGAAAGGGCAAGGAGGAAATGTGAGAGAAGGCTGAGCCATGGAGAAACCACTTGGAGGAAATGTGAGAGAAGTGTGAATGAGCCAAGGAGAAAGAACCTGGAAGAAATTTGAGAGAAGGCTGAATGAGCCAAGCAGAAAGCGTTTGGAGGAAATGTGAGAGAAGGGTGAATGAGCGAAGCAGAAAGTGATTGGAGGAAATGCGAGAGAAATGTGAATGAGCCAAGCAGAAAGCAATTGGAGGAAATGCGAGAGAAGGCTGAATGGGCCACTAAGAAAGCTCTTGGAGGTAATGTGACAGAAGGGTGAATGAGCCAAGCAGAAAGGGCATGGAGGAAATGTGAGAGAAGGTTGAGCCAAGGAGAAACCACTTGGAGGAAATGTGAGAGAAGTGTGAATGAGCCAAGGAGAAAGAACCTGGAAGAAATGTGAGAGAAGGCTGAATGAGCCAAGCAGAAAGCGTTTGGAGGAAATGTGAAAGAAGGGTGAATGACCCAAGCAGAAAGCAATTGGAGGAAATGCGAGAGAAGGGTGAATGACCCAAGCAGAAAGCGCTTTGAAGAAGTGCGAGAGAAGGCTGACCCAAGCAGAAAGTGCTTGGAGGTAATGCGATAGAAGGCTGAATGAGCCAAGCAGAAAGCGCTTGGAGGAAATGCGAGAGATAGGTGAATTAGCCAAGCAGAAAGCACTTGAAGGAAATGCGAGAGAAGTGTGAATGAGCCAAGCAGAAAGTGATTGGAGGAAATGAGAGAGAAATGTGAATGAGGCAAGCAGAAAGTCCTTGGAGGAAATGAGAGAGAAGGCTGAGCCAAGCAGAAAGCAATTGGAGGAAATGCGAGAGAAGGCTGAATGACCCGAGCAGAAAGCGCTTGGAAGAAGTGCGAGAGAAGGCTGAGCCAAGCAGAAAGTGCTTGGAGGCAATGAGAGAGAAGGCTGAGCCAAGCAGAAAGCAATTGGAGGAAATGCGAGAGAAGGGTGAATGACCCAAGCAGAAAGCGCTTGGAAGAAGTGCCAGAGAAGGCTGAGCCAAGCAGAAAGTGCTTGGAGGAAATGCGAGAGAAGGCTGAATGAGCCAAGCAGAAAGTGCATGGAGGAAATGTGAGAGAAGGCTGAGCCAAGGAGAAACCGCTTGGAGGAAATGTGAGAGAAGTGTGAATGAGCCAAGGAGAAAGAACCTGGAAGAAATACGAGAGAAGGCTGAATGAGCCAAGCAGAAAGCGTTTGGAGGAAATGTGAGAGAAGGCTGAGCCAAGGAGAAAGCGCTTGGAGGAAATGTGAGAGAAGTGTGAATGAGCCAAGGAGAAAGAACCTGGAAGAAATACGAGAGAAGGCTGAATGAGCCAAGCAGAGAGCGCTTGAAGGAAATGTGAGAGAACGGTGAATAACCCAAGCAAAAAGTGGATGGAGGAAATGCAAGAAAAGGCTGACCCAAGCAGAAAGTGCTTGGAGGTAATGCGATACCGGTAGAAGGCTGAATGAGCCAAGCAGAAAGCGCTTGGAGGAAATGGAAGAGATGTGTGAATGAGCCAAACAGAAAGCGCTTGGAGGAAATGAGAGAGAAGGCTGAGACAAGCAGAAAGTCCTTGGAGGAAATGCGAGAGAAGTGGGAATGAGTCCAGGAGAAAGCGCTTGGAGGAAATGTGAGAGAAGGGTGAATGAGCCAAGCAGAAAGCGCATGGAGGAAATGTGAGAGAAATGTGAATGAGCCAAAGACAAAGTGCTTGAAGGTAATCTGAGAGAAGGCTGAATGGGCCATCTAGAAAACGCTTGGAGGTAATGAGAGAAGGGTGAATGAGCCAAGCAGAAAGCATTTGGAGGAAATGCGAGAGAAATGTGAATGAGCCAAAAAGAAAGTGCTTGGTGGAAATGCGAGAGAAGGCAGAGCCAAGCAGAAAGTGCTTGGAGGAAATGGGAGAGAAGTCTGAGAGAAGCAGCAAGTGCTTGGAGGAAATACGAGAGAACTGTGAATGAGCAAGGGAGAAAGTGCTTGAAGGGAAGGTGAGAGAAGGCTGAATGAGCCAAGGAGAAACCGCTTGGAGGAAATTTGAGAGAAGTGTGAATGAGCCAAGCAGAAAGCACTTGGAGGAAATGTGAGAGAAGTGTGCATGACCCAAGCAGATAGAACTTGGAAGAAATGCGAGAGAAGGCTGAATGAGCCAAGCAGAAAGTCCTTGGAGGAAATGCGAGAGAAGTGGGAATGAGTCCAGGAGAAAGCGCTTGGAGGAAATGTGAGAGAAGGGTGAATGAGCCAAGCAGAAAGCGCATAGAGGAAATGTGAGAGAAATGTGAATGAGCCAAAGACAAAGTGCTTGAAGGTAATCTGAGAGAAGGCTGAATGGGCCATCTAGAAAACGCTTGGAGGTAATGAGAGAAGGGTGAATGAGCCAAGCAGAAAGCATTTGGAGGAAATGCAAGAGAAATGTGAATGAGCCAAAAAGAAAGTGCTTGGAGGAAATGTGAGAGAAGTGTGCATGACCCAAGCAGAAAGAACTTGGAAGAAATGCGAGAGAAGGCTGAATGAGCCAAGTAGAAAGCATTTGGAGGAAATGCAAGAGAAGTGGGAATGAGTCCAGGAGAAAGCGCTTGGAGGAAATGAGAGAGAAAGGTGAATGAGCCAAGCAGAAAGCGCATGGAGGAAATGCGAGAGAAGGCTGAATGAGCCGAGCAGAAAGCGCTTGAAAGAAATTCAAGACAAAGGTGAATGGGCCAAGCAGAAAGCGCTTGGAGGAAATGTGAGAGAAGCGTGAATAAGCCAAGCACAAAGCGCTTGGAGGAAATTCGAGAGAAGGGTGAATGAGCGAAGCAGAAAGAAGTTGGAGGCAATGTGGGAGAAGTGTGAATTAGCGTGGAGGAAATGCGAGAGACGGGAATGAGCCAAGTATAAAGCCCTTGAAGGAACTGCGAGAGAAGGCTGAATGGGCCAAGCAGAAAGCACTTGGAGGAAATGTGAGACAAGGGTGAATGAGCCAAGCAGAAATCGTTTGGAGGAAATGTGAGAGAAGGGTGAATGAGCCAAGCAGAAAGCGATTGGAGGAAATGTTAGAGAAGCCTGAATGAGGAAAGCAGAATGCGCTTGCAGGAAATGCGAGAGAAGTGTGAATGAGCCAAGCAGAAAGTGCTTGGAGGAACTGCGAGAGAAGGCTGAATGAGTCAAGCAGAAAGAACTTGAAGGTAATGGGAGAGAAGGCTGAGTCAAGGAGAAAGCGCTTGGAGGAAATGCGAGAGAATGCTGAGTCAAGCAGAAAGCGGTTGGAGTAAATGAAAGAGACGGGTGAATGAGCCAAGCAGAAAGCGCTTGGAGGAAATTCAAGAGAAGGGTGAATGAGGCAAGCAGAAAGCGTTTGGAGGAAATGTGAGAGACGGGTGAATGAGCCAAGTAGAAAGCACTTGGAGGAAATGCGAGAGAAGGCTGAATGGGCCAAGCAGAAAGCGCTTGAAGGAAATGCAAGAGATGCGTGAATGACCCAAGCAGAAAGCGCTTGGAAGAAATGCGAGAGAAGGCTGAATGAGCCAAGCAAAAAGTCCTTTGAGAAAATGCGAAGAGAAGGCTGAATGAGCCAAGCAGAAAGTGCTTGGAGGAAATGCGAGAGAGGGATGAATCAGCCAAGCAGAAAGTGCTTGGAGAAAATGGGAGAGACGTCTGAGAGAAGCAACAAGTGCTTGGAGGAAATACGAGAGAACTGTGAATGAGCAAGGGAGAAAGTGCTTGAAAGGAAGGTGAGAGAAGGCTGAATGAGCCAAGGAGAAACCGCTTGGAGGAAATTTGAGAGAAGTGTGAATGACCCAAGCAGAAAGAACTTGGAAGAAATGCGAGAGAAGGCTGAATGAGCCAAGCAGAAAGCACTTGGAGGAAATGTGAGAGAAGTGTGCATGACCCAAGCAGAAAGAACTTGGAAGAAATGCGAGAGAAGGCTGAATGAGCCAAGCAGAAAGCATTTGGAGGAAATGCGAGAGAAGTGGGAATGAGTCCAGGAGAAAGCGCTTGGAGGAAATGAGAGAGAAAGGTGAATGAGCCAAGCAGAAAGCGCATGGAGGAAATGCGAGAGAAGGCTGAGCCAACCAGAAAGTGCTTGGAGGAAATGCGAGAGATGGGTGAATGAGCCAAGCAGAAAGCCCTTGGAGGAAATGCGAGAGAAGGGTGAATTAGCCAAGCAGAAAGTCCTTGGAGGAAATGAGAGAGAAGGCTGAGCCAAGGAGAAAACAATTGGAGGAAATGCGAGAGAAGGGTGATTGACCAAAGCAGAAAGCGCTTGGAAGAAGTGCGAGAGAAGGCTGAGCCAAGCAGAAAGTGCTTGGAGGAAATGCGAGAGAAGGCTGAATGAGCCAAGGAGAAAGTACTTTAAGGAAATGTGAGAGAAGGCTGAATGGGCCAATAAGAAAGGGCTTGGAGGAATTACGAGAGAAGTGTGAATGGGCCAAGTAGAAAGTTCTTGGAGGTAATGCGAGAGAAGTGTGAATGAGCGAAGAAAAAAGCGCTTTGAGCAAATGTGACAGAAGGGTGAATGAGCCAAGCAGAAAGTGCATGGAGGAAATGTGAGAGAAGGCTGAGCCAAGGAGAAACCGCTTGGAGGAAATGTGAGAGAAGTGTGAATGAGCCAAGGAGAAAGAACCTGGAAGAAATACGACAGAAGGCTGAATGAGCCAAGCAGAAAGCGTTTGGAGGAAATGTGAGAGAAGGCTGAGCCAAGGAGAAAGCGCTTGGAGGAAATGTGAGAGAAGTGTGAATGAGCCAAGGAGAAAGAACCTGGAAGAAATAGGAGAGAAGGCTGAATGAGCCAAGCAGAGAGCGCTTGAAGGAAATGTGAGAGAACGGTGAATAACCCAAGCAAAAAGCGCATGGAGGAAATGCAAGAAAAGGCTGACCCAAGCAGAAAGTGCTTGGAGGTAATGCGATAGAAGGCTGAATGAGCCAAGCAGAAAGCGCTTGGAGGAAATGCTAGAGATAGGTGAATTAGCCAAGCAGAAAGCACTTCAAGGAAATGCGAGAGAAGTGTGAATCAGCCAAGCAGAAAGTGATTGGAGGAAATGAGAGAGAAATGTGAATGAGGCAAGCAGAAAGTCCTTGGAGGAAATGAGAGAGAAGGCTGAGCCAAGCAGAAAGCAATTGGAGGAAATGCGAGAGAAGGCTGAATGACCCGAGCAGAAAGCGCTTGGAAGAAGTGCGAGAGAAGGCTGAGCCAAGCAGAAAGTGCTTGGAGGAAATGTGAGAGACCAGTGAATGAGCCAAGCAGAAAGCACTTGGAGGTAATGCGGTAGAAGGCTGAATGAGCCAAGCAGAAAGCGCTTGGAGGAAATGCGAGAGATGTGTGAATGAGCCAAACAGAAAGCGCTTGGAGGAAATGCGAGAGAAGGCTGAGACAAGCAGAAAGTCCTTGGAGGAAATGCGAGAGAAGTGGGAATGAGTCCAGGAGAAAGCGCTTGGAGGAAATGTGAGAGAAGGGTGAATGAGCCAAGCAGAAAGCGCATGGAGGAAATGTGAGAGAAATGTGAATGAGCCAAAGACAAAGTGCTTGAAGGTAATCTGAGAGAAGGCTGAATGGGCCATCTAGAAAACGCTTGGAGGTAATGAGAGAAGGGTGAATGAGCCAAGCAGAAAGCATTTGGAGGAAATGCGAGAGAAATGTGAATGAGCCAAAAAGAAAGTGCTTGGAGGAAATGCGAGAGAAGGCAGAGCCAAGCAGAAAGTGTTTGGAGGAAATGGGAGAGAAGTCTGAGAGAAGCAGCAAGTGCTTGGAGGAAATACGAGAGAACTGTGAATGAGCAAGGGAGAAAGTGCTTGAAGGGAAGGTGAGAGAAAGCTGAATGAGCCAAGGAGAAACCGCTTGGAGGAAATTTGAGAGAAGTGTGAATGAGCCAAGCAGAAAGCACTTGGAGGAAATGTGAGAGAAGTGTGCATGACCCAAGCAGAAAGAACTTGGAGGAAATGCGAGAGATGGGTGAATGAGCCAAGCAGAAAGCCCTTGGAGGAAATGCGAGAGACAGGTGAATTAGCCAAGCAGAAAGTCCTTGGAGGAAATGAGAGAGAAGGCTGAGCCAAGGAGAAAACAATTGGAGGAAATGCGAGAGAAGGGTGATTGACCAAAGCAGAAAGCGCTTGGAAGAAGTGCGAGAGAAGGCTGAGCCAAGCAGAAAGTGCTTGGAGGAAATGCGAGAGAAGGCTGAATGAGCCAAGGAGAAAGTACTTTAAGGAAATGTGAGAGAAGGCTGAATGGGCCAATAAGAAAGCGCTTGGAGGAATTACGAGAGAAGTGTGAATGGGCCAAGTAGAAAGTTCTTGGAGGTAATGCGAGAGAAGTGTGAATGAGCGAAGAAAAAAGCGCTTTGAGCAAATGTGACAGAAGGGTGAATGAGCCAAGCAGAAAGTGCATGGAGGAAATGTGAGAGAAGGCTGAGCCAAGGAGAAACCGCTTGGAGGAAATGTGAGAGAAGTGTGAATGAGCCAAGGAGAAAGAACCTGGAAGAAATACGAGAGAAGGCTGAATGAGCCAAGCAGAAAGCGTTTGGAGGAAATGTGAGAGAAGGCTGAGCCAAGGAGAAAGCGCTTGGAGGAAATGTGAGAGAAGTGTGAATGAGCCAAGGAGAAAGAACCTGGAAGAAATAGGAGAGAAGGCTGAATGAGCCAAGCAGAGAGCGCTTGAAGGAAATGTGAGAGAACGGTGAATAACCCAAGCAAAAAGCGCATGGAAGAAATGCAAGAAAAGGCTGACCCAAGCAGAAAGTGCTTGGAGGTAATGCGATAGAAGGCTGAATGAGCCAAGCAGAAAGCGCTTGGAGGAAATGCGAGAGATGTGTGAATGAGCCAAACAGAAAGCGCTTGGAGGAAATGCGAGAGAAGGCTGAGACAAGCAGAAAGTCCTTGGAGGAAATGCGAGAGAAGTGGGAATGAGTCCAGGAGAAAGCGCTTGGAGGAAATGTGAGAGAAGTGTGAATGAGCCAAGCAGAAAGCGCATGGAGGAAATGTGAGAGAAATGTGAATGAGCCAAAGACAAAGTGCTTGAAGGTAATCTGAGAGAAGGCTGAATGGGCCATCTAGAAAACGCTTGGAGGTAATGAGAGAAGGGTGAATGAGCCAAGCAGAAAGCATTTGGAGGAAATGCGAGAGAAATGTGAATGAGCCAAAAAGAAAGTGCTTGGTGGAAATGCGAGAGAAGGCAGAGCCAAGCAGAAAGTGCTTGGAGGAAATACGAGAGAACTGTGAATGAGCAAGGGAGAAAGTGCTTGAAGGGAAGGTGAGAGAAGGCTGAATGAGCCAAGGAGAAACCGCTTGGAGGAAATTTGAGAGAAGTGTGAATGAGCCAAGCAGAAAGCACTTGGAGGAAATGTGAGAGAAGTGTGCATGACCCAAGCAGAAAGAACTTGGAAGAAATGCGAGAGAAGGCTGAATGAGCCAAGCAGAAAGCATTTGGAGGAAATGCGAGAGAAGTGGGAATGAGTCCAGGAGAAAGCGCTTGGAGGAAATGAGAGAGAAAGGTGAATGAGCCAAGCAGAAAGCGCATGGAGGAAATGCGAGAGAAGGCTGAGCCAACCAGAAAGTGCTTGGAGGAAATGCGAGAGATGGGTGAATGAGCCAAGCAGAAAGCCCTTGGAGGAAATGCGAGAGAAGGGTGAATGACCCAAGCAGAAAGTCCTTGGAGGAAATGAGAGAGAAGGCTGAGCCAAGGAGAAAACAATTGGAGGAAATGCGAGAGAAGGGTGATTGACCAAAGCAGAAAGCGCTTGGAAGAAGTGCGAGAGAAGGCTGAGCCAAGCAGAAAGTGCTTGGAGGAAATGCGAGAGAAGGCTGAATGAGCCAAGGAGAAAGTACTTTAAGGAAATGTGAGAGAAGGCTGAATGGGCCAATAAGAAAGCGCTTGGAGGAATTACGAGAGAAGTGTGAATGGGCCAAGTAGAAAGTTCTTGGAGGTAATGCGAGAGAAGTGTGAATGAGCGAAGAAAAAAGCGCTTTGAGCAAATGTGACAGAAGGGTGAATGAGCCAAGCAGAAAGTGCATGGAGGAAATGTGAGAGAAGGCTGAGCCAAGGAGAAACCGCTTGGAGGAAATGTGAGAGAAGTGTGAATGAGCCAAGGAGAAAGAACCTGGAAGAAATACGAGAGAAGACTGAATGAGCCAAGCAGAGAGCGCTTGAAGGAAATGTGAGAGAACGGTGAATAACCCAAGCAAAAAGCGCATGGAGGAAATGCAAGAAAAGGCTGACCAAAGCAGAAAGTGCTTGGAGGTAATGCGATAGAAGGCTGAATGAGCCAAGCAGAAAGCGCTTGGAGGAAATGCGAGAGATGTGTGAATGAGCCAAACAGAAAGCGCTTGGAGGAAATGCGAGAGAAGGCTGAGACAAGCAGAAAGTCCTTGGAGGAAATGCGAGAGAAGTGGGAATGAGTCCAGGAGAAAGCGCTTGGAGGAAATGTGAGAGAAGGGTGAATGAGCCAAGCAGAAAGCGCATGGAGGAAATGTGAGAGAAATGTGAATGAGCCAAAGACAAAGTGCTTGAAGGTAATCTGAGAGAAGGCTGAATGGGCCATCTAGAAAACGCTTGGAGGTAATGAGAGAAGGGTGAATGAGCCAAGCAGAAAGCATTTGGAGGAAATGCGAGAGAAATGTGAATGAGCCAAGCAGAAAGCGCATGGAGGAAATGCGAGAGAAGGCTGAGCCAACCAGAAAGTGCTTGGAGGAAATGCGAGAGATGGGTGAATGAGCCAAGCAGAAAGCGCATGGAGGAAATGCGAGAGAAGGCTGAATGGGCCAAGCAGAAAGCGCTTGAAGGAAATGCAAGAGATGCGTGAATGACCCAAGCAGAAAGCGCTTGGAAGAAATGCGAGAGAAGGCTGAATGAGCCAAGCAAAAAGTCCTTTGAGAAAATGCGAAGAGAAGGCTGAATGAGCCAAGCAGAAAGTGCTTGGAGGAAATGCGAGAGAGGGATGAATCAGCCAAGCAGAAAGTGCTTGGAGAAAATGGGAGAGACGTCTGAGAGAAGCAACAAGTGCTTGGAAGAAATACGAGAGAACTGTGAATGAGCAAGGGAGAAAGTGCTTGAAAGGAAGGTGAGAGAAGGCTGAATGAGCCAAGGAGAAACCGCTTGGAGGAAATTTGAGAGAAGTGTGAATGACCCAAGCAGAAAGAACTTGGAAGAAATGCGAGAGAAGGCTGAATGAGCCAAGCAGAAAGCATTTGGAGGAAATGCGAGAGAAGTGGGAATGAGTCCAGGAGAAAGCGCTTGGAGGAAATGAGAGAGAAAGGTGAATGAGCCAAGAAGAAAGCGCATGGAGGAAATGCGAGAGAAGGCTGAGCCAACCAGAAAGTGCTTGGAGGAAATGCGAGAGATGGGTGAATGAGCCAAGCAGAAAGCCCTTGGAGGAAATGCGAGAGACAGGTGAATTAGCCAAGCAGAAAGTCCTTGGAGGAAATGAGAGAGAAGGCTGAGCCAAGGAGAAAACAATTGGAGGAAATGCGAGAGAAGGGTGATTGACCAAAGCAGAAAGCGCTTGGAAGAAGTGCAAGAGAAGGCTGAGCCAAGCAGAAAGTGCTTGGAGGAAATGCGAGAGAAGGCTGAATGAGCCAAGGAGAAAGTACTTTAAGGAAATGTGAGAGAAGGCTGAATGGGCCAATAAGAAAGCGCTTGGAGGAATTACGAGAGAAGTGTGAATGGGCCAAGTAGAAAGTTCTTGGAGGTAATGCGAGAGAAGTGTGAATGAGCGAAGAAAAAAGCGCTTTGAGCAAATGTGACAGAAGGGTGAATGAGCCAAGCAGAAAGTGCATGGAGGAAATGTGAGAGAAGGCTGAGCCAAGGAGAAGCCGCTTGGAGGAAATGTGAGAGAAGTGTGAATGAGCCAAGGAGAAAGAACCTGGAAGAAATACGACAGAAGGCTGAATGAGCCAAGCAGAAAGCGTTTGGAGGAAATGTGAGAGAAGGCTGAGCCAAGGAGAAAGCGCTTGGAGGAAATGTGAGAGAAGTGTGAATGAGCCAAGGAGAAAGAACCTGGAAGAAATACGAGAGAAGGCTGAATGAGCCAAGCAGAGAGCGCTTGAAGGAAATGTGAGAGAACGGTGAATAACCCAAGCAAAAAGCGCATGGAGGAAATGCAAGAAAAGGCTGACCCAAGCAGAAAGTGCTTGGAGGTAACGCGATAGAAGGCTGAATGAGCCAAGCAGAAAGCGCTTGGAGGAAATGCGAGAGATGTGTGAATGAGCCAAACAGAAAGCGCTTGGAGGAAATGCGAGAGAAGGCTGAGACAAGCAGAAAGTCCTTGGAGGAAATGCGAGAGAAGTGGGAATGAGTCCAGGAGAAAGCGCTTGGAGGAAATGTGAGAGAAGGGTGAATGAGCCAAGCAGAAAGCGCATGGAGGAAATGTGAGAGAAATGTGAATGAGCCAAAGACAAAGTGCTTGAAGGTAATCTGAGAGAAGGCTGAATGGGCCATCTAGAAAACGCTTGGAGGTAATGAGAGAAGGGTGAATGAGCCAAGCAAAAAGTCCTGTGAGAAAATGCGAGAGAAATGTGAATGAGCCAAAAAGTAAGTGCTTGGAGGAAATGCGAGAGAAGGCAGAGCCAAGCAGAAAGTGTTTGGAGGAAATGGGAGAGAAGTCTGAGAGAAGCAGCAAGTGCTTGGAGGAAATACGAGAGAACTGTGAATGAGCAAGGGAGAAAGTGCTTGAAGGGAAGGTGAGAGAAAGCTGAATGAGCCAAGGAGAAACCGCTTGGAGGAAATTTGAGAGAAGTGTGAATGAGCCAAGCAGAAAGCACTTGGAGGAAATGTGAGAGAAGTGTGCATGACCCAAGCAGAAAGAACTTGGAAGAAATGCGAGAGAAGGCTGAATGAGCCAAGCAGAAAGCATTTGGAGGAAATGCGAGAGAAGTGGGAATGAGTCCAGGAGAAAGTACTTTAAGGAAATGTGAGAGAAGGCTGAATGGGCCAATAAGAAAGCGCTTGGAGGAATTACGAGAGAAGTGTGAATGGGCCAAGTAGAAAGTTCTTGGAGGTAATGCGAGAGAAGTGTGAATGAGCGAAGAAAAAAGCGCTTTGAGCAAATGTGACAGAAGGATGAATGAGCCAAGCAGAAAGTGCATGGAGGAAATGTGAGAGAAGGCTGAGCCAAGGAGAAACCGCTTGGAGGAAATGTGAGAGAAGTGTGAATGAGCCAAGGAGAAAGAACCTGGAAGAAATACGAGAGAAGGCTGAATGAGCCAAGCAGAAAGCGTTTGGAGGAAATGTGAGAGAAGGCTGAGCCAAGGAGAAAGCGCTTGGAGGAAATGTGAGAGAACGGTGAATAACCCAAGCAAAAAGCGCATGGAAGAAATGCAAGAAAAGGCTGACCCAAGCAGAAAGTGCTTGGAGGTAATGCGATAGAAGGCTGAATGAGCCAAGCAGAAAGCGCTTGGAGGAAATGCGAGAGATGTGTGAATGAGCCAAACTGAAAGCGCTTGGAGGAAATGCGAGAGAAGGCTGAGACAAGCAGAAAGTCCTTGGAGGAAATGCGAGAGAAGTGGGAATGAGTCCAGGAGAAAGCGCTTGGAGGAAATGTGAGAGAAGGGTGAATGAGCCAAGCAGAAAGCGCATGGAGGAAATGTGAGAGAAATGTGAATGAGCCAAAGACAAAGTGCTTGAAGGTAATCTGAGAGAAGGCTGAATGGGCCATCTAGAAAACGCTTGGAGGTAATGAGAGAAGGGTGAATGAGCCAAGCAGAAAGCATTTGGAGGAAATGCGAGAGAAATGTGAATGAGCCAAAAAGAAAGTGCTTGGTGGAAATGCGAGAGAAGGCAGAGCCAAGCAGAAAGTGCTTGGAGGAAATACGAGAGAACTGTGAATGAGCAAGGGAGAAAGTGCTTGAAGGGAAGGTGAGAGAAGGCTGAATGAGCCAAGGAGAAACCGCTTGGAGGAAATTTGAGAGAAGTGTGAATGAGCCAAGCAGAAAGCACTTGGAGGAAATGTGAGAGAAGTGTGCATGACCCAAGCAGAAAGAACTTGGAAGAAATGCGAGAGAAGGCTGAATGAGCCAAGCAGAAAGCATTTGGAGGAAATGCGAGAGAAGTGGGAATGAGTCCAGGAGAAAGCGCTTGGAGGAAATGAGAGAGAAAGGTGAATGAGCCAAGCAGAAAGCGCATGGAGGAAATGCGAGAGAAGGCTGAGCCAACCAGAAAGTGCTTGGAGGAAATGCGAGAGATGGGTGAATGACCCAAGCAGAAAGTCCTTGGAGGAAATGAGAGAGAAGGCTGAGCCAAGGAGAAAACAATTGGAGGAAATGCGAGAGAAGGGTGATTGACCAAAGCAGAAAGCGCTTGGAAGAAGTGCGAGAGAAGGCTGAGCCAAGCAGAAAGTGCTTGGAGGAAATGCGAGAGAAGGCTGAATGAGCCAAGGAGAAAGTACTTTAAGGAAATGTGAGAGAAGGCTGAATGGGCCAATAAGAAAGCGCTTGGAGGAATTACGAGAGAAGTGTGAATGGGCCAAGTAGAAAGTTCTTGGAGGTAATGCGAGAGAAGTGTGAATGAGCGAAGAAAAAAGCGCTTTGAGCAAATGTGACAGAAGGGTGAATGAGCCAAGCAGAAAGTGCATGGAGGAAATGTGAGAGAAGGCTGAGCCAAGGAGAAACCGCTTGGAGGAAATGTGAGAGAAGTGTGAATGAGCCAAGGAGAAAGAACCTTGAAGAAATACGAGAGAAGACTGAATGAGCCAAGCAGAGAGCGCTTGGAGGAAATGTGAGAGAACGGTGAATAACCCAAGCAAAAAGCGCATGGAGGAAATGCAAGAAAAGGCTGACCCAAGCAGAAAGTGCTTGGAAGAAGTGCGAGAGAAGCCTGAGCCAAGCAGAAAGTGCTTGGAGGAAATGCGAGAGAAGGCTGAATGAGCCAAACAGAAAGCGCTTGGAGGAAATGCGAGAGAAGGCTGAGACAAGCAGAAAGTCCTTGGAGGAAATGCGAGAGAAGTGGGAATGAGTCCAGGAGAAAGCGCTTGGAGGAAATGTGAGAGAAGGGTGAATGAGCCAAGCAGAAAGCGCATGGAGGAAATGTGAGAGAAATGTGAATGAGCCAAAGACAAAGTGCTTGAAGGTAATCTGAGAGAAGGCTGAATGGGCCATCTAGAAAACGCTTGGAGGTAATGAGAGAAGGGTGAATGAGCCAAGCAGAAAGCATTTGGAGGAAATGCGAGAGAAATGTGAATGAGCCAAAAAGAAAGTGCTTGGTGGAAATGCGAGAGAAGGCAGAGCCAAGCAGAAAGTGCTTGGAGGAAATACGAGAGAACTGTGAATGAGCAAGGGAGAAAGTGCTTGAAGGGAAGGTGAGAGAAGGCTGAATGAGCCAAGGAGAAACCGCTTGGAGGAAATTTGAGAGAAGTGTGAATGAGCCAAGCAGAAAGCACTTGGAGGAAATGTGAGAGAAGAGTGCATGACCCAAGCAGAAAGAACTTGGAAGAAATGCGAGAGAAGGCTGAATGAGCCAAGCAGAAAGCATTTGGAGGAAATGCGAGAGAAGTGGGAATGAGTCCAGGAGAAAGCGCTTGGAGGAAATGAGAGAGAAAGGTGAATGAGCCAAGCAGAAAGCGCATGGAGGAAATGCGAGAGAAGGCTGAGCCAACCAGAAAGTGCTTGGAGGAAATGCGAGAGATGGGTGAATGAGCCAAGCAGAAAGCCCTTGGAGGAAATGCGAGAGAAGGGTGAATGACCCAAGCAGAAAGTCCTTGGATTAAATGCGAGAGAAGGCTGAGCCAAGGAGAAAACAATTGGAGGAAATGCGAGAGAAGGGTGATTGACCAAAGCAGAAAGCGCTTGGAAGAAGTGCGAGAGAAGGCTGAGCCAAGCAGAAAGCGTTTGGAGGAAATGTGAGAGAAGGCTGAGCCAAGGAGAAAGCGCTTGGAGGAAATGTGAGAGAAGTGTGAATGAGCCAAGGAGAAAGAACCTGGAAGAAATAGGAGAGAAGGCTGAATGAGCCAAGCAGAGAGCGCTTGAAGGAAATGTGAGAGAACGGTGAATAACCCAAGCAAAAAGCGCATGGAAGAAATGCAAGAAAAGGCTGACCCAAGCAGAAAGTGCTTGGAGGTAATGCGATAGAAGGCTGAATGAGCCAAGCAGAAAGCGCTTGGAGGAAATGCGAGAGATGTGTGAATGAGCCAAACAGAAAGCGCTTGGAGGAAATGCGAGAGAAGGCTGAGACAAGCAGAAAGTCCTTGGAGGAAATGCGAGAGAAGTGGGAATGAGTCCAGGAGAAAGCGCTTGGAGGAAATGTGAGAGAAGGGTGAATGAGCCAAGCAGAAAGCGCATGGAGGAAATGTGAGAGAAATGTGAATGAGCCAAAGACAAAGTGCTTGAAGGTAATCTGAGAGAAGGCTGAATGGGCCATCTAGAAAACGCTTGGAGGTAATGAGAGAAGGGTGAATGAGCCAAGCAGAAAGCATTTGGAGGAAATGCGAGAGAAATGTGAATGAGCCAAGCAGAAAGCGCATGGAGGAAATGCGAGAGAAGGCTGAGCCAACCAGAAAGTGCTTGGAGGAAATGCGAGAGATGGGTGAATGAGCCAAGCAGAAAGCGCATGGAGGAAATGCGAGAGAAGGCTGAATGGGCCAAGCAGAAAGCGCTTGAAGGAAATGCAAGAGATGCGTGAATGACCCAAGCAGAAAGCGCTTGGAAGAAATGCGAGAGAAGGCTGAATGAGCCAAGCAAAAAGTCCTTTGAGAAAATGCGAAGAGAAGGCTGAATGAGCCAAGCAGAAAGTGCTTGGAGGAAATGCGAGAGAGGGATGAATCAGCCAAGCAGAAAGTGCTTGGAGAAAATGGGAGAGACGTCTGAGAGAAGCAACAAGTGCTTGGAGGAAATACGAGAGAACTGTGAATGAGCAAGGGAGAAAGTGCTTGAAAGGAAGGTGAGAGAAGGCTGAATGAGCCAAGGAGAAACCGCTTGGAGGAAATTTGAGAGAAGTGTGAATGACCCAAGCAGAAAGAACTTGGAAGAAATGCGAGAGAAGGCTGAATGAGCCAAGCAGAAAGCATTTGGAGGAAATGCGAGAGAAGTGGGAATGAGTCCAGGAGAAAGCGCTTGGAGGAAATGAGAGAGAAAGGTGAATGAGCCAAGAAGAAAGCGCATGGAGGAAATGCGAGAGAAGGCTGAGCCAACCAGAAAGTGCTTGGAGGAAATGCGAGAGATGGGTGAATGAGCCAAGCAGAAAGCCCTTGGAGGAAATGCGAGAGACAGGTGAATTAGCCAAGCAGAAAGTCCTTGGAGGAAATGAGAGAGAAGGCTGAGCCAAGGAGAAAACAATTGGAGGAAATGCGAGAGAAGGGTGATTGACCAAAGCAGAAAGCGCTTGGAAGAAGTGCGAGAGAAGGCTGAGCCAAGCAGAAAGTGCTTGGAGGAAATGCGAGAGAAGGCTGAATGAGCCAAGGAGAAAGTACTTTAAGGAAATGTGAGAGAAGGCTGAATGGGCCAATAAGAAAGCGCTTGGAGGAATTACGAGAGAAGTGTGAATGGGCCAAGTAGCAAGTTCTTGGAGGTAATGCGAGAGAAGTGTGAATGAGCGAAGAAAAAAGCGCTTTGAGCAAATGTGACAGAAGGGTGAATGAGCCAAGCAGAAAGTGCATGGAGGAAATGTGAGAGAAGGCTGAGCCAAGGAGAAACCGCTTGGAGGAAATGTGAGAGAAGTGTGAATGAGCCAAGGAGAAAGAACCTGGAAGAAATACGAGAGAAGGCTGAATGAGCCAAGCAGAAAGCGTTTGGAGGAAATGTGAGAGAAGGCTGAGCCAAGGAGAAAGCGCTTGGAGGAAATGTGAGAGAAGTGTGAATGAGCCAAGGAGAAAGAACCTGGAAGAAATAGGAGAGAAGGCTGAATGAGCCAAGCAGAGAGCGCTTGAAGGAAATGTGAGAGAACGGTGAATAACCCAAGCAAAAAGCGCATGGAGGAAATGCAAGAAAAGGCTGACCCAAGCAGAAAGTGCTTGGAGGTAATGCGATAGAAGGCTGAATGAGCCAAGCAGAAAGCGCTTGGAGGAAATGCGAGAGATAGGTGAATTAGCCAAGCAGAAAGCACTTCAAGGAAATGCGAGAGAAGTGTGAATCAGCCAAGCAGAAAGTGATTGGAGGAAATGAGAGAGAAATGTGAATGAGGCAAGCAGAAAGTCCTTGGAGGAAATGAGAGAGAAGGCTGAGCCAAGCAGAAAGCAATTGGAGGAAATGCGAGAGAAGGCTGAATGACCCGAGCAGAAAGCGCTTGGAAGAAGTGCGAGAGAAGGCTGAGCCAAGCAGAAAGTGCTTGGAGGAAATGTGAGAGACCAGTGAATGAGCCAAGCAGAAAGCACTTGGAGGTAATGCGGTAGAAGGCTGAATGAGCCAAGCAGAAAGCGCTTGGAGGAAATGCGAGAGATGTGTGAATGAGCCAAACAGAAAGCGCTTGGAGGAAATGCGAGAGAAGGCTGAGACAAGCAGAAAGTCCTTGGAGGAAATGCGAGAGAAGTGGGAATGAGTCCAGGAGAAAGCGCTTGGAGGAAATGTGAGAGAAGGGTGAATGAGCCAAGCAGAAAGCGCATGGAGGAAATGTGAGAGAAATGTGAATGAGCCAAAGACAAAGTGCTTGAAGGTAATCTGAGAGAAGGCTGAATGGGCCATCTAGAAAACGCTTGGAGGTAATGAGAGAAGGGTGAATGAGCCAAGCAGAAAGCATTTGGAGGAAATGCGAGAGAAATGTGAATGAGCCAAAAAGAAAGTGCTTGGTGGAAATGCGAGAGAAGGCAGAGCCAAGCAGAAAGTGCTTGGAGGAAATACGAGAGAACTGTGAATGAGCAAGGGAGAAAGTGCTTGAAGGGAAGGTGAGAGAAGGCTGAATGAGCCAAGGAGAAACCGCTTGGAGGAAATTTGAGAGAAGTGTGAATGAGCCAAGCAGAAAGCACTTGGAGGAAATGTGAGAGAAGAGTGCATGACCCAAGCAGAAAGAACTTGGAAGAAATGCGAGAGAAGGCTGAATGAGCCAAGCAGAAAGCATTTGGAGGAAATGCGAGAGAAGTGGGAATGAGTCCAGGAGAAAGCGCTTGGAGGAAATGAGAGAGAAAGGTGAATGAGCCAAGCAGAAAGCGCATGGAGGAAATGCGAGAGAAGGCTGAGCCAACCAGAAAGTGCTTGGAGGAAATGCGAGAGATGGGTGAATGAGCCAAGCAGAAAGCCCTTGGAGGAAATGCGAGAGAAGGGTGAATGACCCAAGCAGAAAGTCCTTGGATTAAATGCGAGAGAAGGCTGAGCCAAGGAGAAAACAATTGGAGGAAATGCGAGAGAAGGGTGATTGACCAAAGCAGAAAGCGCTTGGAAGAAGTGCGAGAGAAGGCTGAGCCAAGCAGAAAGCGTTTGGAGGAAATGTGAGAGAAGGCTGAGCCAAGGAGAAAGCGCTTGGAGGAAATGTGAGAGAAGTGTGAATGAGCCAAGGAGAAAGAACCTGGAAGAAATAGGAGAGAAGGCTGAATGAGCCAAGCAGAGAGCGCTTGAAGGAAATGTGAGAGAACGGTGAATAACCCAAGCAAAAAGCGCATGGAAGAAATGCAAGAAAAGGCTGACCCAAGCAGAAAGTGCTTGGAGGTAATGCGATAGAAGGCTGAATGAGCCAAGCAGAAAGCGCTTGGAGGAAATGCGAGAGATGTGTGAATGAGCCAAACAGAAAGCGCTTGGAGGAAATGCGAGAGAAGGCTGAGACAAGCAGAAAGTCCTTGGAGGAAATGCGAGAGAAGTGGGAATGAGTCCAGGAGAAAGCGCTTGGAGGAAATGTGAGAGAAGGGTGAATGAGCCAAGCAGAAAGCGCATGGAGGAAATGTGAGAGAAATGTGAATGAGCCAAAGACAAAGTGCTTGAAGGTAATCTGAGAGAAGGCTGAATGGGCCATCTAGAAAACGCTTGGAGGTAATGAGAGAAGGGTGAATGAGCCAAGCAGAAAGCATTTGGAGGAAATGCGAGAGAAATGTGAATGAGCCAAGCAGAAAGCGCATGGAGGAAATGCGAGAGAAGGCTGAGCCAACCAGAAAGTGCTTGGAGGAAATGCGAGAGATGGGTGAATGAGCCAAGCAGAAAGCGCATGGAGGAAATGCGAGAGAAGGCTGAATGGGCCAAGCAGAAAGCGCTTGAAGGAAATGCAAGAGATGCGTGAATGACCCAAGCAGAAAGCGCTTGGAAGAAATGCGAGAGAAGGCTGAATGAGCCAAGCAAAAAGTCCTTTGAGAAAATGCGAAGAGAAGGCTGAATGAGCCAAGCAGAAAGTGCTTGGAGGAAATGCGAGAGAGGGATGAATCAGCCAAGCAGAAAGTGCTTGGAGAAAATGGGAGAGACGTCTGAGAGAAGCAACAAGTGCTTGGAGGAAATACGAGAGAACTGTGAATGAGCAAGGGAGAAAGTGCTTGAAAGGAAGGTGAGAGAAGGCTGAATGAGCCAAGGAGAAACCGCTTGGAGGAAATTTGAGAGAAGTGTGAATGACCCAAGCAGAAAGAACTTGGAAGAAATGCGAGAGAAGGCTGAATGAGCCAAGCAGAAAGCATTTGGAGGAAATGCGAGAGAAGTGGGAATGAGTCCAGGAGAAAGCGCTTGGAGGAAATGAGAGAGAAAGGTGAATGAGCCAAGAAGAAAGCGCATGGAGGAAATGCGAGAGAAGGCTGAGCCAACCAGAAAGTGCTTGGAGGAAATGCGAGAGATGGGTGAATGAGCCAAGCAGAAAGCCCTTGGAGGAAATGCGAGAGACAGGTGAATTAGCCAAGCAGAAAGTCCTTGGAGGAAATGAGAGAGAAGGCTGAGCCAAGGAGAAAACAATTGGAGGAAATGCGAGAGAAGGGTGATTGACCAAAGCAGAAAGCGCTTGGAAGAAGTGCGAGAGAAGGCTGAGCCAAGCAGAAAGTGCTTGGAGGAAATGCGAGAGAAGGCTGAATGAGCCAAGGAGAAAGTACTTTAAGGAAATGTGAGAGAAGGCTGAATGGGCCAATAAGAAAGCGCTTGGAGGAATTACGAGAGAAGTGTGAATGGGCCAAGTAGCAAGTTCTTGGAGGTAATGCGAGAGAAGTGTGAATGAGCGAAGAAAAAAGCGCTTTGAGCAAATGTGACAGAAGGGTGAATGAGCCAAGCAGAAAGTGCATGGAGGAAATGTGAGAGAAGGCTGAGCCAAGGAGAAACCGCTTGGAGGAAATGTGAGAGAAGTGTGAATGAGCCAAGGAGAAAGAACCTGGAAGAAATACGAGAGAAGGCTGAATGAGCCAAGCAGAAAGCGTTTGGAGGAAATGTGAGAGAAGGCTGAGCCAAGGAGAAAGCGCTTGGAGGAAATGTGAGAGAAGTGTGAATGAGCCAAGGAGAAAGAACCTGGAAGAAATAGGAGAGAAGGCTGAATGAGCCAAGCAGAGAGCGCTTGAAGGAAATGTGAGAGAACGGTGAATAACCCAAGCAAAAAGCGCATGGAGGAAATGCAAGAAAAGGCTGACCCAAGCAGAAAGTGCTTGGAGGTAATGCGATAGAAGGCTGAATGAGCCAAGCAGAAAGCGCTTGGAGGAAATGCGAGAGATAGGTGAATTAGCCAAGCAGAAAGCACTTCAAGGAAATGCGAGAGAAGTGTGAATCAGCCAAGCAGAAAGTGATTGGAGGAAATGAGAGAGAAATGTGAATGAGGCAAGCAGAAAGTCCTTGGAGGAAATGAGAGAGAAGGCTGAGCCAAGCAGAAAGCAATTGGAGGAAATGCGAGAGAAGGCTGAATGACCCGAGCAGAAAGCGCTTGGAAGAAGTGCGAGAGAAGGCTGAGCCAAGCAGAAAGTGCTTGGAGGAAATGTGAGAGACCAGTGAATGAGCCAAGCAGAAAGCACTTGGAGGTAATGCGGTAGAAGGCTGAATGAGCCAAGCAGAAAGCGCTTGGAGGAAATGCGAGAGATGTGTGAATGAGCCAAACAGAAAGCGCTTGGAGGAAATGCGAGAGAAGGCTGAGACAAGCAGAAAGTCCTTGGAGGAAATGCGAGAGAAGTGGGAATGAGTCCAGGAGAAAGCGCTTGGAGGAAATGTGAGAGAAGGGTGAATGAGCCAAGCAGAAAGCGCATGGAGGAAATGTGAGAGAAATGTGAATGAGCCAAAGACAAAGTGCTTGAAGGTAATCTGAGAGAAGGCTGAATGGGCCATCTAGAAAACGCTTGGAGGTAATGAGAGAAGGGTGAATGAGCCAAGCAGAAAGCATTTGGAGGAAATGCGAGAGAAATGTGAATGAGCCAAAAAGAAAGTGCTTGGAGGAAATGCGAGAGAAGGCAGAGCCAAGCAGAAAGTGTTTGGAGGAAATGGGAGAGAAGTCTGAGAGAAGCAGCAAGTGCTTGGAGGAAATACGAGAGAACTGTGAATGAGCAAGGGAGAAAGTGCTTGAAGGGAAGGTGAGAGAAAGCTGAATGAGCCAAGGAGAAACCGCTTGGAGGAAATTTGAGAGAAGTGTGAATGAGCCAAGCAGAAAGCACTTGGAGGAAATGTGAGAGAAGTGTGCATGACCCAAGCAGAAAGAACTTGGAGGAAATGCGAGAGATGGGTGAATGAGCCAAGCAGAAAGCCCTTGGAGGAAATGCGAGAGACAGGTGAATTAGCCAAGCAGAAAGTCCTTGGAGGAAATGAGAGAGAAGGCTGAGCCAAGGAGAAAACAATTGGAGGAAATGCGAGAGAAGGGTGATTGACCAAAGCAGAAAGCGCTTGGAAGAAGTGCGAGAGAAGGCTGAGCCAAGCAGAAAGTGCTTGGAGGAAATGCGAGAGAAGGCTGAATGAGCCAAGGAGAAAGTACTTTAAGGAAATGTGAGAGAAGGCTGAATGGGCCAATAAGAAAGCGCTTGGAGGAATTACGAGAGAAGTGTGAATGGGCCAAGTAGAAAGTTCTTGGAGGTAATGCGAGAGAAGTGTGAATGAGCGAAGAAAAAAGCGCTTTGAGCAAATGTGACAGAAGGGTGAATGAGCCAAGCAGAAAGTGCATGGAGGAAATGTGAGAGAAGGCTGAGCCAAGGAGAAACCGCTTGGAGGAAATGTGAGAGAAGTGTGAATGAGCCAAGGAGAAAGAACCTGGAAGAAATACGAGAGAAGGCTGAATGAGCCAAGCAGAAAGCGTTTGGAGGAAATGTGAGAGAAGGCTGAGCCAAGGAGAAAGCGCTTGGAGGAAATGTGAGAGAAGTGTGAATGAGCCAAGGAGAAAGAACCTGGAAGAAATAGGAGAGAAGGCTGAATGAGCCAAGCAGAGAGCGCTTGAAGGAAATGTGAGAGAACGGTGAATAACCCAAGCAAAAAGCGCATGGAAGAAATGCAAGAAAAGGCTGACCCAAGCAGAAAGTGCTTGGAGGTAATGCGATAGAAGGCTGAATGAGCCAAGCAGAAAGCGCTTGGAGGAAATGCGAGAGATGTGTGAATGAGCCAAACAGAAAGCGCTTGGAGGAAATGCGAGAGAAGGCTGAGACAAGCAGAAAGTCCTTGGAGGAAATGCGAGAGAAGTGGGAATGAGTCCAGGAGAAAGCGCTTGGAGGAAATGTGAGAGAAGTGTGAATGAGCCAAGCAGAAAGCGCATGGAGGAAATGTGAGAGAAATGTGAATGAGCCAAAGACAAAGTGCTTGAAGGTAATCTGAGAGAAGGCTGAATGGGCCATCTAGAAAACGCTTGGAGGTAATGAGAGAAGGGTGAATGAGCCAAGCAGAAAGCATTTGGAGGAAATGCGAGAGAAATGTGAATGAGCCAAAAAGAAAGTGCTTGGTGGAAATGCGAGAGAAGGCAGAGCCAAGCAGAAAGTGCTTGGAGGAAATACGAGAGAACTGTGAATGAGCAAGGGAGAAAGTGCTTGAAGGGAAGGTGAGAGAAGGCTGAATGAGCCAAGGAGAAACCGCTTGGAGGAAATTTGAGAGAAGTGTGAATGAGCCAAGCAGAAAGCACTTGGAGGAAATGTGAGAGAAGTGTGCATGACCCAAGCAGAAAGAACTTGGAAGAAATGCGAGAGAAGGCTGAATGAGCCAAGCAGAAAGCATTTGGAGGAAATGCGAGAGAAGTGGGAATGAGTCCAGGAGAAAGCGCTTGGAGGAAATGAGAGAGAAAGGTGAATGAGCCAAGCAGAAAGCGCATGGAGGAAATGCGAGAGAAGGCTGAGCCAACCAGAAAGTGCTTGGAGGAAATGCGAGAGATGGGTGAATGAGCCAAGCAGAAAGCCCTTGGAGGAAATGCGAGAGAAGGGTGAATGACCCAAGCAGAAAGTCCTTGGAGGAAATGAGAGAGAAGGCTGAGCCAAGGAGAAAACAATTGGAGGAAATGCGAGAGAAGGGTGATTGACCAAAGCAGAAAGCGCTTGGAAGAAGTGCGAGAGAAGGCTGAGCCAAGCAGCAAGTGCTTGGAGGAAATGCGAGAGAAGGCTGAATGAGCCAAGGAGAAAGTACTTTAAGGAAATGTGAGAGAAGGCTGAATGGGCCAATAAGAAAGCGCTTGGAGGAATTACGAGAGAAGTGTGAATGGGCCAAGTAGCAAGTTCTTGGAGGTAATGCGAGAGAAGTGTGAATGAGCGAAGAAAAAAGCGCTTTGAGCAAATGTGACAGAAGGGTGAATGAGCCAAGCAGAAAGTGCATGGAGGAAATGTGAGAGAAGGCTAAGCCAAGGAGAAACCGCTTGGAGGAAATGTGAGAGAAGTGTGAATGAGCCAAGGAGAAAGAACCTGGAAGAAATACGAGAGAAGGCTGAATGAGCCAAGCAGAAAGCGTTTGGAGGAAATGTGAGAGAAGGCTGAGCCAAGGAGAAAGCGCTTGGAGGAAATGTGAGAGAAGTGTGAATGAGCCAAGGAGAAAGAACCTGGAAGAAATAGGAGAGAAGGCTGAATGAGCCAAGCAGAGAGCGCTTGAAGGAAATGTGAGAGAACGGTGAATAACCCAAGCAAAAAGCGCATGGAGGAAATGCAAGAAAAGGCTGACCCAAGCAGAAAGTGCTTGGAGGTAATGCGATAGAAGGCTGAATGAGCCAAGCAGAAAGCGCTTGGAGGAAATGCGAGAGATAGGTGAATTAGCCAAGCAGAAAGCACTTCAAGGAAATGCGAGAGAAGTGTGAATCAGCCAAGCAGAAAGTGATTGGAGGAAATGAGAGAGAAATGTGAATGAGGCAAGCAGAAAGTCCTTGGAGGAAATGAGAGAGAAGGCTGAGCCAAGCAGAAAGCAATTGGAGGAAATGCGAGAGAAGGCTGAATGACCCGAGCAGAAAGCGCTTGGAAGAAGTGCGAGAGAAGGCTGAGCCAAGCAGAAAGTGCTTGGAGGAAATGTGAGAGACCAGTGAATGAGCCAAGCAGAAAGCACTTGGAGGTAATGCGGTAGAAGGCTGAATGAGCCAAGCAGAAAGCGCTTGGAGGAAATGCGAGAGATGTGTGAATGAGCCAAACAGAAAGCGCTTGGAGGAAATGCGAGAGAAGGCTGAGACAAGCAGAAAGTCCTTGGAGGAAATGCGAGAGAAGTGGGAATGAGTCCAGGAGAAAGCGCTTGGAGGAAATGTGAGAGAAGGGTGAATGAGCCAAGCAGAAAGCGCATGGAGGAAATGTGAGAGAAATGTGAATGAGCCAAAGACAAAGTGCTTGAAGGTAATCTGAGAGAAGGCTGAATGGGCCATCTAGAAAACGCTTGGAGGTAATGAGAGAAGGGTGAATGAGCCAAGCAGAAAGCATTTGGAGGAAATGCGAGAGAAATGTGAATGAGCCAAAAAGAAAGTGCTTGGAGGAAATGCGAGAGAAGGCAGAGCCAAGCAGAAAGTGTTTGGAGGAAATGGGAGAGAAGTCTGAGAGAAGCAGCAAGTGCTTGGAGGAAATACGAGAGAACTGTGAATGAGCAAGGGAGAAAGTGCTTGAAGGGAAGGTGAGAGAAAGCTGAATGAGCCAAGGAGAAACCGCTTGGAGGAAATTTGAGAGAAGTGTGAATGAGCCAAGCAGAAAGCACTTGGAGGAAATGTGAGAGAAGTGTGCATGACCCAAGCAGAAAGAACTTGGAGGAAATGCGAGAGATGGGTGAATGAGCCAAGCAGAAAGCCCTTGGAGGAAATGCGAGAGACAGGTGAATTAGCCAAGCAGAAAGTCCTTGGAGGAAATGAGAGAGAAGGCTGAGCCAAGGAGAAAACAATTGGAGGAAATGCGAGAGAAGGGTGATTGACCAAAGCAGAAAGCGCTTGGAAGAAGTGCGAGAGAAGGCTGAGCCAAGCAGAAAGTGCTTGGAGGAAATGCGAGAGAAGGCTGAATGAGCCAAGGAGAAAGTACTTTAAGGAAATGTGAGAGAAGGCTGAATGGGCCAATAAGAAAGCGCTTGGAGGAATTACGAGAGAAGTGTGAATGGGCCAAGTAGAAAGTTCTTGGAGGTAATGCGAGAGAAGTGTGAATGAGCGAAGAAAAAAGCGCTTTGAGCAAATGTGACAGAAGGGTGAATGAGCCAAGCAGAAAGTGCATGGAGGAAATGTGAGAGAAGGCTGAGCCAAGGAGAAACCGCTTGGAGGAAATGTGAGAGAAGTGTGAATGAGCCAAGGAGAAAGAACCTGGAAGAAATACGAGAGAAGGCTGAATGAGCCAAGCAGAAAGCGTTTGGAGGAAATGTGAGAGAAGGCTGAGCCAAGGAGAAAGCGCTTGGAGGAAATGTGAGAGAAGTGTGAATGAGCCAAGGAGAAAGAACCTGGAAGAAATAGGAGAGAAGGCTGAATGAGCCAAGCAGAGAGCGCTTGAAGGAAATGTGAGAGAACGGTGAATAACCCAAGCAAAAAGCGCATGGAAGAAATGCAAGAAAAGGCTGACCCAAGCAGAAAGTGCTTGGAGGTAATGCGATAGAAGGCTGAATGAGCCAAGCAGAAAGCGCTTGGAGGAAATGCGAGAGATGTGTGAATGAGCCAAACAGAAAGCGCTTGGAGGAAATGCGAGAGAAGGCTGAGACAAGCAGAAAGTCCTTGGAGGAAATGCGAGAGAAGTGGGAATGAGTCCAGGAGAAAGCGCTTGGAGGAAATGTGAGAGAAGTGTGAATGAGCCAAGCAGAAAGCGCATGGAGGAAATGTGAGAGAAATGTGAATGAGCCAAAGACAAAGTGCTTGAAGGTAATCTGAGAGAAGGCTGAATGGGCCATCTAGAAAACGCTTGGAGGTAATGAGAGAAGGGTGAATGAGCCAAGCAGAAAGCATTTGGAGGAAATGCGAGAGAAATGTGAATGAGCCAAAAAGAAAGTGCTTGGTGGAAATGCGAGAGAAGGCAGAGCCAAGCAGAAAGTGCTTGGAGGAAATACGAGAGAACTGTGAATGAGCAAGGGAGAAAGTGCTTGAAGGGAAGGTGAGAGAAGGCTGAATGAGCCAAGGAGAAACCGCTTGGAGGAAATTTGAGAGAAGTGTGAATGAGCCAAGCAGAAAGCACTTGGAGGAAATGTGAGAGAAGTGTGCATGACCCAAGCAGAAAGAACTTGGAAGAAATGCGAGAGAAGGCTGAATGAGCCAAGCAGAAAGCATTTGGAGGAAATGCGAGAGAAGTGGGAATGAGTCCAGGAGAAAGCGCTTGGAGGAAATGAGAGAGAAAGGTGAATGAGCCAAGCAGAAAGCGCATGGAGGAAATGCGAGAGAAGGCTGAGCCAACCAGAAAGTGCTTGGAGGAAATGCGAGAGATGGGTGAATGAGCCAAGCAGAAAGCCCTTGGAGGAAATGCGAGAGAAGGGTGAATGACCCAAGCAGAAAGTCCTTGGAGGAAATGAGAGAGAAGGCTGAGCCAAGGAGAAAACAATTGGAGGAAATGCGAGAGAAGGGTGATTGACCAAAGCAGAAAGCGCTTGGAAGAAGTGCGAGAGAAGGCTGAGCCAAGCAGAAAGTGCTTGGAGGAAATGCGAGAGAAGGCTGAATGAGCCAAGGAGAAAGTACTTTAAGGAAATGTGAGAGAAGGCTGAATGGGCCAATAAGAAAGCGCTTGGAGGAATTACGAGAGAAGTGTGAATGGGCCAAGTAGAAAGTTCTTGGAGGTAATGCGAGAGAAGTGTGAATGAGCGAAGAAAAAAGCGCTTTGAGCAAATGTGACAGAAGGGTGAATGAGCCAAGCAGAAAGTGCATGGAGGAAATGTGAGAGAAGGCTGAGCCAAGGAGAAACCGCTTGGAGGAAATGTGAGAGAAGTGTGAATGAGCCAAGGAGAAAGAACCTGGAAGAAATACGAGAGAAGACTGAATGAGCCAAGCAGAGAGCGCTTGGAGGAAATGTGAGAGAACGGTGAATAACCCAAGCAAAAAGCGCATGGAGGAAATGCAAGAAAAGGCTGACCCAAGCAGAAAGTGCTTGGAAGAAGTGCGAGAGAAGGCTGAGCCAAGCAGAAAGTGCTTGGAGGAAATGCGAGAGAAGGCTGAATGAGCCAAACAGAAAGCGCTTGGAGGAAATGCGAGAGAAGGCTGAGACAAGCAGAAAGTCCTTGGAGGAAATGCGAGAGAAGTGGGAATGAGTCCAGGAGAAAGCACTTGGAGGAAATGTGAAAGAAGGGTGAATGAGCCAAGCAGAAAGCGCATGGAGGAAATGTGAGAGAAATGTGAATGAGCCAAAGACAAAGTGCTTGAAGGTAATCTGAGAGAAGGCTGAATGGGCCATCTAGAAAACGCTTGGAGGTAATGAGAGAAGGGTGAATGAGCCAAGCAGAAAGCATTTGGAGGAAATGCGAGAGAAATGTGAATGAGCCAAAAAGAAAGTGCTTGGTGGAAATGCGAGAGAAGGCAGAGCCAAGCAGAAAGTGCTTGGAGGAAATACGAGAGAACTGTGAATGAGCAAGGGAGAAAGTGCTTGAAGGGAAGGTGAGAGAAGGCTGAATGAGCCAAGGAGAAACCGCTTGGAGGAAATTTGAGAGAAGTGTGAATGAGCCAAGCAGAAAGCACTTGGAGGAAATGTGAGAGAAGAGTGCATGACCCAAGCAGAAAGAACTTGGAAGAAATGCGAGAGAAGGCTGAATGAGCCAAGCAGAAAGCATTTGGAGGAAATGCGAGAGAAGTGGGAATGAGTCCAGGAGAAAGCGCTTGGAGGAAATGAGAGAGAAAGGTGAATGAGCCAAGCAGAAAGCGCATGGAGGAAATGCGAGAGAAGGCTGAGCCAACCAGAAAGTGCTTGGAGGAAATGCGAGAGATGGGTGAATGAGCCAAGCAGAAAGCCCTTGGAGGAAATGCGAGAGAAGGGTGAATGACCCAAGCAGAAAGTCCTTGGATTAAATGAGAGAGAAGGCTGAGCCAAGGAGAAAACAATTGGAGGAAATGCGAGAGAAGGGTGATTGACCAAAGCAGAAAGCGCTTGGAAGAAGTGCGAGAGAAGGCTGAGCCAAGCAGAAAGCGTTTGGAGGAAATGTGAGAGAAGGCTGAGCCAAGGAGAAAGCGCTTGGAGGAAATGTGAGAGAAGTGTGAATGAGCCAAGGAGAAAGAACCTGGAAGAAATAGGAGAGAAGGCTGAATGAGCCAAGCAGAGAGCGCTTGAAGGAAATGTGAGAGAACGGTGAATAACCCAAGCAAAAAGCGCATGGAAGAAATGCAAGAAAAGGCTGACCCAAGCAGAAAGTGCTTGGAGGTAATGCGATAGAAGGCTGAATGAGCCAAGCAGAAAGCGCTTGGAGGAAATGCGAGAGATGTGTGAATGAGCCAAACAGAAAGCGCTTGGAGGAAATGCGAGAGAAGGCTGAGACAAGCAGAAAGTCCTTGGAGGAAATGCGAGAGAAGTGGGAATGAGTCCAGGAGAAAGCGCTTGGAGGAAATGTGAGAGAAGGGTGAATGAGCCAAGCAGAAAGCGCATGGAGGAAATGTGAGAGAAATGTGAATGAGCCAAAGACAAAGTGCTTGAAGGTAATCTGAGAGAAGGCTGAATGGGCCATCTAGAAAACGCTTGGAGGTAATGAGAGAAGGGTGAATGAGCCAAGCAAAAAGTCCTTTGAGAAAATGCGAGAGAAATGTGAATGAGCCAAAAAGTAAGTGCTTGGAGGAAATGCGAGAGAAGGCAGAGCCAAGCAGAAAGTGTTTGGAGGAAATGGGAGAGAAGTCTGAGAGAAGCAGCAAGTGCTTGGAGGAAATACGAGAGAACTGTGAATGAGCAAGGGAGAAAGTGCTTGAAGGGAAGGTGAGAGAAAGCTGAATGAGCCAAGGAGAAACCGCTTGGAGGAAATTTGAGAGAAGTGTGAATGAGCCAAGCAGAAAGCACTTGGAGGAAATGTGAGAGAAGTGTGCATGACCCAAGCAGAAAGAACTTGGAAGAAATGCGAGAGAAGGCTGAATGAGCCAAGCAGAAAGCATTTGGAGGAAATGCGAGAGAAGTGGGAATGAGTCCAGGAGAAAGTACTTTAAGGAAATGTGAGAGAAGGCTGAATGGGCCAATAAGAAAGCGCTTGGAGGAATTACGAGAGAAGTGTGAATGGGCCAAGTAGAAAGTTCTTGGAGGTAATGCGAGAGAAGTGTGAATGAGCGAAGAAAAAAGCGCTTTGAGCAAATGTGACAGAAGGGTGAATGAGCCAAGCAGAAAGTGCATGGAGGAAATGTGAGAGAAGGCTGAGCCAAGGAGAAACCGCTTGGAGGAAATGTGAGAGAAGTGTGAATGAGCCAAGGAGAAAGTACCTGGAAGAAATACGAGAGAAGGCTGAATGAGCCAAGCAGAAAGCGTTTGGAGGAAATGTGAGAGAAGGCTGAGCCAAGGAGAAAGCGCTTGGAGGAAATGTGAGAGAAGTGTGAATGAGCCAAGGAGAAAGAACCTGGAAGAAATAGGAGAGAAGGCTGAATGAGCCAAGCAGAGAGCGCTTGAAGGAAATGTGAGAGAACGGTGAATAACCCAAGCAAAAAGCGCATGGAAGAAATGCAAGAAAAGGCTGACCCAAGCAGAAAGTGCTTGGAGGTAATGCGATAGAAGGCTGAATGAGCCAAGCAGAAAGCGCTTGGAGGAAATGCGAGAGATGTGTGAATGAGCCAAACAGAAAGCGCTTGGAGGAAATGCGAGAGAAGGCTGAGACAAGCAGAAAGTCCTTGGAGGAAATGCGAGAGAAGTGGGAATGAGTCCAGGAGAAAGCGCTTGGAGGAAATGTGAGAGAAGGGTGAATGAGCCAAGCAGAAAGCGCATGGAGGAAATGTGAGAGAAATGTGAATGAGCCAAAGACAAAGTGCTTGAAGGTAATCTGAGAGAAGGCTGAATGGGCCATCTAGAAAACGCTTGGAGGTAATGAGAGAAGGGTGAATGAGCCAAGCAGAAAGCATTTGGAGGAAATGCGAGAGAAATGTGAATGAGCCAAAAAGAAAGTGCTTGGTGGAAATGCGAGAGAAGGCAGAGCCAAGCAGAAAGTGCTTGGAGGAAATACGAGAGAACTGTGAATGAGCAAGGGAGAAAGTGCTTGAAGGGAAGGTGAGAGAAGGCTGAATGAGCCAAGGAGAAACCGCTTGGAGGAAATTTGAGAGAAGTGTGAATGAGCCAAGCAGAAAGCACTTGGAGGAAATGTGAGAGAAGAGTGCATGACCCAAGCAGAAAGAACTTGGAAGAAATGCGAGAGAAGGCTGAATGAGCCAAGCAGAAAGCATTTGGAGGAAATGCGAGAGAAGTGGGAATGAGTCCAGGAGAAAGCGCTTGGAGGAAATGAGAGAGAAAGGTGAATGAGCCAAGCAGAAAGCGCATGGAGGAAATGCGAGAGAAGGCTGAGCCAACCAGAAAGTGCTTGGAGGAAATGCGAGAGATGCGTGAATGAGCCAAGCAGAAAGCCCTTGGAGGAAATGCGAGAGAAGGGTGAATGACCCAAGCAGAAAGTCCTTGGATTAAATGAGAGAGAAGGCTGAGCCAAGGAGAAAACAATTGGAGGAAATGCGAGAGAAGGGTGATTGACCAAAGCAGAAAGCGCTTGGAAGAAGTGCGAGAGAAGGCTGAGCCAAGCAGAAAGTGCTTGGAGGAAATGCGAGAGAAGGCTGAATGAGCCAAGGAGAAAGTACTTTAAGGAAATGTGAGAGAAGGCTGAATGGGCCAATAAGAAAGCGCTTGGAGGAATTACGAGAGAAGTGTGAATGGGCCAAGTAGAAAGTTCTTGGAGGTAATGCGAGAGAAGTGTGAATGAGCGAAGAAAAAAGCGCTTTGAGCAAATGTGACAGAAGGGTGAATGAGCCAAGCAGAAAGTGCATGGAGGAAATGTGAGAGAAGGCTGAGCCAAGGAGAAACCGCTTGGAGGAAATGTGAGAGAAGTGTGAATGAGCCAAGGAGAAAGAACCTGGAAGAAATACGAGAGAAGACTGAATGAGCCAAGCAGAGAGCGCTTGAAGGAAATGTGAGAGAACGGTGAATAACCCAAGCAAAAAGCGCATGGAGGAAATGCAAGAAAAGGCTGACCCAAGCAGAAAGTGCTTGGAGGTAATGCGATAGAAGGCTGAATGAGCCAAGCAGAAAGCGCTTGGAGGAAATGTGAGAGAAGGGTGAATGAGCCAAGCAGAAAGCGCATGGAGGAAATGTGAGAGAAATGTGAATGAGCCAAAGACAAAGTGCTTGAAGGTAATCTGAGAGAAGGCTGAATGGGCCATCTAGAAAACGCTTGGAGGTAATGAGAGAAGGGTGAATGAGCCAAGCAGAAAGCATTTGGAGGAAATGCGAGAGAAATGTGAATGAGCCAAGCAGAAAGCGCATGGAGGAAATGCAAGAGAAGGCTGAGCCAACCAGAAAGTGCTTGGAGGAAATGCGAGAGATGGGTGAATGAGCCAAGCAGAAAGCGCATGGAGGAAATGCGAGAGAAGGCTGAATGGGCCAAGCAGAAAGCGCTTGAAGGAAATGCAAGAGATGCGTGAATGACCCAAGCAGAAAGCGCTTGGAAGAAATGCGAGAGAAGGCTGAATGAGCCAAGCAAAAAGTCCTTTGAGAAAATGCGAAGAGAAGGCTGAATGAGCCAAGCAGAAAGTGCTTGGAGGAAATGCGAGAGAGGGATGAATCAGCCAAGCAGAAAGTGCTTGGAGAAAATGGGAGAGACGTCTGAGAGAAGCAACAAGTGCTTGGAGGAAATACGAGAGAACTGTGAATGAGCAAGGGAGAAAGTGCTTGAAAGGAAGGTGAGAGAAGGCTGAATGAGCCAAGGAGAAACCGCTTGGAGGAAATTTGAGAGAAGTGTGAATGACCCAAGCAGAAAGAACTTGGAAGAAATGCGAGAGAAGGCTGAATGAGCCAAGCAGAAAGCACTTGGAGGAAATGTGAGAGAAGTGTGAATGACCCAAGCAGAAAGAACTTGGAAGAAATGCGAGAGAAGGCTGAATGAGCCAAGCAGAAAGCATTTGGAGGAAATGCGAGAGAAGTGGGAATGAGTCCAGGAGAAAGCGCTTGGAGGAAATGAGAGAGAAAGGTGAATGAGCCAAGAAGAAAGCGCATGGAGGAAATGCGAGAGAAGGCTGAGCCAACCAGAAAGTGCTTGGAGGAAATGCGAGAGATGGGTGAATGAGCCAAGCAGAAAGCCCTTGGAGGAAATGCGAGAGACAGGTGAATTATCCAAGCAGAAAGTCCTTGGAGGAAATGAGAGAGAAGGCTGAGCCAAGGAGAAAACAATTGGAGGAAATGCGAGAGAAGGGTGATTGACCAAAGCAGAAAGCGCTTGGAAGAAGTGCGAGAGAAGGCTGAGCCAAGCAGAAAGTGCTTGGAGGAAATGCGAGAGAAGGCTGAATGAGCCAAGGAGAAAGTACTTTAAGGAAATGTGAGAGAAGGCTGAATGGGCCAATAAGAAAGCGCTTGGAGGAATTACGAGAGAAGTGTGAATGGGCCAAGTAGAAAGTTCTTGGAGGTAATGCGAGAGAAGTGTGAATGAGCGAAGAAAAAAGCGCTTTGAGCAAATGTGACAGAAGGGTGAATGAGCCAAGCAGAAAGTGCATGGAGGAAATGTGAGAGAAGGCTGAGCCAAGGAGAAACCGCTTGGAGGAAATGTGAGAGAAGTGTGAATGAGCCAAGGAGAAAGAACCTGGAAGAAATACGAGAGAAGGCTGAATGAGCCAAGCAGAAAGCGTTTGGAGGAAATGTGAGAGAAGGCTGAGCCAAGGAGAAAGCGCTTGGAGGAAATGTGAGAGAAGTGTGAATGAGCCAAGGAGAAAGAACCTGGAAGAAATAGGAGAGAAGGCTGAATGAGCCAAGCAGAGAGCGCTTGAAGGAAATGTGAGAGAACGGTGAATAACCCAAGCAAAAAGCGCATGGAAGAAATGCAAGAAAAGGCTGACCCAAGCAGAAAGTGCTTGGAGGTAATGCGATAGAAGGCTGAATGAGCCAAGCAGAAAGCGCTTGGAGGAAATGCGAGAGATGTGTGAATGAGCCAAACAGAAAGCGCTTGGAGGAAATGCGAGAGAAGGCTGAGACAAGCAGAAAGTCCTTGGAGGAAATGCGAGAGAAGTGGGAATGAGTCCAGGAGAAAGCGCTTGGAGGAAATGTGAGAGAAGTGTGAATGAGCCAAGCAGAAAGCGCATGGAGGAAATGTGAGAGAAATGTGAATGAGCCAAAGACAAAGTGCTTGAAGGTAATCTGAGAGAAGGCTGAATGGGCCATCTAGAAAACGCTTGGAGGTAATGAGAGAAGGGTGAATGAGCCAAGCAGAAAGCATTTGGAGGAAATGCGAGAGAAATGTGAATGAGCCAAAAAGAAAGTGCTTGGTGGAAATGCGAGAGAAGGCAGAGCCAAGCAGAAAGTGCTTGGAGGAAATACGAGAGAACTGTGAATGAGCAAGGGAGAAAGTGCTTGAAGGGAAGGTGAGAGAAGGCTGAATGAGCCAAGGAGAAACCGCTTGGAGGAAATTTGAGAGAAGTGTGAATGAGCCAAGCAGAAAGCACTTGGAGGAAATGTGAGAGAAGTGTGCATGACCCAAGCAGAAAGAACTTGGAAGAAATGCGAGAGAAGGCTGAATGAGCCAAGCAGAAAGCATTTGGAGGAAATGCGAGAGAAGTGGGAATGAGTCCAGGAGAAAGCGCTTGGAGGAAATGAGAGAGAAAGGTGAATGAGCCAAGCAGAAAGCGCATGGAGGAAATGCGAGAGAAGGCTGAGCCAACCAGAAAGTGCTTGGAGGAAATGCGAGAGATGGGTGAATGAGCCAAGCAGAAAGCCCTTGGAGGAAATGCGAGAGAAGGGTGAATGACCCAAGCAGAAAGTCCTTGGAGGAAATGAGAGAGAAGGCTGAGCCAAGGAGAAAACAATTGGAGGAAATGCGAGAGAAGGGTGATTGACCAAAGCAGAAAGCGCTTGGAAGAAGTGCGAGAGAAGGCTGAGCCAAGCAGAAAGTGCTTGGAGGAAATGCGAGAGAAGGCTGAATGAGCCAAGGAGAAAGTACTTTAAGGAAATGTGAGAGAAGGCTGAATGGGCCAATAAGAAAGCGCTTGGAGGAATTACGAGAGAAGTGTGAATGGGCCAAGTAGAAAGTTCTTGGAGGTAATGCGAGAGAAGTGTGAATGAGCGAAGAAAAAAGCGCTTTGAGCAAATGTGACAGAAGGGTGAATGAGCCAAGCAGAAAGTGCATGGAGGAAATGTGAGAGAAGGCTGAGCCAAGGAGAAACCGCTTGGAGGAAATGTGAGAGAAGTGTGAATGAGCCAAGGAGAAAGAACCTGGAAGAAATACGAGAGAAGACTGAATGAGCCAAGCAGAGAGCGCTTGGAGGAAATGTGAGAGAACGGTGAATAACCCAAGCAAAAAGCGCATGGAGGAAATGCAAGAAAAGGCTGACCCAAGCAGAAAGTGCTTGGAAGAAGTGCGAGAGAAGGCTGAGCCAAGCAGAAAGTGCTTGGAGGAAATGCGAGAGAAGGCTGAATGAGCCAAACAGAAAGCGCTTGGAGGAAATGCGAGAGAAGGCTGAGACAAGCAGAAAGTCCTTGGAGGAAATGCGAGAGAAGTGGGAATGAGTCCAGGAGAAAGCACTTGGAGGAAATGTGAGAGAAGGGTGAATGAGCCAAGCAGAAAGCGCATGGAGGAAATGTGAGAGAAATGTGAATGAGCCAAAGACAAAGTGCTTGAAGGTAATCTGAGAGAAGGCTGAATGGGCCATCTAGAAAACGCTTGGAGGTAATGAGAGAAGGGTGAATGAGCCAAGCAGAAAGCATTTGGAGGAAATGCGAGAGAAATGTGAATGAGCCAAAAAGAAAGTGCTTGGTGGAAATGCGAGAGAAGGCAGAGCCAAGCAGAAAGTGCTTGGAGGAAATACGAGAGAACTGTGAATGAGCAAGGGAGAAAGTGCTTGAAGGGAAGGTGAGAGAAGGCTGAATGAGCCAAGGAGAAACCGCTTGGAGGAAATTTGAGAGAAGTGTGAATGAGCCAAGCAGAAAGCACTTGGAGGAAATGTGAGAGAAGAGTGCATGACCCAAGCAGAAAGAACTTGGAAGAAATGCGAGAGAAGGCTGAATGAGCCAAGCAGAAAGCATTTGGAGGAAATGCGAGAGAAGTGGGAATGAGTCCAGGAGAAAGCGCTTGGAGGAAATGAGAGAGAAAGGTGAATGAGCCAAGCAGAAAGCGCATGGAGGAAATGCGAGAGAAGGCTGAGCCAACCAGAAAGTGCTTGGAGGAAATGCGAGAGATGGGTGAATGAGCCAAGCAGAAAGCCCTTGGAGGAAATGCGAGAGAAGGGTGAATGACCCAAGCAGAAAGTCCTTGGATTAAATGAGAGAGAAGGCTGAGCCAAGGAGAAAACAATTGGAGGAAATGCGAGAGAAGGGTGATTGACCAAAGCAGAAAGCGCTTGGAAGAAGTGCGAGAGAAGGCTGAGCCAAGCAGAAAGCGTTTGGAGGAAATGTGAGAGAAGGCTGAGCCAAGGAGAAAGCGCTTGGAGGAAATGTGAGAGAAGTGTGAATGAGCCAAGGAGAAAGAACCTGGAAGAAATAGGAGAGAAGGCTGAATGAGCCAAGCAGAGAGCGCTTGAAGGAAATGTGAGAGAACGGTGAATAACCCAAGCAAAAAGCGCATGGAAGAAATGCAAGAAAAGGCTGACCCAAGCAGAAAGTGCTTGGAGGTAATGCGATAGAAGGCTGAATGAGCCAAGCAGAAAGCGCTTGGAGGAAATGCGAGAGATGTGTGAATGAGCCAAACAGAAAGCGCTTGGAGGAAATGCGAGAGAAGGCTGAGACAAGCAGAAAGTCCTTGGAGGAAATGCGAGAGAAGTGGGAATGAGTCCAGGAGAAAGCGCTTGGAGGAAATGTGAGAGAAGTGTGAATGAGCCAAGCAGAAAGCGCATGGAGGAAATGTGAGAGAAATGTGAATGAGCCAAAGACAAAGTGCTTGAAGGTAATCTGAGAGAAGGCTGAATGGGCCATCTAGAAAACGCTTGGAGGTAATGAGAGAAGGGTGAATGAGCCAAGCAGAAAGCATTTGGAGGAAATGCGAGAGAAATGTGAATGAGCCAAAAAGAAAGTGCTTGGTGGAAATGCGAGAGAAGGCAGAGCCAAGCAGAAAGTGCTTGGAGGAAATACGAGAGAACTGTGAATGAGCAAGGGAGAAAGTGCTTGAAGGGAAGGTGAGAGAAGGCTGAATGAGCCAAGGAGAAACCGCTTGGAGGAAATTTGAGAGAAGTGTGAATGAGCCAAGCAGAAAGCACTTGGAGGAAATGTGAGAGAAGTGTGCATGACCCAAGCAGAAAGAACTTGGAAGAAATGCGAGAGAAGGCTGAATGAGCCAAGCAGAAAGCATTTGGAGGAAATGCGAGAGAAGTGGGAATGAGTCCAGGAGAAAGCGCTTGGAGGAAATGAGAGAGAAAGGTGAATGAGCCAAGCAGAAAGCGCATGGAGGAAATGCGAGAGAAGGCTGAGCCAACCAGAAAGTGCTTGGAGGAAATGCGAGAGATGGGTGAATGAGCCAAGCAGAAAGCCCTTGGAGGAAATGCGAGAGAAGAGTGAATGACCCAAGCAGAAAGTCCTTGGAGGAAATGAGAGAGAAGGCTGAGCCAAGGAGAAAACAATTGGAGGAAATGCGAGAGAAGGGTGATTGACCAAAGCAGAAAGCGCTTGGAAGAAGTGCGAGAGAAGGCTGAGCCAAGCAGAAACTGCTTGGAGGAAATGCGAGAGAAGGCTGAATGAGCCAAGGAGAAAGTACTTTAAGGAAATGTGAGAGAAGGCTGAATGGGCCAATAAGAAAGCGCTTGGAGGAATTACGAGAGAAGTGTGAATGGGCCAAGTAGAAAGTTCTTGGAGGTAATGCGAGAGAAGTGTGAATGAGCGAAGAAAAAAGCGCTTTGAGCAAATGTGACAGAAGGGTGAATGAGCCAAGCAGAAAGTGCATGGAGGAAATGTGAGAGAAGGCTGAGCCAAGGAGAAACCGCTTGGAGGAAATGTGAGAGAAGTGTGAATGAGCCAAGGAGAAAGAACCTGGAAGAAATAAGAGAGAAGACTGAATGAGCCAAGCAGAGAGCGCTTGGAGGAAATGTGAGAGAACGGTGAATAACCCAAGCAAAAAGCGCATGGAGGAAATGCAAGAAAAGGCTGACCCAAGCAGAAAGTGCTTGGAAGAAGTGCGAGAGAAGGCTGAGCCAAGCAGAAAGTGCTTGGAGGAAATGCGAGAGAAGGCTGAATGAGCCAAACAGAAAGCGCTTGGAGGAAATGCGAGAGAAGGCTGAGACAAGCAGAAAGTCCTTGGAGGAAATGCGAGAGAAGTGGGAATGAGTCCAGGAGAAAGCGCTTGGAGGAAATGTGAGAGAAGGGTGAATGAGCCAAGCAGAAAGCGCATGGAGGAAATGTGAGAGAAATGTGAATGAGCCAAAGACAAAGTGCTTGAAGGTAATCTGAGAGAAGGCTGAATGGGCCATCTAGAAAACGCTTGGAGGTAATGAGAGAAGGGTGAATGAGCCAAGCAAAAAGTCCTTTGAGAAAATGCGAGAGAAATGTGAATGAGCCAAAAAGTAAGTGCTTGGAGGAAATGCGAGAGAAGGCAGAGCCAAGCAGAAAGTGTTTGGAGGAAATGGGAGAGAAGTCTGAGAGAAGCAGCAAGTGCTTGGAGGAAATACGAGAGAACTGTGAATGAGCAAGGGAGAAAGTGCTTGAAGGGAAGGTGAGAGAAAGCTGAATGAGCCAAGGAGAAACCGCTTGGAGGAAATTTGAGAGAAGTGTGAATGAGCCAAGCAGAAAGCACTTGGAGGAAATGTGAGAGAAGTGTGCATGACCCAAGCAGAAAGAACTTGGAAGAAATGCGAGAGAAGGCTGAATGAGCCAAGCAGAAAGCATTTGGAGGAAATGCGAGAGAAGTGGGAATGAGTCCAGGAGAAAGTACTTTAAGGAAATGTGAGAGAAGGCTGAATGGGCCAATAAGAAAGCGCTTGGAGGAATTACGAGAGAAGTGTGAATGGGCCAAGTAGAAAGTTCTTGGAGGTAATGCGAGAGAAGTGTGAATGAGCGAAGAAAAAAGCGCTTTGAGCAAATGTGACAGAAGGGTGAATGAGCCAAGCAGAAAGTGCATGGAGGAAATGTGAGAGAAGGCTGAGCCAAGGAGAAACCGCTTGGAGGAAATGTGAGAGAAGTGTGAATGAGCCAAGGAGAAAGTACCTGGAAGAAATACGAGAGAAGGCTGAATGAGCCAAGCAGAAAGCGTTTGGAGGAAATGTGAGAGAAGGCTGAGCCAAGGAGAAAGCGCTTGGAGGAAATGTGAGAGAAGTGTGAATGAGCCAAGGAGAAAGAACCTGGAAGAAATAGGAGAGAAGGCTGAATGAGCCAAGCAGAGAGCGCTTGAAGGAAATGTGAGAGAACGGTGAATAACCCAAGCAAAAAGCGCATGGAAGAAATGCAAGAAAAGGCTGACCCAAGCAGAAAGTGCTTGGAGGTAATGCGATAGAAGGCTGAATGAGCCAAGCAGAAAGCGCTTGGAGGAAATGCGAGAGATGTGTGAATGAGCCAAACAGAAAGCGCTTGGAGGAAATGCGAGAGAAGGCTGAGACAAGCAGAAAGTCCTTGGAGGAAATGCGAGAGAAGTGGGAATGAGTCCAGGAGAAAGCGCTTGGAGGAAATGTGAGAGAAGGGTGAATGAGCCAAGCAGAAAGCGCATGGAGGAAATGTGAGAGAAATGTGAATGAGCCAAAGACAAAGTGCTTGAAGGTAATCTGAGAGAAGGCTGAATGGGCCATCTAGAAAACGCTTGGAGGTAATGAGAGAAGGGTGAATGAGCCAAGCAGAAAGCATTTGGAGGAAATGCGAGAGAAATGTGAATGAGCCAAAAAGAAAGTGCTTGGTGGAAATGCGAGAGAAGGCAGAGCCAAGCAGAAAGTGCTTGGAGGAAATACGAGAGAACTGTGAATGAGCAAGGGAGAAAGTGCTTGAAGGGAAGGTGAGAGAAGGCTGAATGAGCCAAGGAGAAACCGCTTGGAGGAAATTTGAGAGAAGTGTGAATGAGCCAAGCAGAAAGCACTTGGAGGAAATGTGAGAGAAGAGTGCATGACCCAAGCAGAAAGAACTTGGAAGAAATGCGAGAGAAGGCTGAATGAGCCAAGCAGAAAGCATTTGGAGGAAATGCGAGAGAAGTGGGAATGAGTCCAGGAGAAAGCGCTTGGAGGAAATGAGAGAGAAAGGTGAATGAGCCAAGCAGAAAGCGCATGGAGGAAATGCGAGAGAAGGCTGAGCCAACCAGAAAGTGCTTGGAGGAAATGCGAGAGATGCGTGAATGAGCCAAGCAGAAAGCCCTTGGAGGAAATGCGAGAGAAGGGTGAATGACCCAAGCAGAAAGTCCTTGGATTAAATGAGAGAGAAGGCTGAGCCAAGGAGAAAACAATTGGAGGAAATGCGAGAGAAGGGTGATTGACCAAAGCAGAAAGCGCTTGGAAGAAGTGCGAGAGAAGGCTGAGCCAAGCAGAAAGTGCTTGGAGGAAATGCGAGAGAAGGCTGAATGAGCCAAGGAGAAAGTACTTTAAGGAAATGTGAGAGAAGGCTGAATGGGCCAATAAGAAAGCGCTTGGAGGAATTACGAGAGAAGTGTGAATGGGCCAAGTAGAAAGTTCTTGGAGGTAATGCGAGAGAAGTGTGAATGAGCGAAGAAAAAAGCGCTTTGAGCAAATGTGACAGAAGGGTGAATGAGCCAAGCAGAAAGTGCATGGAGGAAATGTGAGAGAAGGCTGAGCCAAGGAGAAACCGCTTGGAGGAAATGTGAGAGAAGTGTGAATGAGCCAAGGAGAAAGAACCTGGAAGAAATACGAGAGAAGACTGAATGAGCCAAGCAGAGAGCGCTTGAAGGAAATGTGAGAGAACGGTGAATAACCCAAGCAAAAAGCGCATGGAGGAAATGCAAGAAAAGGCTGACCCAAGCAGAAAGTGCTTGGAGGTAATGCGATAGAAGGCTGAATGAGCCAAGCAGAAAGCGCTTGGAGGAAATGTGAGAGAAGTGTGAATGAGCCAAGGAGAAAGAACCTGGAAGAAATACGAGAGAAGACTGAATGAGCCAAGCAGAGAGCGCTTGGAGGAAATGTGAGAGAACGGTGAATAACCCAAGCAAAAAGCGCATGGAGGAAATGCAAGAAAAGGCTGACCCAAGCAGAAAGTGCTTGGAAGAAGTGCGAGAGAAGGCTGAGCCAAGCAGAAAGTGCTTGGAGGAAATGCGAGAGAAGGCTGAATGAGCCAAACAGAAAGCGCTTGGAGGAAATGCGAGAGAAGGCTGAGACAAGCAGAAAGTCCTTGGAGGAAATGCGAGAGAAGTGGGAATGAGTCCAGGAGAAAGCGCTTGGAGGAAATGTGAGAGAAGGGTGAATGAGCCAAGCAGAAAGCGCATGGAGGAAATGTGAGAGAAATGTGAATGAGCCAAAGACAAAGTGCTTGAAGGTAATCTGAGAGAAGGCTGAATGGGCCATCTAGAAAACGCTTGGAGGTAATGAGAGAAGGGTGAATGAGCCAAGCAGAAAGCATTTGGAGGAAATGCGAGAGAAATGTGAATGAGCCAAGCAGAAAGCGCATGGAGGAAATGCAAGAGAAGGCTGAGCCAACCAGAAAGTGCTTGGAGGAAATGCGAGAGATGGGTGAATGAGCCAAGCAGAAAGCGCATGGAGGAAATGCGAGAGAAGGCTGAATGGGCCAAGCAGAAAGCGCTTGAAGGAAATGCAAGAGATGCGTGAATGACCCAAGCAGAAAGCGCTTGGAAGAAATGCGAGAGAAGGCTGAATGAGCCAAGCAAAAAGTCCTTTGAGAAAATGCGAAGAGAAGGCTGAATGAGCCAAGCAGAAAGTGCTTGGAGGAAATGCGAGAGAGGGATGAATCAGCCAAGCAGAAAGTGCTTGGAGAAAATGGGAGAGACGTCTGAGAGAAGCAACAAGTGCTTGGAGGAAATACGAGAGAACTGTGAATGAGCAAGGGAGAAAGTGCTTGAAAGGAAGGTGAGAGAAGGCTGAATGAGCCAAGGAGAAACCGCTTGGAGGAAATTTGAGAGAAGTGTGAATGACCCAAGCAGAAAGAACTTGGAAGAAATGCGAGAGAAGGCTGAATGAGCCAAGCAGAAAGCACTTGGAGGAAATGTGAGAGAAGTGTGAATGACCCAAGCAGAAAGAACTTGGAAGAAATGCGAGAGAAGGCTGAATGAGCCAAGCAGAAAGCATTTGGAGGAAATGCGAGAGAAGTGGGAATGAGTCCAGGAGAAAGCGCTTGGAGGAAATGAGAGAGAAAGGTGAATGAGCCAAGAAGAAAGCGCATGGAGGAAATGCGAGAGAAGGCTGAGCCAACCAGAAAGTGCTTGGAGGAAATGCGAGAGATGGGTGAATGAGCCAAGCAGAAAGCCCTTGGAGGAAATGCGAGAGACAGGTGAATTAGCCAAGCAGAAAGTCCTTGGAGGAAATGAGAGAGAAGGCTGAGCCAAGGAGAAAACAATTGGAGGAAATGCGAGAGAAGGGTGATTGACCAAAGCAGAAAGCGCTTGGAAGAAGTGCGAGAGAAGGCTGAGCCAAGCAGAAAGTGCTTGGAGGAAATGCGAGAGAAGGCTGAATGAGCCAAGGAGAAAGTACTTTAAGGAAATGTGAGAGAAGGCTGAATGGGCCAATAAGAAAGCGCTTGGAGGAATTACGAGAGAAGTGTGAATGGGCCAAGTAGAAAGTTCTTGGAGGTAATGCGAGAGAAGTGTGAATGAGCGAAGAAAAAAGCGCTTTGAGCAAATGTGACAGAAGGGTGAATGAGCCAAGCAGAAAGTGCATGGAGGAAATGTGAGAGAAGGCTGAGCCAAGGAGAAGCCGCTTGGAGGAAATGTGAGAGAAGTGTGAATGAGCCAAGGAGAAAGAACCTGGAAGAAATACGACAGAAGGCTGAATGAGCCAAGCAGAAAGCGTTTGGAGGAAATGTGAGAGAAGGCTGAGCCAAGGAGAAAGCGCTTGGAGGAAATGTGAGAGAAGTGTGAATGAGCCAAGGAGAAAGAACCTGGAAGAAATACGAGAGAAGGCTGAATGAGCCAAGCAGAGAGCGCTTGAAGGAAATGTGAGAGAACGGTGAATAACCCAAGCAAAAAGCGCATGGAGGAAATGCAAGAAAAGGCTGACCCAAGCAGAAAGCGCTTGGAGGAAATGCGAGAGATGTGTGAATGAGCCAAACAGAAAGCGCTTGGAGGAAATGCGAGAGAAGGCTGAGACAAGCAGAAAGTCCTTGGAGGAAATGCGAGAGAAGTGGGAATGAGTCCAGGAGAAAGCGCTTGGAGGAAATGTGAGAGAAGGGTGAATGAGCCAAGCAGAAAGCGCATGGAGGAAATGTGAGAGAAATGTGAATGAGCCAAAGACAAAGTGCTTGAAGGTAATCTGAGAGAAGGCTGAATGGGCCATCTAGAAAACGCTTGGAGGTAATGAGAGAAGGGTGAATGAGCCAAGCAAAAAGTCCTTTGAGAAAATGCGAGAGAAATGTGAATGAGCCAAAAAGTAAGTGCTTGGAGGAAATGCGAGAGAAGGCAGAGCCAAGCAGAAAGTGTTTGGAGGAAATGGGAGAGAAGTCTGAGAGAAGCAGCAAGTGCTTGGAGGAAATACGAGAGAACTGTGAATGAGCAAGGGAGAAAGTGCTTGAAGGGAAGGTGAGAGAAAGCTGAATGAGCCAAGGAGAAACCGCTTGGAGGAAATTTGAGAGAAGTGTGAATGAGCCAAGCAGAAAGCACTTGGAGGAAATGTGAGAGAAGTGTGCATGACCCAAGCAGAAAGAACTTGGAAGAAATGCGAGAGAAGGCTGAATGAGCCAAGCAGAAAGCATTTGGAGGAAATGCGAGAGAAGTGGGAATGAGTCCAGGAGAAAGTACTTTAAGGAAATGTGAGAGAAGGCTGAATGGGCCAATAAGAAAGCGCTTGGAGGAATTACGAGAGAAGTGTGAATGGGCCAAGTAGAAAGTTCTTGGAGGTAATGCGAGAGAAGTGTGAATGAGCGAAGAAAAAAGCGCTTTGAGCAAATGTGACAGAAGGGTGAATGAGCCAAGCAGAAAGTGCATGGAGGAAATGTGAGAGAAGGCTGAGCCAAGGAGAAACCGCTTGGAGGAAATGTGAGAGAAGTGTGAATGAGCCAAGGAGAAAGAACCTGGAAGAAATACGAGAGAAGGCTGAATGAGCCAAGCAGAAAGCGTTTGGAGGAAATGTGAGAGAAGGCTGAGCCAAGGAGAAAGCGCTTGGAGGAAATGTGAGAGAAGTGTGAATGAGCCAAGGAGAAAGAACCTGGAAGAAATAGGAGAGAAGGCTGAATGAGCCAAGCAGAGAGCGCTTGAAGGAAATGTGAGAGAACGGTGAATAACCCAAGCAAAAAGCGCATGGAAGAAATGCAAGAAAAGGCTGACCCAAGCAGAAAGTGCTTGGAGGTAATGCGATAGAAGGCTGAATGAGCCAAGCAGAAAGCGCTTGGAGGAAATGCGAGAGATGTGTGAATGAGCCAAACAGAAAGCGCTTGGAGGAAATGCGAGAGAAGGCTGAGACAAGCAGAAAGTCCTTGGAGGAAATGCGAGAGAAGTGGGAATGAGTCCAGGAGAAAGCGCTTGGAGGAAATGTGAGAGAAGGGTGAATGAGCCAAGCAGAAAGCGCATGGAGGAAATGTGAGAGAAATGTGAATGAGCCAAAGACAAAGTGCTTGAAGGTAATCTGAGAGAAGGCTGAATGGGCCATCTAGAAAACGCTTGGAGGTAATGAGAGAAGGGTGAATGAGCCAAGCAGAAAGCATTTGGAGGAAATGCGAGAGAAATGTGAATGAGCCAAAAAGAAAGTGCTTGGTGGAAATGCGAGAGAAGTCAGAGCCAAGCAGAAAGTGCTTGGAGGAAATACGAGAGAACTGTGAATGAGCAAGGGAGAAAGTGCTTGAAGGGAAGGTGAGAGAAGGCTGAATGAGCCAAGGAGAAACCGCTTGGAGGAAATTTGAGAGAAGTGTGAATGAGCCAAGCAGAAAGCACTTGGAGGAAATGTGAGAGAAGAGTGCATGACCCAAGCAGAAAGAACTTGGAAGAAATGCGAGAGAAGGCTGAATGAGCCAAGCAGAAAGCATTTGGAGGAAATGCGAGAGAAGTGGGAATGAGTCCAGGAGAAAGCGCTTGGAGGAAATGAGAGAGAAAGGTGAATGAGCCAAGCAGAAAGCGCATGGAGGAAATGCGAGAGAAGGCTGAGCCAACCAGAAAGTGCTTGGAGGAAATGCGAGAGATGGGTGAATGAGCCAAGCAGAAAGCCCTTGGAGGAAATGCGAGAGAAGGGTGAATGACCCAAGCAGAAAGTCCTTGGATTAAATGAGAGAGAAGGCTGAGCCAAGGAGAAAACAATTGGAGGAAATGCGAGAGAAGGGTGATTGACCAAAGCAGAAAGCGCTTGGAAGAAGTGCGAGAGAAGGCTGAGCCAAGCAGAAAGTGCTTGGAGGAAATGCGAGAGAAGGCTGAATGAGCCAAGGAGAAAGTACTTTAAGGAAATGTGAGAGAAGGCTGAATGGGCCAATAAGAAAGCGCTTGGAGGAATTACGAGAGAAGTGTGAATGAGCCAAGTAGAAAGTTCTTGGAGGTAATGCGAGAGAAGTGTGAATGAGCGAAGAAAAAAGCGCTTTGAGCAAATGTGACAGAAGGGTGAATGAGCCAAGCAGAAAGTGCATGGAGGAAATGTGAGAGAAGGCTGAGCCAAAGAGAAGCCGCTTGGAGGAAATGTGAGAGAAGTGTGAATGAGCCAAGGAGAAAGAACCTGGAAGAAATACGACAGAAGGCTGAATGAGCCAAGCAGAAAGCGTTTGGAGGAAATGCGAGAGAAGGCAGAGCCAAGCAGAAAGTGCTTGGAGGAAATACGAGAGAACTGTGAATGAGCAAGGGAGAAAGTGCTTGAAGGGAAGGTGAGAGAAGGCTGAATGAGCCAAGGAGAAACCGCTTGGAGGAAATTTGAGAGAAGTGTGAATGAGCCAAGCAGAAAGCACTTGGAGGAAATGTGAGAGAAGAGTGCATGACCCAAGCAGAAAGAACTTGGAAGAAATGCGAGAGAAGGCTGAATGAGCCAAGCAGAAAGCATTTGGAGGAAATGCGAGAGAAGTGGGAATGAGTCCAGGAGAAAGCGCTTGGAGGAAATGAGAGAGAAAGGTGAATGAGCCAAGCAGAAAGCGCATGGAGGAAATGCGAGAGAAGGCTGAGCCAACCAGAAAGTGCTTGGAGGAAATGTGAGAGAAGTGTGAATGGGCCAAGTAGAAAGTTCTTGGAGGTAATGCGAGAGAAGTGTGAATGAGCGAAGAAAAAAGCGCTTTGAGCAAATGTGACAGAAGGGTGAATGAGCCAAGCAGAAAGTGCATGGAGGAAATGTGAGAGAAGGCTGAGCCAAGGAGAAACCGCTTGGAGGAAATGTGAGAGAAGTGTGAATGAGCCAAGGAGAAAGAACCTGGAAGAAATACGAGAGAAGACTGAATGAGCCAAGCAGAGAGCGCTTGAAGGAAATGTGAGAGAACGGTGAATAACCCAAGCAAAAAGCGCATGGAGGAAATGCAAGAAAAGGCTGACCCAAGCAGAAAGTGCTTGGAGGTAATGCGATAGAAGGCTGAATGAGCCAAGCAGAAAGCGCTTGGAGGAAATGTGAGAGAAGGGTGAATGAGCCAAGCAGAAAGCGCATGGAGGAAATGTGAGAGAAATGTGAATGAGCCAAAGACAAAGTGCTTGAAGGTAATCTGAGAGAAGGCTGAATGGGCCATCTAGAAAACGCTTGGAGGTAATGAGAGAAGGGTGAATGAGCCAAGGAGAAACCGCTTGGAGGAAATTTGAGAGAAGTGTGAATGACCCAAGCAGAAAGAACTTGGAAGAAATGCGAGAGAAGGCTGAATGAGCCAAGCAGAAAGCACTTGGAGGAAATGTGAGAGAAGTGTGAATGACCCAAGCAGAAAGAACTTGGAAGAAATGCGAGAGAAGGCTGAATGAGCCAAGCAGAAAGCATTTGGAGGAAATGCGAGAGAAGTGGGAATGAGTCCAGGAGAAAGCGCTTGGAGGAAATGAGAGAGAAAGGTGAATGAGCCAAGAAGAAAGCGCATGGAGGAAATGCGAGAGAAGGCTGAGCCAACCAGAAAGTGCTTGGAGGAAATGCGAGAGATGGGTGAATGAGCCAAGCAGAAAGCCCTTGGAGGAAATGCGAGAGACAGGTGAATTAGCCAAGCAGAAAGTCCTTGGAGGAAATGAGAGAGAAGGCTGAGCCAAGGAGAAAACAATTGGAGGAAATGCGAGAGACGGGTGAATGAGCCAAACAGAAAGCGCTTGGAGGAAATGTGACAGAAGGGTGAATGGGCCAAGCAGAAAGCACTTGGAGGAAATGTGAGACAAGTGTGAATGAGCCAAGCAGAAATCGTTTGGAGGAAATGTGAGAGAAGGGTGAATGAGCAAAGCAGAAAGCGACTGGAGGAAATGTTAGAGAAGCGTGAATGAGGAAAGCAGAAAGCGCTTGCAGGAAATGCGAGAGAAGGCTGAGTCAAGCAGAAAGCGGTTGAAGGTAATGCGAGAGAAGGCTGAGGCAAGCAGAAAGAGAGAAGCGTGAATCAGCCAAGCGCTTGGAGGAAATTGAAAAGAGACAGGTGAATGAGCCAAGCAGTAAGTGCTTGGAGGAAATGCGAGAGAAGGCTGAATGAGCCGAGCAGAAAGCGCTTGAAGGAAATTCAAGACAAAGGTGAATGGGCCAAGCAGAAAGCGCTTGGAGGAAATGTGAGAGAAGCGTGAATGAGCCAAGCACAAAGCGCTTGGAGGAAATTCGAGAGAAGGGTGAATGAGCGAAGCAGAAAGAACTTGGAGGCAATGTGGGAGAAGTGTGAATTAGCGTGGAGGAAATGCGAGAGACGGGAATGAGCCAAGTAGAAAGCCCTTGAAGGAACTGCGAGAGAAGGCTGAATGGGCCAACCAGAAAGCACTTGGAGGAAATGTGACACAAGGGTGAATGAGCCAAGCAGAAATCGTTTGGAGGAAATGTGAGAGAAGGGTTAATGAGCCAAGCAGAAAGCGATTGGAGGAAATGTTAGAGAAGCCTGAATGAGGAAAGCAGAATGCGCTTGCAGGAAATGCGAGAGAAGTGTGAATGAGCCAAGCAGAAAGTGCTTGGAGGAACTGCGAGAGAAGGCTGAATGAGCCAAGCAGAAAGCATTTGGAGGAAATGCGAGAGAAGTGGGAATGAGTCCAGGAGAAAGCGCTTGGAGGAAATGAGAGAGAAAGGTGAATGAGCCAAGAAGAAAGCGCATGGAGGAAATGCGAGAGAAGGCTGAGCCAACCAGAAAGTGCTTGGAGGAAATGCGAGAGATGGGTGAATGAGCCAAGCAGAAAGCCCTTGGAGGAAATGAGAGAGAAGGCTGAGCCAAGGAGAAAACAATTGGAGGAAATGCGAGAGAAGGGTGATTGACCAAAGCAGAAAGCGCTTGGAAGAAGTGCGAGAGAAGGCTGAGCCAAGCAGAAAGTGCTTGGAGGAAATGCGAGAGAAGGCTGAATGAGCCAAGGAGAAAGTACTTTAAGGAAATGTGAGAGAAGGCTGAATGGGCCAATAAGAAAGCGCTTGGAGGAATTACGAGAGAAGTGTGAATGGGCCAAGTAGAAAGTTCTTGGAGGTAATGCGAGAGAAGTGTGAATGAGCGAAGAAAAAAGCGCTTTGAGCAAATGTGACAGAAGGCTGAATGAGCCAAGCAGAAAGTGCATGGAGGAAATGTGAGAGAAGGCTGAGCCAAGGAGAAACCGCTTGGAGGAAATGTGAGAGAAGTGTGAATGAGCCAAGGAGAAAGAACCTGGAAGAAATACGAGAGAAGGCTGAATGAGCCAAGCAGAAAGCGTTTGGAGGAAATGTGAGAGAAGGCTGAGCCAAGGAGAAAGCGCTTGGAGGAAATCTGAGAGAAGGCTGAATGGGCCATCTAGAAAACGCTTGGAGGTAATGAGAGAAGGGTGAATGAGCCAAGCAGAAAGCATTTGGAGGAAATGCGAGAGAAATGTGAATGAGCCAAAAAGAAAGTGCTTGGTGGAAATGCGAGAGAAGGCAGAGCCAAGCAGAAAGTGCTTGGAGGAAATGGGAGAGAAGTCTGAGAGAAGCAGCAAGTGCTTGGAGGAAATACGAGAGAACTGTGAATGAGCAAGGGAGAAAGTGCTTGAAGGGAAGGTGAGAGAAGGCTGAATGAGCCAAGGAGAAACCGCTTGGAGGAAATTTGAGAGAAGTGTGAATGAGCCAAGCAGAAAGCACTTGGAGGAAATGTGAGAGAAGTGTGCATGACCCATGCAGAAAGAACTTGGAAGAAATGCGAGAGAAATGTGAATGAGGCAAGCAGAAAGTCCTTGGAGGAAATGAGAGAGAAGGCTGAGCCAAGCAGAAAGCAATTGGAGGAAATGCGAGAGAAGGCTGAATGACCCAAGCAGAAAGCGCTTGGAAGAAGTGCGAGAGAAGGCTGAGCCAAGCAGAAAGTGCTTGGAGGAAATGAGAGAGAAGGCTGAGCCAAGCAGAAAGCAATTTGAGGAAATGCGAGAGAAGGGTGAATGACCCAAGCAGAAAGCGCTTGGAAGAAGTGCCAGAGAAGGCTGAGCCAAGCAGAAAGTGCTTGGAGGAAATGCGAGAGAAGGCTGAATGAGCCAAGCTGAAAGCGCTTGGAGGAAATGCAAGAGATGTGTCAATGACCCAAGGAGAAAGCGCATGGACGAAATGCAAAAAAAGGCTAACCCAAGCAGAAAACGCTTGGAAGAAATGCGAAAGAAGGGTGAATGGGCCAATAAGAAAGCGCTTGGAGGAAATACGAGAGAAGTGTGAATGAGCCAAGGACAAACCGCTTGGAGCAAATGTGAAAGAAGGGTGAATGACCCAAGCAGAAAGCGCATTGAGGAAATGTGAGAGAAGGCTGAGCCAACCAGAAAGCGCATGGAGGAAATGCTAGAGAAGTGTGAATGAGTGAAGCAGAAAGTGATTGGAGGAAATGCGAGAGAAATGTAAATGAGCCAAACAGAAAGCGCTTGTAAGAAATGCAAGAGAAGGCTGAATGAACCAAGCAAAAAATGCTTGGAGGAAATGCGAGAGAAATGTGAATGAGCCTAACAGAAAGTGCTTTGAGGAAATGGGAGAGAGGGATAATTCAGCCAAGCAGAAAGTGCTTGGAGGAAATGGGAGAGAAGTCTGAGACAAGCAGCAAGGAAATACGAGAGTACTGTGAATGAGCAAGGAAGAAAGGGCTTGAAGGAAAGGTGAGAGAAGGCTTAATGGGCCACTAAGAAAGCTCTTGGAGGAAATACGAGAGGAGGCTGAATGGGCCACTGAGAAAGCGCTTGGAGGTAATGTGACAGAAGGGTGAATGAGCCAAGCAGAAAGGGCATGGAGGAAATGTGAGAGAAGGCTGAGCCATGGAGAAACCACTTGGAGGAAATGTGAGAGAAGTGTGAATGAGCCAAGGAGAAAGAACCTGGAAGAAATTTGAGAGAAGGCTGAATGAGCCAAGCAGAAAGCGTTTGGAGGAAATGTGAGAGAAGGGTGAATGAGCCAAGCAGAAAGCGCTTGGAGGAAATGCGAGAGACGGGTGAATGAGCGAAGCAGAAAGTGATTGGAGGAAATGCGAGAGAAATGTGAATGAGCCAAGCAGAAAGCAATTGGAGGAAATGCGAGAGAAGGCTGAATGACCCAAGCAGAAAGCGCTTTGAAGAAGTGCGAGAGAAGGCTGACCCAAGCAGAAAGTGCTTGGAGGTAATGCGATAGAAGGCTGAATGAGCCAAGCAGAAAGGGCTTGGAGGAAATGCGAGAGATAGGTGAATTAGCCAAGCAGAAAGCACTTGAAGGAAATGCGAGAGAAGTGTGAATGAGCCAAGCAGAAAGTGATTGGAGGAAATGAGAGAGAAATGTGAATGAGGCAAGCAGAAAGTCCTTGGAGGAAATGAGAGAGAAGGCTGAGCCAAGCAGAAAGCAATTGGAGGAAATGCGAGAGAAGGGTGAATGACCCAAGCAGAAAGCGCTTGGAAGAAGTGCCAGAGAAGGCTGAGCCAAGCAGAAAGTGCTTGGAGGAAATGCGAGAGAAGGCTGAATGAGCCAAGCAGAAAGTGCATGGAGGAAATGTGAGAGAAGGCTGAGCCAAGGAGAAACCGCTTGGAGGAAATGTGAGAGAAGTGTAAATGAGCCAAGGAGAAAGAACCTGGAAGAAATACGAGAGAAGGCTGAATGAGCCAAGCAGAAAGCGTTTGGAGGAAATGTGAGAGAAGGCTGAGCCAAGGAGAAAGCGCTTGGAGGAAATGTGAGAGAAGTGTGAATGAGCCAAGGAGAAAGAACCTGGAAGAAATACGAGAGAAGGCTGAATGAGCCAAGCAGAGAGCGCTTGAAGGAAATGTGAGAGAACGGTGAATAACCCAAGCAAAAAGCGCATGGAGGAAATGCAAGAAAAGGCTGACCCAAGCAGAAAGTGCTTGGAGGTAATGCGATAGAAGGCTGAATGAGCCAAGCAGAAAGCGCTTGGAGGAAATGCGAGAGAAGGGTGAATGACCCAAGCAGAAAGCGCTTGGAAGAAGTGCCAGAGAAGGCTGAGCCAAGCAGAAAGTGCTTGGAAGAAATGCGAGAGAAGGCTGAATGAGCCAAGCTGAAAGCGCTTGGAGGAAATGCAAGAGATGTGTCAATGACCCAAGGAGAAAGCGCATGGAGGAAATGCAAAAAAAGGCTAACCCAAGCAGAAAACGCTTGGAAGAAATGCGAAAGAAGGGTGAATGTGCCAATAAGAAAGCGCTTGGAGGAAATACGAGAGAAGTGTGAATGAGCAAAGGACAAACCGCTTGGAGCAAATGTGAAAGAAGGGTGAATGACCCAAGCAGAAAGCGCATGGAGGAAATGTGAGAGAAGGCTGAGCCAACCAGAAAGCGCATGGAGGAAATGCTAGAGAAGTGTGAATGAGTGAAGCAGAAAGTGATTGGAGGAAATGCGAGAGAAATGTAAATGAGCCAAACAGAAAGCGCTTGTAAGAAATGCAAGAGAAGGCTGAATGAACCAAGCAAAAAATGCTTGGAGGAAATGCGAGAGAAATGTGAATGAGCCTAACAGAAAGTGCTTTGAGGAAATGGGAGAGAGGGATAATTCAGCCAAGCAGAAAGTGCTTGGAGGAAATGGGAGAGAAGTCTGAGACAAGCAGCAAGTGCTTGGAGGAAATACGAGAGTACTGTGAATGAGCAAGGAAGAAAGGGCTTGAAGGAAAGGTGAGAGAAGGCTTAATGGGTCACTAAGAAAGCTCTTGGAGGAAATACGAGAGGAGGCTGAATGGGCCACTGAGAAAGCGCTTGGAGGTAATGTGACAGAAGGGTGAATGAGCCAAGCAGAAAGGGCAAGGAGGAAATGTGAGAGAAGGCTGAGCCATGGAGAAACCACTTGGAGGAAATGTGAGAGAAGTGTGAATGAGCCAAGGAGAAAGAACCTGGAAGAAATTTGAGAGAAGGCTGAATGAGCCAAGCAGAAAGCGTTTGGAGGAAATGTGAGAGAAGGGTGAATGAGCGAAGCAGAAAGTGATTGGAGGAAATGCGAGAGAAATGTGAATGAGCCAAGCAGAAAGCAATTGGAGGAAATGCGAGAGAAGGCTGAATGGGCCACTAAGAAAGCTCTTGGAGGTAATGTGACAGAAGGGTGAATGAGCCAAGCAGAAAGGGCATGGAGGAAATGTGAGAGAAGGTTGAGCCAAGGAGAAACCACTTGGAGGAAATGTGAGAGAAGTGTGAATGAGCCAAGGAGAAAGAACCTGGAAGAAATGTGAGAGAAGGCTGAATGAGCCAAGCAGAAAGCGTTTGGAGGAAATGTGAAAGAAGGGTGAATGACCCAAGCAGAAAGCAATTGGAGGAAATGCGAGAGAAGGGTGAATGACCCAAGCAGAAAGCGCTTTGAAGAAGTGCGAGAGAAGGCTGACCCAAGCAGAAAGTGCTTGGAGGTAATGCGATAGAAGGCTGAATGAGCCAAGCAGAAAGCGCTTGGAGGAAATGCGAGAGATAGGTGAATTAGCCAAGCAGAAAGCACTTGAAGGAAATGCGAGAGAAGTGTGAATGAGCCAAGCAGAAAGTGATTGGAGGAAATGAGAGAGAAATGTGAATGAGGCAAGCAGAAAGTCCTTGGAGGAAATGAGAGAGAAGGCTGAGCCAAGCAGAAAGCAATTGGAGGAAATGCGAGAGAAGGCTGAATGACCCGAGCAGAAAGCGCTTGGAAGAAGTGCGAGAGAAGGCTGAGCCAAGCAGAAAGTGCTTGGAGGCAATGAGAGAGAAGGCTGAGCCAAGCAGAAAGCAATTGGAGGAAATGCGAGAGAAGGGTGAATGACCCAAGCAGAAAGCGCTTGGAAGAAGTGCCAGAGAAGGCTGAGCCAAGCAGAAAGTGCTTGGAGGAAATGCGAGAGAAGGCTGAATGAGCCAAGCAGAAAGTGCATGGAGGAAATGTGAGAGAAGGCTGAGCCAAGGAGAAACCGCTTGGAGGAAATGTGAGAGAAGTGTGAATGAGCCAAGGAGAAAGAACCTGGAAGAAATACGAGAGAAGGCTGAATGAGCCAAGCAGAAAGCGTTTGGAGGAAATGTGAGAGAAGGCTGAGCCAAGGAGAAAGCGCTTGGAGGAAATGTGAGAGAAGTGTGAATGAGCCAAGGAGAAAGAACCTGGAAGAAATACGAGAGAAGGCTGAATGAGCCAAGCAGAGAGCGCTTGAAGGAAATGTGAGAGAACGGTGAATAACCCAAGCAAAAAGTGGATGGAGGAAATGCAAGAAAAGGCTGACCCAAGCAGAAAGTGCTTGGAGGTAATGCGATACCGGTAGAAGGCTGAATGAGCCAAGCAGAAAGCGCTTGGAGGAAATGCGAGAGATGTGTGAATGAGCCAAACAGAAAGCGCTTGGAGGAAATGAGAGAGAAGGCTGAGACAAGCAGAAAGTCCTTGGAGGAAATGCGAGAGAAGTGGGAATGAGTCCAGGAGAAAGCGCTTGGAGGAAATGTGAGAGAAGGGTGAATGAGCCAAGCAGAAAGCGCATGGAGGAAATGTGAGAGAAATGTGAATGAGCCAAAGACAAAGTGCTTGAAGGTAATCTGAGAGAAGGCTGAATGGGCCATCTAGAAAACGCTTGGAGGTAATGAGAGAAGGGTGAATGAGCCAAGCAGAAAGCATTTGGAGGAAATGCGAGAGAAATGTGAATGAGCCAAAAAGAAAGTGCTTGGTGGAAATGCGAGAGAAGGCAGAGCCAAGCAGAAAGTGCTTGGAGGAAATGGGAGAGAAGTCTGAGAGAAGCAGCAAGTGCTTGGAGGAAATACGAGAGAACTGTGAATGAGCAAGGGAGAAAGTGCTTGAAGGGAAGGTGAGAGAAGGCTGAATGAGCCAAGGAGAAACCGCTTGGAGGAAATTTGAGAGAAGTGTGAATGAGCCAAGGAGAAAGCACTTGGAGGAAATGTGAGAGAAGTGTGCATGACCCAAGCAGATAGAACTTGGAAGAAATGCGAGAGAAGGCTGAATGAGCCAAGCAGAAAGTCCTTGGAGGAAATGCGAGAGAAGTGGGAATGAGTCCAGGAGAAAGCGCTTGGAGGAAATGTGAGAGAAGGGTGAATGAGCCAAGCAGAAAGCGCATAGAGGAAATGTGAGAGAAATGTGAATGAGCCAAAGACAAAGTGCTTGAAGGTAATCTGAGAGAAGGCTGAATGGGCCATCTAGAAAACGCTTGGAGGTAATGAGAGAAGGGTGAATGAGCCAAGCAGAAAGCATTTGGAGGAAATGCAAGAGAAATGTGAATGAGCCAAAAAGAAAGTGCTTGGAGGAAATGTGAGAGAAGTGTGCATGACCCAAGCAGAAAGAACTTGGAAGAAATGCGAGAGAAGGCTGAATGAGCCAAGTAGAAAGCATTTGGAGGAAATGCAAGAGAAGTGGGAATGAGTCCAGGAGAAAGCGCTTGGAGGAAATGAGAGAGAAAGGTGAATGAGCCAAGCAGAAAGCGCATGGAGGAAATGCGAGAGAAGGCTGAATGAGCCGAGCAGAAAGCGCTTGAAAGAAATTCAAGACAAAGGTGAATGGGCCAAGCAGAAAGCGCTTGGAGGAAATGTGAGAGAAGCGTGAATAAGCCAAGCACAAAGCGCTTGGAGGAAATTCGAGAGAAGGGTGAATGAGCGAAGCAGAAAGAAGTTGGAGGCAATGTGGGAGAAGTGTGAATTAGCGTGGAGGGAATGAGCCAAGTATAAAGCCCTTGAAGGAACTGCGAGAGAAGGCTGAATGGGCCAAGCAGAAAGCACTTGGAGGAAATGTGAGACAAGGGTGAATGAGCCAAGCAGAAATCGTTTGGAGGAAATGTGAGAGAAGGGTGAATGAGCCAAGCAGAAAGCGATTGGAGGAAATGTTAGAGAAGCCTGAATGAGGAAAGCAGAATGCGCTTGCAGGAAATGCGAGAGAAGTGTGAATGAGCCAAGCAGAAAGTGCTTGGAGGAACTGCGAGAGAAGGCTGAATGAGTCAACAGAAAGAACTTGAAGGTAATGGGAGAGAAGGCTGAGTCAAGGAGAAAGCGCTTGGAGGAAATGCGAGAGAATGCTGAGTCAAGCAGAAAGCGGTTGGAGTAAATGAAAGAGACGGGTGAATGAGCCAAGCAGAAAGCGCTTGGAGGAAATTCAAGAGAAGGGTGAATGAGGCAAGCAGAAAGCGTTTGGAGGAAATGTGAGAGACGGGTGAATGAGCCAAGTAGAAAGCACTTGGAGGAAATGCGAGAGAAGGCTGAATGGGCCAAGCAGAAAGCGCTTGAAGGAAATGCAAGAGATGCGTGAATGACCCAAGCAGAAAGCGCTTGGAAGAAATGCGAGAGAAGGCTGAATGAGCCAAGCAAAAAGTCCTTTGAGAAAATGCGAAGAGAAGGCTGAATGAGCCAAGCAGAAAGTGCTTGGAGGAAATGCGAGAGAGGGATGAATCAGCCAAGCAGAAAGTGCTTGGAGAAAATGGGAGAGACGTCTGAGAGAAGCAACAAGTGCTTGGAGGAAATACGAGAGAACTGTGAATGAGCAAGGGAGAAAGTGCTTGAAAGGAAGGTGAGAGAAGGCTGAATGAGCCAAGGAGAAACCGCTTGGAGGAAATTTGAGAGAAGTGTGAATGACCCAAGCAGAAAGAACTTGGAAGAAATGCGAGAGAAGGCTGAATGAGCCAAGCAGAAAGCACTTGGAGGAAATGTGAGAGAAGTGTGCATGACCCAAGCAGAAAGAACTTGGAAGAAATGCGAGAGAAGGCTGAATGAGCCAAGCAGAAAGCATTTGGAGGAAATGCGAGAGAAGTGGGAATGAGTCCAGGAGAAAGCGCTTGGAGGAAATGAGAGAGAAAGGTGAATGAGCCAAGCAGAAAGCGCATGGAGGAAATGCGAGAGAAGGCTGAGCCAACCAGAAAGTGCTTGGAGGAAATGCGAGAGATGGGTGAATGAGCCAAGCAGAAAGCCCTTGGAGGAAATGCGAGAGAAGGGTGAATTAGCCAAGCAGAAAGTCCTTGGAGGAAATGAGAGAGAAGGCTGAGCCAAGGAGAAAACAATTGGAGGAAATGCGAGAGAAGGGTGATTGACCAAAGCAGAAAGCGCTTGGAAGAAGTGCGAGAGAAGGCTGAGCCAAGCAGAAAGTGCTTGGAGAAAATGCGAGAGAAGGCTGAATGAGCCAAGGAGAAAGTACTTTAAGGAAATGTGAGAGAAGGCTGAATGGGCCAATAAGAAAGGGCTTGGAGGAATTACGAGAGAAGTGTGAATGGGCCAAGTAGAAAGTTCTTGGAGGTAATGCGAGAGAAGTGTGAATGAGCGAAGAAAAAAGCGCTTTGAGCAAATGTGACAGAAGGGTGAATGAGCCAAGCAGAAAGTGCATGGAGGAAATGTGAGAGAAGGCTGAGCCAAGGAGAAACCGCTTGGAGGAAATGTGAGAGAAGTGTGAATGAGCCAAGGAGAAAGAACCTGGAAGAAATACGACAGAAGGCTGAATGAGCCAAGCAGAAAGCGTTTGGAGGAAATGTGAGAGAAGGCTGAGCCAAGGAGAAAGCGCTTGGAGGAAATGTGAGAGAAGTGTGAATGAGCCAAGGAGAAAGAACCTGGAAGAAATAGGAGAGAAGGCTGAATGAGCCAAGCAGAGAGCGCTTGAAGGAAATGTGAGAGAACGGTGAATAACCCAAGCAAAAAGCGCATGGAGGAAATGCAAGAAAAGGCTGACCCAAGCAGAAAGTGCTTGGAGGTAATGCGATAGAAGGCTGAATGAGCCAAGCAGAAAGCGCTTGGAGGAAATGCTAGAGATAGGTGAATTAGCCAAGCAGAAAGCACTTCAAGGAAATGCGAGAGAAGTGTGAATCAGCCAAGCAGAAAGTGATTGGAGGAAATGAGAGAGAAATGTGAATGAGGCAAGCAGAAAGTCCTTGGAGGAAATGAGAGAGAAGGCTGAGCCAAGCAGAAAGCAATTGGAGGAAATGCGAGAGAAGGCTGAATGACCCGAGCAGAAAGCGCTTGGAAGAAGTGCGAGAGAAGGCTGAGCCAAGCAGAAAGTGCTTGGAGGAAATGTGAGAGACCAGTGAATGAGCCAAGCAGAAAGCACTTGGAGGTAATTCGGTAGAAGGCTGAATGAGCCAAGCAGAAAGCGCTTGGAGGAAATGCGAGAGATGTGTGAATGAGCCAAACAGAAAGCGCTTGGAGGAAATGCGAGAGAAGGCTGAGACAAGCAGAAAGTCCTTGGAGGAAATGCGAGAGAAGTGGGAATGAGTCCAGGAGAAAGCGCTTGGAGGAAATGTGAGAGAAGGGTGAATGAGCCAAGCAGAAAGCGCATGGAGGAAATGTGAGAGAAATGTGAATGAGCCAAAGACAAAGTGCTTGAAGGTAATCTGAGAGAAGGCTGAATGGGCCATCTAGAAAACGCTTGGAGGTAATGAGAGAAGGGTGAATGAGCCAAGCAGAAAGCATTTGGAGGAAATGCGAGAGAAATGTGAATGAGCCAAAAAGAAAGTGCTTGGAGGAAATGCGAGAGAAGGCAGAGCCAAGCAGAAAGTGTTTGGAGGAAATGGGAGAGAAGTCTGAGAGAAGCAGCAAGTGCTTGGAGGAAATACGAGAGAACTGTGAATGAGCAAGGGAGAAAGTGCTTGAAGGGAAGGTGAGAGAAAGCTGAATGAGCCAAGGAGAAACCGCTTGGAGGAAATTTGAGAGAAGTGTGAATGAGCCAAGCAGAAAGCACTTGGAGGAAATGTGAGAGAAGTGTGCATGACCCAAGCAGAAAGAACTTGGAGGAAATGCGAGAGATGGGTGAATGAGCCAAGCAGAAAGCCCTTGGAGGAAATGCGAGAGACAGGTGAATTAGCCAAGCAGAAAGTCCTTGGAGGAAATGAGAGAGAAGGCTGAGCCAAGGAGAAAACAATTGGAGGAAATGCGAGAGAAGGGTGATTGACCAAAGCAGAAAGCGCTTGGAAGAAGTGCGAGAGAAGGCTGAGCCAAGCAGAAAGTGCTTGGAGGAAATGCGAGAGAAGGCTGAATGAGCCAAGGAGAAAGTACTTTAAGGAAATGTGAGAGAAGGCTGAATGGGCCAATAAGAAAGCGCTTGGAGGAATTACGAGAGAAGTGTGAATGGGCCAAGTAGAAAGTTCTTGGAGGTAATGCGAGAGAAGTGTGAATGAGCGAAGAAAAAAGCGCTTTGAGCAAATGTGACAGAAGGGTGAATGAGCCAAGCAGAAAGTGCATGGAGGAAATGTGAGAGAAGGCTGAGCCAAGGAGAAACCGCTTGGAGGAAATGTGAGAGAAGTGTGAATGAGCCAAGGAGAAAGAACCTGGAAGAAATACGAGAGAAGGCTGAATGAGCCAAGCAGAAAGCGTTTGGAGGAAATGTGAGAGAAGGCTGAGCCAAGGAGAAAGCGCTTGGAGGAAATGTGAGAGAAGTGTGAATGAGCCAAGGAGAAAGAACCTGGAAGAAATAGGAGAGAAGGCTGAATGAGCCAAGCAGAGAGCGCTTGAAGGAAATGTGAGAGAACGGTGAATAACCCAAGCAAAAAGCGCATGGAAGAAATGCAAGAAAAGGCTGACCCAAGCAGAAAGTGCTTGGAGGTAATGCGATAGAAGGCTGAATGAGCCAAGCAGAAAGCGCTTGGAGGAAATGCGAGAGATGTGTGAATGAGCCAAACAGAAAGCGCTTGGAGGAAATGCGAGAGAAGGCTGAGACAAGCAGAAAGTCCTTGGAGGAAATGCGAGAGAAGTGGGAATGAGTCCAGGAGAAAGCGCTTGGAGGAAATGTGAGAGAAGTGTGAATGAGCCAAGCAGAAAGCGCATGGAGGAAATGTGAGAGAAATGTGAATGAGCCAAAGACAAAGTGCTTGAAGGTAATCTGAGAGAAGGCTGAATGGGCCATCTAGAAAACGCTTGGAGGTAATGAGAGAAGGGTGAATGAGCCAAGCAGAAAGCATTTGGAGGAAATGCGAGAGAAATGTGAATGAGCCAAAAAGAAAGTGCTTGGTGGAAATGCGAGAGAAGGCAGAGCCAAGCAGAAAGTGCTTGGAGGAAATACGAGAGAACTGTGAATGAGCAAGGGAGAAAGTGCTTGAAGGGAAGGTGAGAGAAGGCTGAATGAGCCAAGGAGAAACCGCTTGGAGGAAATTTGAGAGAAGTGTGAATGAGCCAAGCAGAAAGCACTTGGAGGAAATGTGAGAGAAGTGTGCATGACCCAAGCAGAAAGAACTTGGAAGAAATGCGAGAGAAGGCTGAATGAGCCAAGCAGAAAGCATTTGGAGGAAATGCGAGAGAAGTGGGAATGAGTCCAGGAGAAAGCGCTTGGAGGAAATGAGAGAGAAAGGTGAATGAGCCAAGCAGAAAGCGCATGGAGGAAATGCGAGAGAAGGCTGAGCCAACCAGAAAGTGCTTGGAGGAAATGCGAGAGATGGGTGAATGAGCCAAGCAGAAAGCCCTTGGAGGAAATGCGAGAGAAGGGTGAATGACCCAAGCAGAAAGTCCTTGGAGGAAATGAGAGAGAAGGCTGAGCCAAGGAGAAAACAATTGGAGGAAATGCGAGAGAAGGGTGATTGACCAAAGCAGAAAGCGCTTGGAAGAAGTGCGAGAGAAGGCTGAGCCAAGCAGAAAGTGCTTGGAGGAAATGCGAGAGAAGGCTGAATGAGCCAAGGAGAAAGTACTTTAAGGAAATGTGAGAGAAGGCTGAATGGGCCAATAAGAAAGCGCTTGGAGGAATTACGAGAGAAGTGTGAATGGGCCAAGTAGAAAGTTCTTGGAGGTAATGCGAGAGAAGTGTGAATGAGCGAAGAAAAAAGCGCTTTGAGCAAATGTGACAGAAGGGTGAATGAGCCAAGCAGAAAGTGCATGGAGGAAATGTGAGAGAAGGCTGAGCCAAGGAGAAACCGCTTGGAGGAAATGTGAGAGAAGTGTGAATGAGCCAAGGAGAAAGAACCTGGAAGAAATACGAGAGAAGACTGAATGAGCCAAGCAGAGAGCGCTTGAAGGAAATGTGAGAGAACGGTGAATAACCCAAGCAAAAAGCGCATGGAGGAAATGCAAGAAAAGGCTGACCAAAGCAGAAAGTGCTTGGAGGTAATGCGATAGAAGGCTGAATGAGCCAAGCAGAAAGCGCTTGGAGGAAATGCGAGAGATGTGTGAATGAGCCAAACAGAAAGCGCTTGGAGGAAATGCGAGAGAAGGCTGAGACAAGCAGAAAGTCCTTGGAGGAAATGCGAGAGAAGTGGGAATGAGTCCAGGAGAAAGCGCTTGGAGGAAATGTGAGAGAAGGGTGAATGAGCCAAGCAGAAAGCGCATGGAGGAAATGTGAGAGAAATGTGAATGAGCCAAAGACAAAGTGCTTGAAGGTAATCTGAGAGAAGGCTGAATGGGCCATCTAGAAAACGCTTGGAGGTAATGAGAGAAGGGTGAATGAGCCAAGCAGAAAGCATTTGGAGGAAATGCGAGAGAAATGTGAATGAGCCAAGCAGAAAGCGCATGGAGGAAATGCGAGAGAAGGCTGAGCCAACCAGAAAGTGCTTGGAGGAAATGCGAGAGATGGGTGAATGAGCCAAGCAGAAAGCGCATGGAGGAAATGCGAGAGAAGGCTGAATGGGCCAAGCAGAAAGCGCTTGAAGGAAATGCAAGAGATGCGTGAATGACCCAAGCAGAAAGCGCTTGGAAGAAATGCGAGAGAAGGCTGAATGAGCCAAGCAAAAAGTCCTTTGAGAAAATGCGAAGAGAAGGCTGAATGAGCCAAGCAGAAAGTGCTTGGAGGAAATGCGAGAGAGGGATGAATCAGCCAAGCAGAAAGTGCTTGGAGAAAATGGGAGAGACGTCTGAGAGAAGCAACAAGTGCTTGGAAGAAATACGAGAGAACTGTGAATGAGCAAGGGAGAAAGTGCTTGAAAGGAAGGTGAGAGAAGGCTGAATGAGCCAAGGAGAAACCGCTTGGAGGAAATTTGAGAGAAGTGTGAATGACCCAAGCAGAAAGAACTTGGAAGAAATGCGAGAGAAGGCTGAATGAGCCAAGCAGAAAGCATTTGGAGGAAATGCGAGAGAAGTGGGAATGAGTCCAGGAGAAAGCGCTTGGAGGAAATGAGAGAGAAAGGTGAATGAGCCAAGAAGAAAGCGCACGGAGGAAATGCGAGAGAAGGCTGAGCCAACCAGAAAGTGCTTGGAGGAAATGCGAGAGATGGGTGAATGAGCCAAGCAGAAAGCCCTTGGAGGAAATGCGAGAGACAGGTGAATTAGCCAAGCAGAAAGTCCTTGGAGGAAATGAGAGAGAAGGCTGAGCCAAGGAGAAAACAATTGGAGGAAATGCGAGAGAAGGGTGATTGACCAAAGCAGAAAGCGCTTGGAAGAAGTGCAAGAGAAGGCTGAGCCAAGCAGAAAGTGCTTGGAGGAAATGCGAGAGAAGGCTGAATGAGCCAAGGAGAAAGTACTTTAAGGAAATGTGAGAGAAGGCTGAATGGGCCAATAAGAAAGCGCTTGGAGGAATTACGAGAGAAGTGTGAATGGGCCAAGTAGAAAGTTCTTGGAGGTAATGCGAGAGAAGTGTGAATGAGCGAAGAAAAAAGCGCTTTGAGCAAATGTGACAGAAGGGTGAATGAGCCAAGCAGAAAGTGCATGGAGGAAATGTGAGAGAAGGCTGAGCCAAGGAGAAGCCGCTTGGAGGAAATGTGAGAGAAGTGTGAATGAGCCAAGGAGAAAGAACCTGGAAGAAATACGACAGAAGGCTGAATGAGCCAAGCAGAAAGCGTTTGGAGGAAATGTGAGAGAAGGCTGAGCCAAGGAGAAAGCGCTTGGAGGAAATGTGAGAGAAGTGTGAATGAGCCAAGGAGAAAGAACCTGGAAGAAATACGAGAGAAGGCTGAATGAGCCAAGCAGAGAGCGCTTGAAGGAAATGTGAGAGAACGGTGAATAACCCAAGCAAAAAGCGCATGGAGGAAATGCAAGAAAAGGCTGACCCAAGCAGAAAGTGCTTGGAGGTAACGCGATAGAAGGCTGAATGAGCCAAGCAGAAAGCGCTTGGAGGAAATGCGAGAGATGTGTGAATGAGCCAAACAGAAAGCGCTTGGAGGAAATGCGAGAGAAGGCTGAGACAAGCAGAAAGTCCTTGGAGGAAATGCGAGAGAAGTGGGAATGAGTCCAGGAGAAAGCGCTTGGAGGAAATGTGAGAGAAGGGTGAATGAGCCAAGCAGAAAGCGCATGGAGGAAATGTGAGAGAAATGTGAATGAGCCAAAGACAAAGTGCTTGAAGGTAATCTGAGAGAAGGCTGAATGGGCCATCTAGAAAACGCTTGGAGGTAATGAGAGAAGGGTGAATGAGCCAAGCAAAAAGTCCTGTGAGAAAATGCGAGAGAAATGTGAATGAGCCAAAAAGTAAGTGCTTGGAGGAAATGCGAGAGAAGGCAGAGCCAAGCAGAAAGTGTTTGGAGGAAATGGGAGAGAAGTCTGAGAGAAGCAGCAAGTGCTTGGAGGAAATACGAGAGAACTGTGAATGAGCAAGGGAGAAAGTGCTTGAAGGGAAGGTGAGAGAAAGCTGAATGAGCCAAGGAGAAACCGCTTGGAGGAAATTTGAGAGAAGTGTGAATGAGCCAAGCAGAAAGCACTTGGAGGAAATGTGAGAGAAGTGTGCATGACCCAAGCAGAAAGAACTTGGAAGAAATGCGAGAGAAGGCTGAATGAGCCAAGCAGAAAGCGCTTGGAGGAAATGCGAGAGATGTGTGAATGAGCCAAACAGAAAGCGCTTGGAGGAAATGCGAGAGAAGGCTGAGACAAGCAGAAAGTCCTTGGAGGAAATGCGAGAGAAGTGGGAATGAGTCCAGGAGAAAGCGCTTGGAGGAAATGTGAGAGAAGGGTGAATGAGCCAAGCAGAAAGCGCATGGAGGAAATGTGAGAGAAATGTGAATGAGCCAAAGACAAAGTGCTTGAAGGTAATCTGAGAGAAGGCTGAATGGGCCATCTAGAAAACGCTTGGAGGTAATGAGAGAAGGGTGAATGAGCCAAGCAGAAAGCATTTGGAGGAAATGCGAGAGAAATGTGAATGAGCCAAGCAGAAAGCGCATGGAGGAAATGCGAGAGAAGGCTGAGCCAACCAGAAAGTGCTTGGAGGAAATGCGAGAGATGGGTGAATGAGCCAAGCAGAAAGCGCATGGAGGAAATGCGAGAGAAGGCTGAATGGGCCAAGCAGAAAGCGCTTGAAGGAAATGCAAGAGATGCGTGAATGACCCAAGCAGAAAGCGCTTGGAAGAAATGCGAGAGAAGGCTGAATGAGCCAAGCAAAAAGTCCTTTGAGAAAATGCGAAGAGAAGGCTGAATGAGCCAAGCAGAAAGTGCTTGGAGGAAATGCGAGAGAGGGATGAATCAGCCAAGCAGAAAGTGCTTGGAGAAAATGGGAGAGACGTCTGAGAGAAGCAACAAGTGCTTGGAAGAAATACGAGAGAACTGTGAATGAGCAAGGGAGAAAGTGCTTGAAAGGAAGGTGAGAGAAGGCTGAATGAGCCAAGGAGAAACCGCTTGGAGGAAATTTGAGAGAAGTGTGAATGACCCAAGCAGAAAGAACTTGGAAGAAATGCGAGAGAAGGCTGAATGAGCCAAGCAGAAAGCATTTGGAGGAAATGCGAGAGAAGTGGGAATGAGTCCAGGAGAAAGCGCTTGGAGGAAATGAGAGAGAAAGGTGAATGAGCCAAGAAGAAAGCGCATGGAGGAAATGCGAGAGAAGGCTGAGCCAACCAGAAAGTGCTTGGAGGAAATGCGAGAGATGGGTGAATGAGCCAAGCAGAAAGCCCTTGGAGGAAATGCGAGAGACAGGTGAATTAGCCAAGCAGAAAGTCCTTGGAGGAAATGAGAGAGAAGGCTGAGCCAAGGAGAAAACAATTGGAGGAAATGCGAGAGAAGGGTGATTGACCAAAGCAGAAAGCGCTTGGAAGAAGTGCAAGAGAAGGCTGAGCCAAGCAGAAAGTGCTTGGAGGAAATGCGAGAGAAGGCTGAATGAGCCAAGGAGAAAGTACTTTAAGGAAATGTGAGAGAAGGCTGAATGGGCCAATAAGAAAGCGCTTGGAGGAATTACGAGAGAAGTGTGAATGGGCCAAGTAGAAAGTTCTTGGAGGTAATGCGAGAGAAGTGTGAATGAGCGAAGAAAAAAGCGCTTTGAGCAAATGTGACAGAAGGGTGAATGAGCCAAGCAGAAAGTGCATGGAGGAAATGTGAGAGAAGGCTGAGCCAAGGAGAAGCCGCTTGGAGGAAATGTGAGAGAAGTGTGAATGAGCCAAGGAGAAAGAACCTGGAAGAAATACGACAGAAGGCTGAATGAGCCAAGCAGAAAGCGTTTGGAGGAAATGTGAGAGAAGGCTGAGCCAAGGAGAAAGCGCTTGGAGGAAATGTGAGAGAAGTGTGAATGAGCCAAGGAGAAAGAACCTGGAAGAAATACGAGAGAAGGCTGAATGAGCCAAGCAGAGAGCGCTTGAAGGAAATGTGAGAGAACGGTGAATAACCCAAGCAAAAAGCGCATGGAGGAAATGCAAGAAAAGGCTGACCCAAGCAGAAAGTGCTTGGAGGTAACGCGATAGAAGGCTGAATGAGCCAAGCAGAAAGCGCTTGGAGGAAATGCGAGAGATGTGTGAATGAGCCAAACAGAAAGCGCTTGGAGGAAATGCGAGAGAAGGCTGAGACAAGCAGAAAGTCCTTGGAGGAAATGCGAGAGAAGTGGGAATGAGTCCAGGAGAAAGCGCTTGGAGGAAATGTGAGAGAAGGGTGAATGAGCCAAGCAGAAAGCGCATGGAGGAAATGTGAGAGAAATGTGAATGAGCCAAAGACAAAGTGCTTGAAGGTAATCTGAGAGAAGGCTGAATGGGCCATCTAGAAAACGCTTGGAGGTAATGAGAGAAGGGTGAATGAGCCAAGCAAAAAGTCCTGTGAGAAAATGCGAGAGAAATGTGAATGAGCCAAAAAGTAAGTGCTTGGAGGAAATGCGAGAGAAGGCAGAGCCAAGCAGAAAGTGTTTGGAGGAAATGGGAGAGAAGTCTGAGAGAAGCAGCAAGTGCTTGGAGGAAATACGAGAGAACTGTGAATGAGCAAGGGAGAAAGTGCTTGAAGGGAAGGTGAGAGAAAGCTGAATGAGCCAAGGAGAAACCGCTTGGAGGAAATTTGAGAGAAGTGTGAATGAGCCAAGCAGAAAGCACTTGGAGGAAATGTGAGAGAAGTGTGCATGACCCAAGCAGAAAGAACTTGGAAGAAATGCGAGAGAAGGCTGAATGAGCCAAGCAGAAAGCATTTGGAGGAAATGCGAGAGAAGTGGGAATGAGTCCAGGAGAAAGTACTTTAAGGAAATGTGAGAGAAGGCTGAATGGGCCAATAAGAAAGCGCTTGGAGGAATTACGAGAGAAGTGTGAATGGGCCAAGTAGAAAGTTCTTGGAGGTAATGCGAGAGAAGTGTGAATGAGCGAAGAAAAAAGCGCTTTGAGCAAATGTGACAGAAGGATGAATGAGCCAAGCAGAAAGTGCATGGAGGAAATGTGAGAGAAGGCTGAGCCAAGGAGAAACCGCTTGGAGGAAATGTGAGAGAAGTGTGAATGAGCCAAGGAGAAAGAACCTGGAAGAAATACGAGAGAAGGCTGAATGAGCCAAGCAGAAAGCGTTTGGAGGAAATGTGAGAGAAGGCTGAGCCAAGGAGAAAGCGCTTGGAGGAAATGTGAGAGAAGTGTGAATGAGCCAAGGAGAAAGAACCTGGAAGAAATAGGAGAGAAGGCTGAATGAGCCAAGCAGAGAGCGCTTGAAGGAAATGTGAGAGAACGGTGAATAACCCAAGCAAAAAGCGCATGGAAGAAATGCAAGAAAAGGCTGACCCAAGCAGAAAGTGCTTGGAGGTAATGCGATAGAAGGCTGAATGAGCCAAGCAGAAAGCGCTTGGAGGAAATGCGAGAGATGTGTGAATGAGCCAAACAGAAAGCGCTTGGAGGAAATGCGAGAGAAGGCTGAGACAAGCAGAAAGTCCTTGGAGGAAATGCGAGAGAAGTGGGAATGAGTCCAGGAGAAAGCGCTTGGAGGAAATGTGAGAGAAGGGTGAATGAGCCAAGCAGAAAGCGCATGGAGGAAATGTGAGAGAAATGTGAATGAGCCAAAGACAAAGTGCTTGAAGGTAATCTGAGAGAAGGCTGAATGGGCCATCTAGAAAACGCTTGGAGGTAATGAGAGAAGGGTGAATGAGCCAAGCAGAAAGCATTTGGAGGAAATGCGAGAGAAATGTGAATGAGCCAAAAAGAAAGTGCTTGGTGGAAATGCGAGAGAAGGCAGAGCCAAGCAGAAAGTGCTTGGAGGAAATACGAGAGAACTGTGAATGAGCAAGGGAGAAAGTGCTTGAAGGGAAGGTGAGAGAAGGCTGAATGAGCCAAGGAGAAACCGCTTGGAGGAAATTTGAGAGAAGTGTGAATGAGCCAAGCAGAAAGCACTTGGAGGAAATGTGAGAGAAGTGTGCATGACCCAAGCAGAAAGAACTTGGAAGAAATGCGAGAGAAGGCTGAATGAGCCAAGCAGAAAGCATTTGGAGGAAATGCGAGAGAAGTGGGAATGAGTCCAGGAGAAAGCGCATGGAGGAAATGAGAGAGAAAGGTGAATGAGCCAAGCAGAAAGCGCATGGAGGAAATGCGAGAGAAGGCTGAGCCAACCAGAAAGTGCTTGGAGGAAATGCGAGAGATGGGTGAATGAGCCAAGCAGAAAGCCCTTGGAGGAAATGCGAGAGAAGGGTGAATGACCCAAGCAGAAAGTCCTTGGAGGAAATGAGAGAGAAGGCTGAGCCAAGGAGAAAACAATTGGAGGAAATGCGAGAGAAGGGTGATTGACCAAAGCAGAAAGCGCTTGGAAGAAGTGCGAGAGAAGGCTGAGCCAAGCAGAAAGTGCTTGGAGGAAATGCGAGAGAAGGCTGAATGAGCCAAGGAGAAAGTACTTTAAGGAAATGTGAGAGAAGGCTGAATGGGCCAATAAGAAAGCGCTTGGAGGAATTACGAGAGAAGTGTGAATGGGCCAAGTAGAAAGTTCTTGGAGGTAATGCGAGAGAAGTGTGAATGAGCGAAGAAAAAAGCGCTTTGAGCAAATGTGACAGAAGGGTGAATGAGCCAAGCAGAAAGTGCATGGAGGAAATGTGAGAGAAGGCTGAGCCAAGGAGAAACCGCTTGGAGGAAATGTGAGAGAAGTGTGAATGAGCCAAGGAGAAAGAACCTTGAAGAAATACGAGAGAAGACTGAATGAGCCAAGCAGAGAGCGCTTGGAGGAAATGTGAGAGAACGGTGAATAACCCAAGCAAAAAGCGCATGGAGGAAATGCAAGAAAAGGCTGACCCAAGCAGAAAGTGCTTGGAAGAAGTGCGAGAGAAGGCTGAGCCAAGCAGAAAGTGCTTGGAGGAAATGCGAGAGAAGGCTGAATGAGCCAAACAGAAAGCGCTTGGAGGAAATGCGAGAGAAGGCTGAGACAAGCAGAAAGTCCTTGGAGGAAATGCGAGAGAAGTGGGAATGAGTCCAGGAGAAAGCGCTTGGAGGAAATGTGAGAGAAGGGTGAATGAGCCAAGCAGAAAGCGCATGGAGGAAATGTGAGAGAAATGTGAATGAGCCAAAGACAAAGTGCTTGAAGGTAATCTGAGAGAAGGCTGAATGGGCCATCTAGAAAACGCTTGGAGGTAATGAGAGAAGGGTGAATGAGCCAAGCAGAAAGCATTTGGAGGAAATGCGAGAGAAATGTGAATGAGCCAAAAAGAAAGTGCTTGGTGGAAATGCGAGAGAAGGCAGAGCCAAGCAGAAAGTGCTTGGAGGAAATACGAGAGAACTGTGAATGAGCAAGGGAGAAAGTGCTTGAAGGGAAGGTGAGAGAAGGCTGAATGAGCCAAGGAGAAACCGCTTGGAGGAAATTTGAGAGAAGTGTGAATGAGCCAAGCAGAAAGCACTTGGAGGAAATGTGAGAGAAGAGTGCATGACCCAAGCAGAAAGAACTTGGAAGAAATGCGAGAGAAGGCTGAATGAGCCAAGCAGAAAGCATTTGGAGGAAATGCGAGAGAAGTGGGAATGAGTCCAGGAGAAAGCGCTTGGAGGAAATGAGAGAGAAAGGTGAATGAGCCAAGCAGAAAGCGCATGGAGGAAATGCGAGAGAAGGCTGAGCCAACCAGAAAGTGCTTGGAGGAAATGCGAGAGATGGGTGAATGAGCCAAGCAGAAAGCCCTTGGAGGAAATGCGAGAGAAGGGTGAATGACCCAAGCAGAAAGTCCTTGGATTAAATGCGAGAGAAGGCTGAGCCAAGGAGAAAACAATTGGAGGAAATGCGAGAGAAGGGTGATTGACCAAAGCAGAAAGCGCTTGGAAGAAGTGCGAGAGAAGGCTGAGCCAAGCAGAAAGCGTTTGGAGGAAATGTGAGAGAAGGCTGAGCCAAGGAGAAAGCGCTTGGAGGAAATGTGAGAGAAGTGTGAATGAGCCAAGGAGAAAGAACCTGGAAGAAATAGGAGAGAAGGCTGAATGAGCCAAGCAGAGAGCGCTTGAAGGAAATGTGAGAGAACGGTGAATAACCCAAGCAAAAAGCGCATGGAAGAAATGCAAGAAAAGGCTGACCCAAGCAGAAAGTGCTTGGAGGTAATGCGATAGAAGGCTGAATGAGCCAAGCAGAAAGCGCTTGGAGGAAATGCGAGAGATGTGTGAATGAGCCAAACAGAAAGCGCTTGGAGGAAATGCGAGAGAAGGCTGAGACAAGCAGAAAGTCCTTGGAGGAAATGCGAGAGAAGTGGGAATGAGTCCAGGAGAAAGCGCTTGGAGGAAATGTGAGAGAAGGGTGAATGAGCCAAGCAGAAAGCGCATGGAGGAAATGTGAGAGAAATGTGAATGAGCCAAAGACAAAGTGCTTGAAGGTAATCTGAGAGAAGGCTGAATGGGCCATCTAGAAAACGCTTGGAGGTAATGAGAGAAGGGTGAATGAGCCAAGCAGAAAGCATTTGGAGGAAATGCGAGAGAAATGTGAATGAGCCAAGCAGAAAGCGCATGGAGGAAATGCGAGAGAAGGCTGAGCCAACCAGAAAGTGCTTGGAGGAAATGCGAGAGATGGGTGAATGAGCCAAGCAGAAAGCGCATGGAGGAAATGCGAGAGAAGGCTGAATGGGCCAAGCAGAAAGCGCTTGAAGGAAATGCAAGAGATGCGTGAATGACCCAAGCAGAAAGCGCTTGGAAGAAATGCGAGAGAAGGCTGAATGAGCCAAGCAAAAAGTCCTTTGAGAAAATGCGAAGAGAAGGCTGAATGAGCCAAGCAGAAAGTGCTTGGAGGAAATGCGAGAGAGGGATGAATCAGCCAAGCAGAAAGTGCTTGGAGAAAATGGGAGAGACGTCTGAGAGAAGCAACAAGTGCTTGGAGGAAATACGAGAGAACTGTGAATGAGCAAGGGAGAAAGTGCTTGAAAGGAAGGTGAGAGAAGGCTGAATGAGCCAAGGAGAAACCGCTTGGAGGAAATTTGAGAGAAGTGTGAATGACCCAAGCAGAAAGAACTTGGAAGAAATGCGAGAGAAGGCTGAATGAGCCAAGCAGAAAGCATTTGGAGGAAATGCGAGAGAAGTGGGAATGAGTCCAGGAGAAAGCGCTTGGAGGAAATGAGAGAGAAAGGTGAATGAGCCAAGAAGAAAGCGCATGGAGGAAATGCGAGAGAAGGCTGAGCCAACCAGAAAGTGCTTGGAGGAAATGCGAGAGATGGGTGAATGAGCCAAGCAGAAAGCCCTTGGAGGAAATGCGAGAGACAGGTGAATTAGCCAAGCAGAAAGTCCTTGGAGGAAATGAGAGAGAAGGCTGAGCCAAGGAGAAAACAATTGGAGGAAATGCGAGAGAAGGGTGATTGACCAAAGCAGAAAGCGCTTGGAAGAAGTGCGAGAGAAGGCTGAGCCAAGCAGAAAGTGCTTGGAGGAAATGCGAGAGAAGGCTGAATGAGCCAAGGAGAAAGTACTTTAAGGAAATGTGAGAGAAGGCTGAATGGGCCAATAAGAAAGCGCTTGGAGGAATTACGAGAGAAGTGTGAATGGGCCAAGTAGCAAGTTCTTGGAGGTAATGCGAGAGAAGTGTGAATGAGCGAAGAAAAAAGCGCTTTGAGCAAATGTGACAGAAGGGTGAATGAGCCAAGCAGAAAGTGCATGGAGGAAATGTGAGAGAAGGCTGAGCCAAGGAGAAACCGCTTGGAGGAAATGTGAGAGAAGTGTGAATGAGCCAAGGAGAAAGAACCTGGAAGAAATACGAGAGAAGGCTGAATGAGCCAAGCAGAAAGCGTTTGGAGGAAATGTGAGAGAAGGCTGAGCCAAGGAGAAAGCGCTTGGAGGAAATGTGAGAGAAGTGTGAATGAGCCAAGGAGAAAGAACCTGGAAGAAATAGGAGAGAAGGCTGAATGAGCCAAGCAGAGAGCGCTTGAAGGAAATGTGAGAGAACGGTGAATAACCCAAGCAAAAAGCGCATGGAGGAAATGCAAGAAAAGGCTGACCCAAGCAGAAAGTGCTTGGAGGTAATGCGATAGAAGGCTGAATGAGCCAAGCAGAAAGCGCTTGGAGGAAATGCGAGAGATAGGTGAATTAGCCAAGCAGAAAGCACTTCAAGGAAATGCGAGAGAAGTGTGAATCAGCCAAGCAGAAAGTGATTGGAGGAAATGAGAGAGAAATGTGAATGAGGCAAGCAGAAAGTCCTTGGAGGAAATGAGAGAGAAGGCTGAGCCAAGCAGAAAGCAATTGGAGGAAATGCGAGAGAAGGCTGAATGACCCGAGCAGAAAGCGCTTGGAAGAAGTGCGAGAGAAGGCTGAGCCAAGCAGAAAGTGCTTGGAGGAAATGTGAGAGACCAGTGAATGAGCCAAGCAGAAAGCACTTGGAGGTAATGCGGTAGAAGGCTGAATGAGCCAAGCAGAAAGCGCTTGGAGGAAATGCGAGAGATGTGTGAATGAGCCAAACAGAAAGCGCTTGGAGGAAATGCGAGAGAAGGCTGAGACAAGCAGAAAGTCCTTGGAGGAAATGCGAGAGAAGTGGGAATGAGTCCAGGAGAAAGCGCTTGGAGGAAATGTGAGAGAAGGGTGAATGAGCCAAGCAGAAAGCGCATGGAGGAAATGTGAGAGAAATGTGAATGAGCCAAAGACAAAGTGCTTGAAGGTAATCTGAGAGAAGGCTGAATGGGCCATCTAGAAAACGCTTGGAGGTAATGAGAGAAGGGTGAATGAGCCAAGCAGAAAGCATTTGGAGGAAATGCGAGAGAAATGTGAATGAGCCAAAAAGAAAGTGCTTGGTGGAAATGCGAGAGAAGGCAGAGCCAAGCAGAAAGTGCTTGGAGGAAATACGAGAGAACTGTGAATGAGCAAGGGAGAAAGTGCTTGAAGGGAAGGTGAGAGAAGGCTGAATGAGCCAAGGAGAAACCGCTTGGAGGAAATTTGAGAGAAGTGTGAATGAGCCAAGCAGAAAGCACTTGGAGGAAATGTGAGAGAAGAGTGCATGACCCAAGCAGAAAGAACTTGGAAGAAATGCGAGAGAAGGCTGAATGAGCCAAGCAGAAAGCATTTGGAGGAAATGCGAGAGAAGTGGGAATGAGTCCAGGAGAAAGCGCTTGGAGGAAATGAGAGAGAAAGGTGAATGAGCCAAGCAGAAAGCGCATGGAGGAAATGCGAGAGAAGGCTGAGCCAACCAGAAAGTGCTTGGAGGAAATGCGAGAGATGGGTGAATGAGCCAAGCAGAAAGCCCTTGGAGGAAATGCGAGAGAAGGGTGAATGACCCAAGCAGAAAGTCCTTGGATTAAATGCGAGAGAAGGCTGAGCCAAGGAGAAAACAATTGGAGGAAATGCGAGAGAAGGGTGATTGACCAAAGCAGAAAGCGCTTGGAAGAAGTGCGAGAGAAGGCTGAGCCAAGCAGAAAGCGTTTGGAGGAAATGTGAGAGAAGGCTGAGCCAAGGAGAAAGCGCTTGGAGGAAATGTGAGAGAAGTGTGAATGAGCCAAGGAGAAAGAACCTGGAAGAAATAGGAGAGAAGGCTGAATGAGCCAAGCAGAGAGCGCTTGAAGGAAATGTGAGAGAACGGTGAATAACCCAAGCAAAAAGCGCATGGAAGAAATGCAAGAAAAGGCTGACCCAAGCAGAAAGTGCTTGGAGGTAATGCGATAGAAGGCTGAATGAGCCAAGCAGAAAGCGCTTGGAGGAAATGCGAGAGATGTGTGAATGAGCCAAACAGAAAGCGCTTGGAGGAAATGCGAGAGAAGGCTGAGACAAGCAGAAAGTCCTTGGAGGAAATGCGAGAGAAGTGGGAATGAGTCCAGGAGAAAGCGCTTGGAGGAAATGTGAGAGAAGGGTGAATGAGCCAAGCAGAAAGCGCATGGAGGAAATGTGAGAGAAATGTGAATGAGCCAAAGACAAAGTGCTTGAAGGTAATCTGAGAGAAGGCTGAATGGGCCATCTAGAAAACGCTTGGAGGTAATGAGAGAAGGGTGAATGAGCCAAGCAGAAAGCATTTGGAGGAAATGCGAGAGAAATGTGAATGAGCCAAGCAGAAAGCGCATGGAGGAAATGCGAGAGAAGGCTGAGCCAACCAGAAAGTGCTTGGAGGAAATGCGAGAGATGGGTGAATGAGCCAAGCAGAAAGCGCATGGAGGAAATGCGAGAGAAGGCTGAATGGGCCAAGCAGAAAGCGCTTGAAGGAAATGCAAGAGATGCGTGAATGACCCAAGCAGAAAGCGCTTGGAAGAAATGCGAGAGAAGGCTGAATGAGCCAAGCAAAAAGTCCTTTGAGAAAATGCGAAGAGAAGGCTGAATGAGCCAAGCAGAAAGTGCTTGGAGGAAATGCGAGAGAGGGATGAATCAGCCAAGCAGAAAGTGCTTGGAGAAAATGGGAGAGACGTCTGAGAGAAGCAACAAGTGCTTGGAGGAAATACGAGAGAACTGTGAATGAGCAAGGGAGAAAGTGCTTGAAAGGAAGGTGAGAGAAGGCTGAATGAGCCAAGGAGAAACCGCTTGGAGGAAATTTGAGAGAAGTGTGAATGACCCAAGCAGAAAGAACTTGGAAGAAATGCGAGAGAAGGCTGAATGAGCCAAGCAGAAAGCATTTGGAGGAAATGCGAGAGAAGTGGGAATGAGTCCAGGAGAAAGCGCTTGGAGGAAATGAGAGAGAAAGGTGAATGAGCCAAGAAGAAAGCGCATGGAGGAAATGCGAGAGAAGGCTGAGCCAACCAGAAAGTGCTTGGAGGAAATGCGAGAGATGGGTGAATGAGCCAAGCAGAAAGCCCTTGGAGGAAATGCGAGAGACAGGTGAATTAGCCAAGCAGAAAGTCCTTGGAGGAAATGAGAGAGAAGGCTGAGCCAAGGAGAAAACAATTGGAGGAAATGCGAGAGAAGGGTGATTGACCAAAGCAGAAAGCGCTTGGAAGAAGTGCGAGAGAAGGCTGAGCCAAGCAGAAAGTGCTTGGAGGAAATGCGAGAGAAGGCTGAATGAGCCAAGGAGAAAGTACTTTAAGGAAATGTGAGAGAAGGCTGAATGGGCCAATAAGAAAGCGCTTGGAGGAATTACGAGAGAAGTGTGAATGGGCCAAGTAGCAAGTTCTTGGAGGTAATGCGAGAGAAGTGTGAATGAGCGAAGAAAAAAGCGCTTTGAGCAAATGTGACAGAAGGGTGAATGAGCCAAGCAGAAAGTGCATGGAGGAAATGTGAGAGAAGGCTGAGCCAAGGAGAAACCGCTTGGAGGAAATGTGAGAGAAGTGTGAATGAGCCAAGGAGAAAGAACCTGGAAGAAATACGAGAGAAGGCTGAATGAGCCAAGCAGAAAGCGTTTGGAGGAAATGTGAGAGAAGGCTGAGCCAAGGAGAAAGCGCTTGGAGGAAATGTGAGAGAAGTGTGAATGAGCCAAGGAGAAAGAACCTGGAAGAAATAGGAGAGAAGGCTGAATGAGCCAAGCAGAGAGCGCTTGAAGGAAATGTGAGAGAACGGTGAATAACCCAAGCAAAAAGCGCATGGAGGAAATGCAAGAAAAGGCTGACCCAAGCAGAAAGTGCTTGGAGGTAATGCGATAGAAGGCTGAATGAGCCAAGCAGAAAGCGCTTGGAGGAAATGCGAGAGATAGGTGAATTAGCCAAGCAGAAAGCACTTCAAGGAAATGCGAGAGAAGTGTGAATCAGCCAAGCAGAAAGTGATTGGAGGAAATGAGAGAGAAATGTGAATGAGGCAAGCAGAAAGTCCTTGGAGGAAATGAGAGAGAAGGCTGAGCCAAGCAGAAAGCAATTGGAGGAAATGCGAGAGAAGGCTGAATGACCCGAGCAGAAAGCGCTTGGAAGAAGTGCGAGAGAAGGCTGAGCCAAGCAGAAAGTGCTTGGAGGAAATGTGAGAGACCAGTGAATGAGCCAAGCAGAAAGCACTTGGAGGTAATGCGGTAGAAGGCTGAATGAGCCAAGCAGAAAGCGCTTGGAGGAAATGCGAGAGATGTGTGAATGAGCCAAACAGAAAGCGCTTGGAGGAAATGCGAGAGAAGGCTGAGACAAGCAGAAAGTCCTTGGAGGAAATGCGAGAGAAGTGGGAATGAGTCCAGGAGAAAGCGCTTGGAGGAAATGTGAGAGAAGGGTGAATGAGCCAAGCAGAAAGCGCATGGAGGAAATGTGAGAGAAATGTGAATGAGCCAAAGACAAAGTGCTTGAAGGTAATCTGAGAGAAGGCTGAATGGGCCATCTAGAAAACGCTTGGAGGTAATGAGAGAAGGGTGAATGAGCCAAGCAGAAAGCATTTGGAGGAAATGCGAGAGAAATGTGAATGAGCCAAAAAGAAAGTGCTTGGTGGAAATGCGAGAGAAGGCAGAGCCAAGCAGAAAGTGCTTGGAGGAAATACGAGAGAACTGTGAATGAGCAAGGGAGAAAGTGCTTGAAGGGAAGGTGAGAGAAGGCTGAATGAGCCAAGGAGAAACCGCTTGGAGGAAATTTGAGAGAAGTGTGAATGAGCCAAGCAGAAAGCACTTGGAGGAAATGTGAGAGAAGAGTGCATGACCCAAGCAGAAAGAACTTGGAAGAAATGCGAGAGAAGGCTGAATGAGCCAAGCAGAAAGCATTTGGAGGAAATGCGAGAGAAGTGGGAATGAGTCCAGGAGAAAGCGCTTGGAGGAAATGAGAGAGAAAGGTGAATGAGCCAAGCAGAAAGCGCATGGAGGAAATGCGAGAGAAGGCTGAGCCAACCAGAAAGTGCTTGGAGGAAATGCGAGAGATGGGTGAATGAGCCAAGCAGAAAGCCCTTGGAGGAAATGCGAGAGAAGGGTGAATGACCCAAGCAGAAAGTCCTTGGATTAAATGCGAGAGAAGGCTGAGCCAAGGAGAAAACAATTGGAGGAAATGCGAGAGAAGGGTGATTGACCAAAGCAGAAAGCGCTTGGAAGAAGTGCGAGAGAAGGCTGAGCCAAGCAGAAAGCGTTTGGAGGAAATGTGAGAGAAGGCTGAGCCAAGGAGAAAGCGCTTGGAGGAAATGTGAGAGAAGTGTGAATGAGCCAAGGAGAAAGAACCTGGAAGAAATAGGAGAGAAGGCTGAATGAGCCAAGCAGAGAGCGCTTGAAGGAAATGTGAGAGAACGGTGAATAACCCAAGCAAAAAGCGCATGGAAGAAATGCAAGAAAAGGCTGACCCAAGCAGAAAGTGCTTGGAGGTAATGCGATAGAAGGCTGAATGAGCCAAGCAGAAAGCGCTTGGAGGAAATGCGAGAGATGTGTGAATGAGCCAAACAGAAAGCGCTTGGAGGAAATGCGAGAGAAGGCTGAGACAAGCAGAAAGTCCTTGGAGGAAATGCGAGAGAAGTGGGAATGAGTCCAGGAGAAAGCGCTTGGAGGAAATGTGAGAGAAGGGTGAATGAGCCAAGCAGAAAGCGCATGGAGGAAATGTGAGAGAAATGTGAATGAGCCAAAGACAAAGTGCTTGAAGGTAATCTGAGAGAAGGCTGAATGGGCCATCTAGAAAACGCTTGGAGGTAATGAGAGAAGGGTGAATGAGCCAAGCAGAAAGCATTTGGAGGAAATGCGAGAGAAATGTGAATGAGCCAAGCAGAAAGCGCATGGAGGAAATGCGAGAGAAGGCTGAGCCAACCAGAAAGTGCTTGGAGGAAATGCGAGAGATGGGTGAATGAGCCAAGCAGAAAGCGCATGGAGGAAATGCGAGAGAAGGCTGAATGGGCCAAGCAGAAAGCGCTTGAAGGAAATGCAAGAGATGCGTGAATGACCCAAGCAGAAAGCGCTTGGAAGAAATGCGAGAGAAGGCTGAATGAGCCAAGCAAAAAGTCCTTTGAGAAAATGCGAAGAGAAGGCTGAATGAGCCAAGCAGAAAGTGCTTGGAGGAAATGCGAGAGAGGGATGAATCAGCCAAGCAGAAAGTGCTTGGAGAAAATGGGAGAGACGTCTGAGAGAAGCAACAAGTGCTTGGAGGAAATACGAGAGAACTGTGAATGAGCAAGGGAGAAAGTGCTTGAAAGGAAGGTGAGAGAAGGCTGAATGAGCCAAGGAGAAACCGCTTGGAGGAAATTTGAGAGAAGTGTGAATGACCCAAGCAGAAAGAACTTGGAAGAAATGCGAGAGAAGGCTGAATGAGCCAAGCAGAAAGCATTTGGAGGAAATGCGAGAGAAGTGGGAATGAGTCCAGGAGAAAGCGCTTGGAGGAAATGAGAGAGAAAGGTGAATGAGCCAAGAAGAAAGCGCATGGAGGAAATGCGAGAGAAGGCTGAGCCAACCAGAAAGTGCTTGGAGGAAATGCGAGAGATGGGTGAATGAGCCAAGCAGAAAGCCCTTGGAGGAAATGCGAGAGACAGGTGAATTAGCCAAGCAGAAAGTCCTTGGAGGAAATGAGAGAGAAGGCTGAGCCAAGGAGAAAACAATTGGAGGAAATGCGAGAGAAGGGTGATTGACCAAAGCAGAAAGCGCTTGGAAGAAGTGCGAGAGAAGGCTGAGCCAAGCAGAAAGTGCTTGGAGGAAATGCGAGAGAAGGCTGAATGAGCCAAGGAGAAAGTACTTTAAGGAAATGTGAGAGAAGGCTGAATGGGCCAATAAGAAAGCGCTTGGAGGAATTACGAGAGAAGTGTGAATGGGCCAAGTAGCAAGTTCTTGGAGGTAATGCGAGAGAAGTGTGAATGAGCGAAGAAAAAAGCGCTTTGAGCAAATGTGACAGAAGGGTGAATGAGCCAAGCAGAAAGTGCATGGAGGAAATGTGAGAGAAGGCTGAGCCAAGGAGAAACCGCTTGGAGGAAATGTGAGAGAAGTGTGAATGAGCCAAGGAGAAAGAACCTGGAAGAAATACGAGAGAAGGCTGAATGAGCCAAGCAGAAAGCGTTTGGAGGAAATGTGAGAGAAGGCTGAGCCAAGGAGAAAGCGCTTGGAGGAAATGTGAGAGAAGTGTGAATGAGCCAAGGAGAAAGAACCTGGAAGAAATAGGAGAGAAGGCTGAATGAGCCAAGCAGAGAGCGCTTGAAGGAAATGTGAGAGAACGGTGAATAACCCAAGCAAAAAGCGCATGGAGGAAATGCAAGAAAAGGCTGACCCAAGCAGAAAGTGCTTGGAGGTAATGCGATAGAAGGCTGAATGAGCCAAGCAGAAAGCGCTTGGAGGAAATGCGAGAGATAGGTGAATTAGCCAAGCAGAAAGCACTTCAAGGAAATGCGAGAGAAGTGTGAATCAGCCAAGCAGAAAGTGATTGGAGGAAATGAGAGAGAAATGTGAATGAGGCAAGCAGAAAGTCCTTGGAGGAAATGAGAGAGAAGGCTGAGCCAAGCAGAAAGCAATTGGAGGAAATGCGAGAGAAGGCTGAATGACCCGAGCAGAAAGCGCTTGGAAGAAGTGCGAGAGAAGGCTGAGCCAAGCAGAAAGTGCTTGGAGGAAATGTGAGAGACCAGTGAATGAGCCAAGCAGAAAGCACTTGGAGGTAATGCGGTAGAAGGCTGAATGAGCCAAGCAGAAAGCGCTTGGAGGAAATGCGAGAGATGTGTGAATGAGCCAAACAGAAAGCGCTTGGAGGAAATGCGAGAGAAGGCTGAGACAAGCAGAAAGTCCTTGGAGGAAATGCGAGAGAAGTGGGAATGAGTCCAGGAGAAAGCGCTTGGAGGAAATGTGAGAGAAGGGTGAATGAGCCAAGCAGAAAGCGCATGGAGGAAATGTGAGAGAAATGTGAATGAGCCAAAGACAAAGTGCTTGAAGGTAATCTGAGAGAAGGCTGAATGGGCCATCTAGAAAACGCTTGGAGGTAATGAGAGAAGGGTGAATGAGCCAAGCAGAAAGCATTTGGAGGAAATGCGAGAGAAATGTGAATGAGCCAAAAAGAAAGTGCTTGGAGGAAATGCGAGAGAAGGCAGAGCCAAGCAGAAAGTGTTTGGAGGAAATGGGAGAGAAGTCTGAGAGAAGCAGCAAGTGCTTGGAGGAAATACGAGAGAACTGTGAATGAGCAAGGGAGAAAGTGCTTGAAGGGAAGGTGAGAGAAAGCTGAATGAGCCAAGGAGAAACCGCTTGGAGGAAATTTGAGAGAAGTGTGAATGAGCCAAGCAGAAAGCACTTGGAGGAAATGTGAGAGAAGTGTGCATGACCCAAGCAGAAAGAACTTGGAGGAAATGCGAGAGATGGGTGAATGAGCCAAGCAGAAAGCCCTTGGAGGAAATGCGAGAGACAGGTGAATTAGCCAAGCAGAAAGTCCTTGGAGGAAATGAGAGAGAAGGCTGAGCCAAGGAGAAAACAATTGGAGGAAATGCGAGAGAAGGGTGATTGACCAAAGCAGAAAGCGCTTGGAAGAAGTGCGAGAGAAGGCTGAGCCAAGCAGAAAGTGCTTGGAGGAAATGCGAGAGAAGGCTGAATGAGCCAAGGAGAAAGTACTTTAAGGAAATGTGAGAGAAGGCTGAATGGGCCAATAAGAAAGCGCTTGGAGGAATTACGAGAGAAGTGTGAATGGGCCAAGTAGAAAGTTCTTGGAGGTAATGCGAGAGAAGTGTGAATGAGCGAAGAAAAAAGCGCTTTGAGCAAATGTGACAGAAGGGTGAATGAGCCAAGCAGAAAGTGCATGGAGGAAATGTGAGAGAAGGCTGAGCCAAGGAGAAACCGCTTGGAGGAAATGTGAGAGAAGTGTGAATGAGCCAAGGAGAAAGAACCTGGAAGAAATACGAGAGAAGGCTGAATGAGCCAAGCAGAAAGCGTTTGGAGGAAATGTGAGAGAAGGCTGAGCCAAGGAGAAAGCGCTTGGAGGAAATGTGAGAGAAGTGTGAATGAGCCAAGGAGAAAGAACCTGGAAGAAATAGGAGAGAAGGCTGAATGAGCCAAGCAGAGAGCGCTTGAAGGAAATGTGAGAGAACGGTGAATAACCCAAGCAAAAAGCGCATGGAAGAAATGCAAGAAAAGGCTGACCCAAGCAGAAAGTGCTTGGAGGTAATGCGATAGAAGGCTGAATGAGCCAAGCAGAAAGCGCTTGGAGGAAATGCGAGAGATGTGTGAATGAGCCAAACAGAAAGCGCTTGGAGGAAATGCGAGAGAAGGCTGAGACAAGCAGAAAGTCCTTGGAGGAAATGCGAGAGAAGTGGGAATGAGTCCAGGAGAAAGCGCTTGGAGGAAATGTGAGAGAAGTGTGAATGAGCCAAGCAGAAAGCGCATGGAGGAAATGTGAGAGAAATGTGAATGAGCCAAAGACAAAGTGCTTGAAGGTAATCTGAGAGAAGGCTGAATGGGCCATCTAGAAAACGCTTGGAGGTAATGAGAGAAGGGTGAATGAGCCAAGCAGAAAGCATTTGGAGGAAATGCGAGAGAAATGTGAATGAGCCAAAAAGAAAGTGCTTGGTGGAAATGCGAGAGAAGGCAGAGCCAAGCAGAAAGTGCTTGGAGGAAATACGAGAGAACTGTGAATGAGCAAGGGAGAAAGTGCTTGAAGGGAAGGTGAGAGAAGGCTGAATGAGCCAAGGAGAAACCGCTTGGAGGAAATTTGAGAGAAGTGTGAATGAGCCAAGCAGAAAGCACTTGGAGGAAATGTGAGAGAAGTGTGCATGACCCAAGCAGAAAGAACTTGGAAGAAATGCGAGAGAAGGCTGAATGAGCCAAGCAGAAAGCATTTGGAGGAAATGCGAGAGAAGTGGGAATGAGTCCAGGAGAAAGCGCTTGGAGGAAATGAGAGAGAAAGGTGAATGAGCCAAGCAGAAAGCGCATGGAGGAAATGCGAGAGAAGGCTGAGCCAACCAGAAAGTGCTTGGAGGAAATGCGAGAGATGGGTGAATGAGCCAAGCAGAAAGCCCTTGGAGGAAATGCGAGAGAAGGGTGAATGACCCAAGCAGAAAGTCCTTGGAGGAAATGAGAGAGAAGGCTGAGCCAAGGAGAAAACAATTGGAGGAAATGCGAGAGAAGGGTGATTGACCAAAGCAGAAAGCGCTTGGAAGAAGTGCGAGAGAAGGCTGAGCCAAGCAGCAAGTGCTTGGAGGAAATGCGAGAGAAGGCTGAATGAGCCAAGGAGAAAGTACTTTAAGGAAATGTGAGAGAAGGCTGAATGGGCCAATAAGAAAGCGCTTGGAGGAATTACGAGAGAAGTGTGAATGGGCCAAGTAGCAAGTTCTTGGAGGTAATGCGAGAGAAGTGTGAATGAGCGAAGAAAAAAGCGCTTTGAGCAAATGTGACAGAAGGGTGAATGAGCCAAGCAGAAAGTGCATGGAGGAAATGTGAGAGAAGGCTAAGCCAAGGAGAAACCGCTTGGAGGAAATGTGAGAGAAGTGTGAATGAGCCAAGGAGAAAGAACCTGGAAGAAATACGAGAGAAGGCTGAATGAGCCAAGCAGAAAGCGTTTGGAGGAAATGTGAGAGAAGGCTGAGCCAAGGAGAAAGCGCTTGGAGGAAATGTGAGAGAAGTGTGAATGAGCCAAGGAGAAAGAACCTGGAAGAAATAGGAGAGAAGGCTGAATGAGCCAAGCAGAGAGCGCTTGAAGGAAATGTGAGAGAACGGTGAATAACCCAAGCAAAAAGCGCATGGAGGAAATGCAAGAAAAGGCTGACCCAAGCAGAAAGTGCTTGGAGGTAATGCGATAGAAGGCTGAATGAGCCAAGCAGAAAGCGCTTGGAGGAAATGCGAGAGATAGGTGAATTAGCCAAGCAGAAAGCACTTCAAGGAAATGCGAGAGAAGTGTGAATCAGCCAAGCAGAAAGTGATTGGAGGAAATGAGAGAGAAATGTGAATGAGGCAAGCAGAAAGTCCTTGGAGGAAATGAGAGAGAAGGCTGAGCCAAGCAGAAAGCAATTGGAGGAAATGCGAGAGAAGGCTGAATGACCCGAGCAGAAAGCGCTTGGAAGAAGTGCGAGAGAAGGCTGAGCCAAGCAGAAAGTGCTTGGAGGAAATGTGAGAGACCAGTGAATGAGCCAAGCAGAAAGCACTTGGAGGTAATGCGGTAGAAGGCTGAATGAGCCAAGCAGAAAGCGCTTGGAGGAAATGCGAGAGATGTGTGAATGAGCCAAACAGAAAGCGCTTGGAGGAAATGCGAGAGAAGGCTGAGACAAGCAGAAAGTCCTTGGAGGAAATGCGAGAGAAGTGGGAATGAGTCCAGGAGAAAGCGCTTGGAGGAAATGTGAGAGAAGGGTGAATGAGCCAAGCAGAAAGCGCATGGAGGAAATGTGAGAGAAATGTGAATGAGCCAAAGACAAAGTGCTTGAAGGTAATCTGAGAGAAGGCTGAATGGGCCATCTAGAAAACGCTTGGAGGTAATGAGAGAAGGGTGAATGAGCCAAGCAGAAAGCATTTGGAGGAAATGCGAGAGAAATGTGAATGAGCCAAAAAGAAAGTGCTTGGAGGAAATGCGAGAGAAGGCAGAGCCAAGCAGAAAGTGTTTGGAGGAAATGGGAGAGAAGTCTGAGAGAAGCAGCAAGTGCTTGGAGGAAATACGAGAGAACTGTGAATGAGCAAGGGAGAAAGTGCTTGAAGGGAAGGTGAGAGAAAGCTGAATGAGCCAAGGAGAAACCGCTTGGAGGAAATTTGAGAGAAGTGTGAATGAGCCAAGCAGAAAGCACTTGGAGGAAATGTGAGAGAAGTGTGCATGACCCAAGCAGAAAGAACTTGGAGGAAATGCGAGAGATGGGTGAATGAGCCAAGCAGAAAGCCCTTGGAGGAAATGCGAGAGACAGGTGAATTAGCCAAGCAGAAAGTCCTTGGAGGAAATGAGAGAGAAGGCTGAGCCAAGGAGAAAACAATTGGAGGAAATGCGAGAGAAGGGTGATTGACCAAAGCAGAAAGCGCTTGGAAGAAGTGCGAGAGAAGGCTGAGCCAAGCAGAAAGTGCTTGGAGGAAATGCGAGAGAAGGCTGAATGAGCCAAGGAGAAAGTACTTTAAGGAAATGTGAGAGAAGGCTGAATGGGCCAATAAGAAAGCGCTTGGAGGAATTACGAGAGAAGTGTGAATGGGCCAAGTAGAAAGTTCTTGGAGGTAATGCGAGAGAAGTGTGAATGAGCGAAGAAAAAAGCGCTTTGAGCAAATGTGACAGAAGGGTGAATGAGCCAAGCAGAAAGTGCATGGAGGAAATGTGAGAGAAGGCTGAGCCAAGGAGAAACCGCTTGGAGGAAATGTGAGAGAAGTGTGAATGAGCCAAGGAGAAAGAACCTGGAAGAAATACGAGAGAAGGCTGAATGAGCCAAGCAGAAAGCGTTTGGAGGAAATGTGAGAGAAGGCTGAGCCAAGGAGAAAGCGCTTGGAGGAAATGTGAGAGAAGTGTGAATGAGCCAAGGAGAAAGAACCTGGAAGAAATAGGAGAGAAGGCTGAATGAGCCAAGCAGAGAGCGCTTGAAGGAAATGTGAGAGAACGGTGAATAACCCAAGCAAAAAGCGCATGGAAGAAATGCAAGAAAAGGCTGACCCAAGCAGAAAGTGCTTGGAGGTAATGCGATAGAAGGCTGAATGAGCCAAGCAGAAAGCGCTTGGAGGAAATGCGAGAGATGTGTGAATGAGCCAAACAGAAAGCGCTTGGAGGAAATGCGAGAGAAGGCTGAGACAAGCAGAAAGTCCTTGGAGGAAATGCGAGAGAAGTGGGAATGAGTCCAGGAGAAAGCGCTTGGAGGAAATGTGAGAGAAGTGTGAATGAGCCAAGCAGAAAGCGCATGGAGGAAATGTGAGAGAAATGTGAATGAGCCAAAGACAAAGTGCTTGAAGGTAATCTGAGAGAAGGCTGAATGGGCCATCTAGAAAACGCTTGGAGGTAATGAGAGAAGGGTGAATGAGCCAAGCAGAAAGCATTTGGAGGAAATGCGAGAGAAATGTGAATGAGCCAAAAAGAAAGTGCTTGGTGGAAATGCGAGAGAAGGCAGAGCCAAGCAGAAAGTGCTTGGAGGAAATACGAGAGAACTGTGAATGAGCAAGGGAGAAAGTGCTTGAAGGGAAGGTGAGAGAAGGCTGAATGAGCCAAGGAGAAACCGCTTGGAGGAAATTTGAGAGAAGTGTGAATGAGCCAAGCAGAAAGCACTTGGAGGAAATGTGAGAGAAGTGTGCATGACCCAAGCAGAAAGAACTTGGAAGAAATGCGAGAGAAGGCTGAATGAGCCAAGCAGAAAGCATTTGGAGGAAATGCGAGAGAAGTGGGAATGAGTCCAGGAGAAAGCGCTTGGAGGAAATGAGAGAGAAAGGTGAATGAGCCAAGCAGAAAGCGCATGGAGGAAATGCGAGAGAAGGCTGAGCCAACCAGAAAGTGCTTGGAGGAAATGCGAGAGATGGGTGAATGAGCCAAGCAGAAAGCCCTTGGAGGAAATGCGAGAGAAGGGTGAATGACCCAAGCAGAAAGTCCTTGGAGGAAATGAGAGAGAAGGCTGAGCCAAGGAGAAAACAATTGGAGGAAATGCGAGAGAAGGGTGATTGACCAAAGCAGAAAGCGCTTGGAAGAAGTGCGAGAGAAGGCTGAGCCAAGCAGAAAGTGCTTGGAGGAAATGCGAGAGAAGGCTGAATGAGCCAAGGAGAAAGTACTTTAAGGAAATGTGAGAGAAGGCTGAATGGGCCAATAAGAAAGCGCTTGGAGGAATTACGAGAGAAGTGTGAATGGGCCAAGTAGAAAGTTCTTGGAGGTAATGCGAGAGAAGTGTGAATGAGCGAAGAAAAAAGCGCTTTGAGCAAATGTGACAGAAGGGTGAATGAGCCAAGCAGAAAGTGCATGGAGGAAATGTGAGAGAAGGCTGAGCCAAGGAGAAACCGCTTGGAGGAAATGTGAGAGAAGTGTGAATGAGCCAAGGAGAAAGAACCTGGAAGAAATACGAGAGAAGACTGAATGAGCCAAGCAGAGAGCGCTTGGAGGAAATGTGAGAGAACGGTGAATAACCCAAGCAAAAAGCGCATGGAGGAAATGCAAGAAAAGGCTGACCCAAGCAGAAAGTGCTTGGAAGAAGTGCGAGAGAAGGCTGAGCCAAGCAGAAAGTGCTTGGAGGAAATGCGAGAGAAGGCTGAATGAGCCAAACAGAAAGCGCTTGGAGGAAATGCGAGAGAAGGCTGAGACAAGCAGAAAGTCCTTGGAGGAAATGCGAGAGAAGTGGGAATGAGTCCAGGAGAAAGCACTTGGAGGAAATGTGAGAGAAGGGTGAATGAGCCAAGCAGAAAGCGCATGGAGGAAATGTGAGAGAAATGTGAATGAGCCAAAGACAAAGTGCTTGAAGGTAATCTGAGAGAAGGCTGAATGGGCCATCTAGAAAACGCTTGGAGGTAATGAGAGAAGGGTGAATGAGCCAAGCAGAAAGCATTTGGAGGAAATGCGAGAGAAATGTGAATGAGCCAAAAAGAAAGTGCTTGGTGGAAATGCGAGAGAAGGCTGAATGAGCCAAGCAGCAAGCGCTTGGAGGAAATGCGAGAGATGTGTGAATGAGCCCAGCAGAAAGCACATGTAGGAAATGCAAGAAAAGGCTGAGCCAAGCTGAAAGCGCTTGGAGGGAATGCGAGAGAAGGGTGAATGAGCCAAGCAGAAAGCCCTTGGAGGAAATGCGAGAGACAGGTGAATTAGCCAAGCAGAAAATCCTTGGAGGAAATGAGAGAGAAGGCTGAGCCAAGGAGAAAGCAATTGGAGTAAATGCGAGAGAAGGGTGATTGACCAAAGCAGAAAGCGCTTGGAAGAAGTGCGAGAGAAGGCTGAATGAGCCAAGCAGAAAGCGATTGAGGGAAATGTGAGAGAAGGGTGAATGACCCAAGGAGAAAGCGCATGGACGAAATGCAAAAAAAGGCTAACCCAAGCAGAATACCCTTGGAAGAAATGCGAGAGAAGGGTGAATGGGCCAATAAGAAAGCGCTTGGAGGAAATACGAGAGAAGTGTGAATGAGCCAAGGACAAACCGCTTGGAGCAAATGTGAAAGAAGGGTGAATGACCCAAGCAGAAAGCGCATGGAGGAAATGTGAGAGACAGGTGAATGAGCCAAGCAGAAAGCAATTGGAGGAAATGCGAGAGAAGGGTGAATGACCCAAGCAGAAAGCGCATGGAGGAAATGTGAGAGACAGGTGAATGAGCCAAGCAGAAAGCAATTGGAGGAAATGCGAGAGAAGGGTGAATGACCCAAGCAGAAAGCGCTTGGAAGAAGTGCGAGAGAAGGCTGAGCCAAGCAGAAAGTGCTTGGAGGAAATGTGAGAGAAGGCTGAATAAACCAAGCAGAAAGCACTTGGAGGAAATGAGAGAGAAGTCTGAGCCAAGCAGAAAGCGCTTGAAGGAAATGCGAGAGAAGTGTGAATGAGCCAAGGAGAAAGTCCTTGGAGGAAATGCGAGAGATAGGTGAATTAGCCAAGAAGAAAGCGCTTGAAGGAAATGCGAGAGAAGTGTGAATGAGCGAAGCAGAAAGTGATTGGAGGAAATGCGAGAGAAATGTGAATGAGCCAAGCAGAAAGTCCTTGGAGGAAATGAGAGAGAAGGCTGAGCCAAGCAGAAAGCAATTGGAGGAAATGCGAGAGAAGGCTGAATGAGCCAAGCAGAAAGCGCTTGAACGAAATGTGAGAGAAGGGTGAAGGAGCCAAGAAGAAAATGCTTGGAAGAAATGCGAGAGATGGCTGAAGCAAGCAGAAAGTGCTTGGAGGTAATGCGAGAGAAGGCTGAATGAGCCAAGCAGAAAGCGCTTGAAGGAAATGCGAGAGAAGTGTGAATGAGCCAAGCAGTAAGTCCTTAGAGGAAATGAGAGAGAAGGCTGAGCCAAGCAGAAAGCAATTGGAGGAAATGCGAGAGAAGGGTGAATGACCCAAGCAGAAAGCGCTTGGAAGAAATGCGAGAGAAGGCTGAGCCAAGCAGAAAGTGCTTGCAGGAAATGCGAGAGAAGGCTGAATGAGCCAAGAAGAAAGCGCTTGGAAGAAATGCGAGAGATGTGTGAATGAGCCAAGCAGAAAGCGCATGGAGGAAATGCAAGAAAAGGCTGAGCAAAGCTGAGAGCGCTTGGAGGAAATGCGAGAGAAGGGTGAATGAGCCAAGCAGAAAGCGCTTGGAGGAAATGCGAGAGACGGGTGAATGAGCCAAGTAGAAAGGGCTTGGAGGAAATGCAAGAGATGGGTGAATGAGCCAAGCAGAAAGCGCTTGAAGGAAATGCAAGAGAAGTGTGAATGAGCGAAGCAGAAAGTGATTGGAGGAAATGCGAGAGAAATGTGAATGAGCCAAGCAGAAAGTGCTTGGAGGAAATGCAAGAGAAGGCTGAATGAGCCAAGCAGAAAGCGCTTGAAGGAAATGTGAGAGAAGGGTGAAGGAGCCAAGAAGAAAGCGCTTGGAATAAATGCCAGAGAAGGCTGAAGCAAGCAGAAAGCGCTTGGAGGAAATGCGATGGAAGGCTGAATGAGCCAAGCAGAAAACGCTTGGAGAAAATGCAAGAAAAGTCTGCGCCAAGCTGAAAGCGCTTGGAGGAAATGCGAGAGACGGGTGAATGAGACAAGCAGAAAGCGCATGGAGGAAATGTGAGAGATAGGTGAATGAGCCAAGCGGAAACCGCTTGAAGGAAATGCGAGAGAAGTGTGAATGAGCCAAGCAGGAAGTCCTTGGAGGAAATGAGAGAGAAGGCTGAGCAAAGCAGAAAGCAATTGGAGGAAATGCGAGAGAAGGGTGAATGACCCAAGCAGAAAGAGCTTGGAAGAAGTGCGAGAGAATGCTGAGCCAAGCAGAAAGTGCTTGGAGGAAATGCGAGAGAAGGGTGAATGAGCCAAGCAGAAAGCGCTTGGAGGAAATGCGAAAGACGGGTGAATGAGCCAAGCAGAAAGCACTTGGAGGAAATGCAAGACACGGGTGAATGAGCCAAGCAGAAAGCTCTTGAAGGAAATGCAAGAGAAGTGTGAATGAGCGAAGCAGAAAGTGATTAGAGGAAATGCGAGAGAAATGTGAATGTGCCAAGCAGAAAGTCCTTGGAGGAAATGTGAGAGAAGGCTGAATGAACCAAGCAGAAAGCACTTGAAGGAAATGAGAGAGAAGGCTGAGCCAAGCAGAAAGCAATTGGAGGAAATGCGATAGAAGGCTGAATGAGCCAAGCAGAAAGCGCATGGAGGAACTGCAAGAAAAGGCTGACCCAAGCAGAAAGTGCTTGGAGGTAATGCGATAGAAGGCTGAATGAGCCAAGCAGAAAGCGCTTGGAGGAAATGCGAGAGATGTGTGAATGAGCCAAGCAGAAAGCGCATGGAGGAAATGCAAGAAAAGGCTGAGCCAAGCTGAAAGCGCTTGGAGGAAATGCGAGAGACGGGTGAATGAGCCAAGCAGAAAGCCCTTGGAGGAAATGCGAGAGACTGGTGAATGAGCCAAGCAGAAAGCGCTTGGAGGAAATGCGAGAGATAGGTGAATGAGTGAAGCAGAAAGTGATTGGAGGAAATGCGAGAGAAGGGTGAATGACCCAAGCAGAAAGCGCTTGGAAGAAGTGCGAGAGAATGCTGAGCCAAGCAGAAAGTGCTTGGAGGAAATGCGAGAGAAGGGTGAATGAGCCAAGCAGAAAGCGCTTGGAGGAAATGCGAAAGACGGGTGAATGAGCCAAGCAGAAAGCACTTGGAGGAAATGCAAGACACGGGTGAATGAGCCAAGCAGAAAGCTCTTGAAGGAAATGCAAGAGAAGTGTGAATGAGCGAAGCAGAAAGTGATTAGAGGAAATGCGAGAGAAATGTGAATGTGCCAAGCAGAAAGTCCTTGGAGGAAATGTGAGAGAAGGCTGAATGAACCAAGCAGAAAGCACTTGAAGGAAATGAGAGAGAAGGCTGAGCCAAGCAGAAAGCAATTGGAGGAAATGCGAGAGACGGGTGAATGAGCCAAGCAGAAAGTGATTGGTGGAAATGCGAGAGAAATGTGAATGAGCCAAGCAGAAAGCAATTGGAGGAAATGCGAGAGACGGGTGAATGAGCCAAGCAGAAAGTGATTGGTGGAAATGCGAGAGAAATGTGAATGAGCCAAGCAGAAAGTCCTTGGAGGAAATGAGAGAGAAGGCTGAGCCAAGCAGAAAGTGCTTGGAGGAAATGCGAGAGACGGGTGAATGAGCGAAGCTGAAAGCGCTTGGAGGAAATGCAAGAGAAGGGTGAATGAGCCAAGAAGAAAGCGCTTGGAGGAAATGCGAGAGACGGGTGAATGAGCCAAGCAGAATGCGCTTGGAGGAAATGCGAGAGATAGGTGAATTAGCGAAACAGAAAGCGCTTGAAGGAAATGCGAGAGAAGTGTGAATGAGCGAAGCAGAAAGTGATGGGAGGAAATGAGAGAGAAATGTGAATGAGCCAAGCAGAAAGTCCTTGGAGGAAATGAGAGAGAAGGCTGAGCCAAGCAGAAAGCAATTGGAGGAAATGCGATAGAAGGCTGAATGAGCCAAGCAGAAAGCGCATGGAGGAACTGCAAGAAAAGGCTGACCCAAGCAGAAAGTGCTTGGAGGTAATGCGATAGAAGGCTGAATGAGCCAAGCAGAAAGCGCTTGGAGGAAATGCGAGAGATGTGTGAATGAGCCAAGCAGAAAGCGCATGGAGGAAATGCAAGAAAAGGCTGAGCCAAGCTGAAAGCGCTTGGAGGAAATGCGAGAGACGGGTGAATGAGCCAAGCAGAAAGCCCTTGGAGGAAATGCGAGAGAAGGCTGAATGAGCCAAGCAGAAAGCGCTTGAAGGAAATGTGAGAGAAGGGTGAATGAGCCAAGAAGAAAGCGCTTGGAAGAAATGCGAGAGAAGGCTGAAGCAAGCAGAAAGTGCTTGGAGGAAATGCGAGAGAAGGCTAAATGAGCCAAGCAGAAAGCGCTTGGAGGAAATGCAAGAGATGTGTCAATGACCCAAGGAAAAAGCGCATGGACGAAATGCAAAAAAAGGCTAACCCAAGCAGAAAACGCTTGGAAGAAATGCGAGAGAAGTGTGAATGAGCCAAGGACAAACCGCTTGGAGGAAATGCGAGAGACGGGTGAATGAGCCAAGCAGAAAGCAATTGGAGGAAATGCGAGAGACGGGTGAATGAGCCAAGCAGAAAGTGATTGGTGGAAATGCGAGAGAAATGTGAATGAGCCAAGCAGAAAGTCCTTGGAGGAAATGAGAGAGAAGGCTGAGCCAAGCAGAAAGTGCTTGGAGGAAATGCGAGAGAAGTCTGAGCCAAGCAGAAAGCGCTTGAAGGAAATGCGAGAGAAGTGTGAATGAGCCAAGGAGAAAGTCCTTGGAGGAAATGCGAGAGATAGGTGAATTAGCCAAGAAGAAAGCGCTTGAAGGAAATGCGAGAGAAGTGTGAATGAGCGAAGCAGAAAGTGATTGGAGGAAATGCGAGAGAAATGTGAATGAGCCAAGCAGAAAGTCCTTGGAGGAAATGAGAGAGAAGGCTGAGCCAAGCAGAAAGCAATTGGAGGAAATGCGAGAGAAGGCTGAATGAGCCAAGCAGAAAGTGCTTGAACGAAATGTGAGAGAAGGGTGAAGGAGCCAAGAAGAAAATGCTTGGAAGAAATGCGAGAGATGGCTGAAGCAAGCAGAAAGTGCTTGGAGGTAATGCGAGAGAAGGCTGAATGAGCCAAGCAGAAAGCGCTTGAAGGAAATGCGAGAGAAGTGTGAATGAGCCAAGCAGTAAGTCCTTAGAGGAAATGAGAGAGAAGGCTGAGCCAAGCAGAAAGCAATTGGAGGAAATGCGAGAGAAGGGTGAATGACCCAAGCAGAAAGCGCTTGGAAGAAATGCGAGAGAAGGCTGAGCCAAGCAGAAAGTGCTTGCAGGAAATGCGAGAGAAGGCTGAATGAGCCAAGAAGAAAGCGCTTGGAAGAAATGCGAGAGATGTGTGAATGAGCCAAGCAGAAAGCGCATGGAGGAAATGCAAGAAAAGGCTGAGCGAAGCTGAGAGCGCTTGGAGGAAATGCGAGAGAAGGGTGAATGAGCCAAGCAGAAAGCGCTTGGAGGAAATGCGAGAGACGGGTGAATGAGCCAAGTAGAAAGGGCTTGGAGGAAATGCAAGAGATGGGTGAATGAGCCAAGCAGAAAGCGCTTGAAGGAAATGCAAGAGAAGTGTGAATGAGCGAAGCAGAAAGTGATTGGAGGAAATGCGAGAGAAATGTGAATGAGCCAAGCAGAAAGTGCTTGGAGGAAATGCAAGAGAAGGCTGAATGAGCCAAGCAGAAAGCGCTTGAAGGAAATGTGAGAGAAGGGTGAAGGAGCCAAGAAGAAAGCGCTTGGAATAAATGCCAGAGAAGGCTGAAGCAAGCAGAAAGCGCTTGGAGGAAATGCGATGGAAGGCTGAATGAGCCAAGCAGAAAACGCTTGGAGGAAATGCAAGAAAAGTCTGAGCCAAGCTGAAAGCGCTTGGAGGAAATGCGAGAGACGGGTGAATGAGACAAGCAGAAAGCGCATGGAGGAAATGTGAGAGATAGGTGAATGAGCCAAGCGGAAACCGCTTGAAGGAAATGCGAGAGAAGTGTGAATGAGCCAAGCAGGAAGTCCTTGGAGGAAATGAGAGAGAAGGCTGAGCAAAGCAGAAAGCAATTGGAGGAAATGCGAGAGAAGGGTGAATGACCCAAGCAGAAAGCGCTTGGAAGAAGTGCGAGAGAATGCTGAGCCAAGCAGAAAGTGCTTGGAGGAAATGCGAGAGAAGGGTGAATGAGCCAAGCAGAAAGCGCTTGGAGGAAATGCGAAAGACGGGTGAATGAGCCAAGCAGAAAGCACTTGGAGGAAATGCAAGACACGGGTGAATGAGCCAAGCAGAAAGCTCTTGAAGGAAATGCAAGAGAAGTGTGAATGAGCGAAGCAGAAAGTGATTAGAGGAAATGCGAGAGAAATGTGAATGTGCCAAGCAGAAAGTCCTTGGAGGAAATGTGAGAGAAGGCTGAATGAACCAAGCAGAAAGCACTTGAAGGAAATGAGAGAGAAGGCTGAGCCAAGCAGAAAGCAATTGGAGGAAATGCGAGAGACGGGTGAATGAGCCAAGCAGAAAGTGATTGGTGGAAATGCGAGAGAAATGTGAATGAGCCAAGCAGAAAGCAATTGGAGGAAATGCGAGAGACGGGTGAATGAGCCAAGCAGAAAGTGATTGGTGGAAATGTGAGAGAAATGTGAATGAGCCAAGCAGAAAGTCCTTGGAGGAAATGAGAGAGAAGGCTGAGCCAAGCAGAAAGTGCTTGGAGGAAATGCGAGAGACGGGTGAATGAGCGAAGCTGAAAGCGCTTGGAGGAAATGCAAGAGAAGGGTGAATGAGCCAAGAAGAAAGCGCTTGGAGGAAATGCGAGAGACGGGTGAATGAGCCAAGCAGAATGCGCTTGGAGGAAATGCGAGAGATAGGTGAATTAGCGAAACAGAAAGCGCTTGAAGGAAATGCGAGAGAAGTGTGAATGAGCGAAGCAGAAAGTGATGGGAGGAAATGAGAGAGAAATGTGAATGAGCCAAGCAGAAAGTCCTTGGAGGAAATGAGAGAGAAGGCTGAGCCAAGCAGAAAGCAATTGGAGGAAATGCGATAGAAGGCTGAATGAGCCAAGCAGAAAGCGCATGGAGGAACTGCAAGAAAAGGCTGACCCAAGCAGAAAGTGCTTGGAGGTAATGCGATAGAAGGCTGAATGAGCCAAGCAGAAAGCGCTTGGAGGAAATGCGAGAGATGTGTGAATGAGCCAAGCAGAAAGCGCATGGAGGAAATGCAAGAAAAGGCTGAGCCAAGCTGAAAGCGCTTGGAGGAAATGCGAGAGACGGGTGAATGAGCCAAGCAGAAAGCCCTTGGAGGAAATGCGAGAGACTGGTGAATGAGCCAAGCAGAAAGCGCTTGGAGGAAATGCGAGAGATAGGTGAATGAGTGAAGCAGAACGTGATTGGAGGAAATGCGAGAGAAGGCTGAATGAGCCAAGCAGAAAGCGCTTGAAGGAAATGTGAGAGAAGGGTGAATGAGCCAAGAAGAAAGCGCTTGGAAGAAATGCGAGAGAAGGCTGAAGCAAGCAGAAAGTGCTTGGAGGAAATGCGAGAGAAGGCTAAATGAGCCAAGCAGAAAGCGCTTGGAGGAAATGCAAGAGATGTGTCAATGACCCAAGGAAAAAGCGCATGGACGAAATGCAAAAAAAGGCTAACCCAAGCAGAAAACGCTTGGAAGAAATGCGAGAGAAGTGTGAATGAGCCAAGGACAAACCGCTTGGAGGAAATGCGAGAGACGGGTGAATGAGCCAAGCAGAAAGCAATTGGAGGAAATGCGAGAGACGGGTGAATGAGCCAAGCAGAAAGTGATTGGTGGAAATGCGAGAGAAATGTGAATGAGCCAAGCAGAAAGTCCTTGGAGGAAATGAGAGAGAAGGCTGAGCCAAGCAGAAAGTGCTTGGAGGAAATGCGAGAGACGGGTGAATGAGCGAAGCTGAAAGCGCTTGGAGGAAATGCGAGAGAAGGGTGAATGAGCCAAGAAGAAAGCGCTTGGAGGAAATGCGAGAGACGGGTGAATGAGCCAAGCAGAATGCGCTTGGAGGAAATGCGAGAGATAGGTGAATTAGCGAAACAGAAAGCGCTTGAAGGAAATGCGAGAGAAGTGTGAATGAGCGAAGCAGAAAGTGATGGGAGGAAATGAGAGAGAAATGTGAATGAGCCAAGCAGAAAGTCCTTGGAGGAAATGAGAGAGAAGGCTGAGCCAAGCAGAAAGCAATTGGAGGAAATGTGATAGAAGGCTGAATGAGCCAAGCAGAAAGCGCTTGAAGGAAATGTGAGAGAAGGGTGAAGGAGCCAAGAAGAAAGCGCTTGGAATAAATGCCAGAGAAGGCTGAAGCAAGCAGAAAGCGCTTGGAGGAAATGCGATGGAAGGCTGAATGAGCCAAGCAGAAAACGCTTGGAGGAAATGCAAGAAAAGTCTGAGCCAAGCTGAAAGCGCTTGGAGGAAATGCGAGAGACGGGTGAATGAGACAAGCAGAAAGCGCATGGAGGAAATGTGAGAGATAGGTGAATGAGCCAAGCGGAAACCGCTTGAAGGAAATGCGAGAGAAGTGTGAATGAGCCAAGCAGGAAGTCCTTGGAGGAAATGAGAGAGAAGGCTGAGCAAAGCAGAAAGCAATTGGAGGAAATGCGAGAGAAGGGTGAATGACCCAAGCAGAAAGCGCTTGGAAGAAGTGCGAGAGAATGCTGAGCCAAGCAGAAAGTGCTTGGAGGAAATGCGAGAGAAGGGTGAATGAGCCAAGCAGAAAGCGCTTGGAGGAAATGCGAAAGACGGGTGAATGAGCCAAGCAGAAAGAACTTGGAGGAAATGCAAGACACGGGTGAATGAGCCAAGCAGAAAGCTCTTGAAGGAAATGCAAGAGAAGTGTGAATGAGCGAAGCAGAAAGTGATTAGAGGAAATGCGAGAGAAATGTGAATGTGCCAAGCAGAAAGTCCTTGGAGGAAATGTGAGAGAAGGCTGAATGAACCAAGCAGAAAGCACTTGAAGGAAATGAGAGAGAAGGCTGAGCCAAGCAGAAAGCAATTGGAGGAAATGCGAGAGACGGGTGAATGAGCCAAGCAGAAAGTGATTGGTGGAAATGCGAGAGAAATGTGAATGAGCCAAGCAGAAAGCAATTGGAGGAAATGCGAGAGACGGGTGAATGAGCCAAGCAGAAAGTGATTGGTGGAAATGTGAGAGAAATGTGAATGAGCCAAGCAGAAAGTCCTTGGAGGAAATGAGAGAGAAGGCTGAGCCAAGCAGAAAGTGCTTGGAGGAAATGCGAGAGACGGGTGAATGAGCGAAGCTGAAAGCGCTTGGAGGAAATGCAAGAGAAGGGTGAATGAGCCAAGAAGAAAGCGCTTGGAGGAAATGCGAGAGACGGGTGAATGAGCCAAGCAGAATGCGCTTGGAGGAAATGCGAGAGATAGGTGAATTAGCGAAACAGAAAGCGCTTGAAGGAAATGCGAGAGAAGTGTGAATGAGCGAAGCAGAAAGTGATGGGAGGAAATGAGAGAGAAATGTGAATGAGCCAAGCAGAAAGTCCTTGGAGGAAATGAGAGAGAAGGCTGAGCCAAGCAGAAAGCAATTGGAGGAAATGCGATAGAAGGCTGAATGAGCCAAGCAGAAAGCGCATGGAGGAACTGCAAGAAAAGGCTGACCCAAGCAGAAAGTGCTTGGAGGTAATGCGATAGAAGGCTGAATGAGCCAAGCAGAAAGCGCTTGGAGGAAATGCGAGAGATGTGTGAATGAGCCAAGCAGAAAGCGCATGGAGGAAATGCAAGAAAAGGCTGAGCCAAGCTGAAAGCGCTTGGAGGAAATGCGAGAGACGGGTGAATGAGCCAAGCAGAAAGCCCTTGGAGGAAATGCGAGAGACTGGTGAATGAGCCAAGCAGAAAGCGCTTGGAGGAAATGCGAGAGATAGGTGAATGAGTGAAGCAGAACGTGATTGGAGGAAATGCGAGAGAAGGCTGAATGAGCCAAGCAGAAAGCGCTTGAAGGAAATGTGAGAGAAGGGTGAATGAGCCAAGAAGAAAGCGCTTGGAAGAAATGCGAGAGAAGGCTGAAGCAAGCAGAAAGTGCTTGGAGGAAATGCGAGAGAAGGCTAAATGAGCCAAGCAGAAAGCGCTTGGAGGAAATGCAAGAGATGTGTCAATGACCCAAGGAAAAAGCGCATGGACGAAATGCAAAAAAAGGCTAACCCAAGCAGAAAACGCTTGGAAGAAATGCGAGAGAAGTGTGAATGAGCCAAGGACAAACCGCTTGGAGGAAATGCGAGAGACGGGTGAATGAGCCAAGCAGAAAGCAATTGGAGGAAATGCGAGAGACGGGTGAATGAGCCAAGCAGAAAGTGATTGGTGGAAATGCGAGAGAAATGTGAATGAGCCAAGCAGAAAGTCCTTGGAGGAAATGAGAGAGAAGGCTGAGCCAAGCAGAAAGTGCTTGGAGGAAATGCGAGAGACGGGTGAATGAGCGAAGCTGAAAGCGCTTGGAGGAAATGCGAGAGAAGGGTGAATGAGCCAAGAAGAAAGCGCTTGGAGGAAATGCGAGAGACGGGTGAATGAGCCAAGCAGAATGCGCTTGGAGGAAATGCGAGAGATAGGTGAATTAGCGAAACAGAAAGCGCTTGAAGGAAATGCGAGAGAAGTGTGAATGAGCGAAGCAGAAAGTGATGGGAGGAAATGCGAGAGAAATGTGAATGAGCCAAGCAGAAAGTCCTTGGAGGAAATGAGAGAGAAGGCTGAGCCAAGCAGAAAGCAATTGGAGGAAATGTGATAGAAGGCTGAATGAGCCAAGCAGAATGCGCATGGAGGAACTGCAAGAAAAGGCTGACCCAAGCAGAAAGTGCTTGGAGGTAATGCGATAGAAGGCTGAATGAGCCAAGCAGAAAGCGCTTGGAGGAAATGCGAGAGATGTGTGAATGAGCCAAGCAGAAAGCGCATGGAGGAAATGCAAGAAAAGGCTGAGCCAAGCTGAAAGTGCTTGGAGGAAATGCGAGAGACGGGTGAATGAGCCAAGCAGAAAGCCCTTGGAGGAAATGCGAGAGACTGGTGAAGGAGCCAAGCAGAAAGCGCTTGGAGGAAATGCGAGAGATAGGTGAATGAGTGAAGCAGAAAGTGATTGGAGGAAATGCGAGAGAAGGCTGAATGAGCCAAGCAGAAAGCGCATGAAGGAAATGTGAGAGAAGGGTGAATGAGCCAAGAAGAAAGCGCTTGGAAGAAATGCGAGAGAAGGCTGAAGCAAGCAGAAAGTGCTTGGAGGAAATGCGAGAGAAGGCTAAATGAGCCAAGCAGAAAGCGCTTGGAGGAAATGCAAGAGATGTGTCAATGACCCAAGGAAAAAGCGCATGGACGAAATGCAAAAAAAGGCTAACCCAAGCAGAAAACGCTTGGAAGAAATGCGAGAGAAGTGTGAATGAGCCAAGGACAAACCGCTTGGAGGAAATGCGAGAGACGGGTGAATGAGCCAAGCAGAAAGCGCTTGGAGGAAATGCAAGAGACGGGTGAATGAGTCAAGCAGAAAGCGCTTGAAGGAAATGCAAGAGAAGTGTGAATGAGCGAAGCAGAAAGTGATTAGAGGAAATGCGAGAGAAATGTGAATGTGCCAAGCAGAAAGTCCTTGGAGGAAATGTGGGAGAAGGCTGAATGAACCAAGCAGAAAGCACTTGAAGGAAATGAGAGAGAAGGCTGAGCCAAGCAGAAAGCAATTGGAGGAAATGCGAGAGAAGGGTGAATGACCCAAGCAGAAAGTGCTTGGAAGAAGTGCGAGAGAAGGCTGAGCCAAGCAGAAAGGGCTTGGAGGAAATGTGAGAGAAGGCTGAATGAACCAAGCAGAAAGCACTTGGAGGAAATGAGAGAGAAGGCTGAGCCAAGCAGAAAGCAGTTGGAGGAAATGTGAGAGAAGGGTGAATGACCCAAGCAGAAAGCGCTTGGAGGTAATGCGATAGAAGGCTGAATGAGCCAAGCAGCAAGCGCTTGGAGGAAATGCGAGAGATGTGTGAATGAGCCCAGCAGAAAGCGCATGTAGGAAATGCAAGAAAAGGCTGAGCCAAGCTGAAAGCGCTTGGAGGGAATGCGAGAGACGGGTGAATGAGCCAAGCAGAAAGCCCTTGGAGGAAATGCGAGAGACAGGTGAATTAGCCAAGCAGAAAGTCATTAAAGGAAATGAGAGAGAAGGCTGAGCCAAGGGGAAAGCAATTGGAGGAAATGCGAGAGAAGGGTGATTGACCAAAGCAGAAAGCGCTTGGAAGAAGTGCGAGAGAAGGCTGAATGAGCCAAGCAGAAAGCGATTGAGGGAAATGTGAGAGAAGGGTGAATGACCCAAGGAGAAAGCGCATGGACGAAATGCAAAAAAAGGCTAACCCAAGCAGAAAACCCTTGGAAGAAATGCGAGAGAAGGGTGAATGGGCCAATAAGAAAGCGATTGGAGGAAATACGAGAGAAGTGTGAATGAGCCAAGGACAAACCGCTTGGAGCAAATGTGAAAGAAGGGTGAATGACCCAAGCAGAAAGCGCATGGAGGAAATGCGAGAGACAGGTGAATGAGCCAAGCAGAAAGCAATTGGAAGAAGTGCGAGAGAAGGCTGAGCCAAGCAGAAAGTGCTTGAAGGAAATGCGAGAGAAGTGTGAATGAGCCAAGGAGAAAGTCCTTGGAGGAAATGCGAGAGACAGGTGAATTAGCCAAGAAGAAAGCGCTTGAAGGAAATGCGAGAGAAGTGTGAATTAGCGAAGCAGAAAGTGATTGGAGGAAATGCGAGAGAAATGTGAATGAGGCAAGCAGAAAGTCCTTGGAGGAAATGAGAGAGAAGGCTGAGCCAAGTAGAAAGCAATTGGAGGAAATGCGAGAGAAGGGTGAATGACCCAAGCAGAAAGCGCTTGGAAGAAGTGCGAGAGAAGGCTGAGCCAAGCAGAAAGTGCTTGGAGGAAATGCGAGAGAAGGCTGAATGAGCCAAGCAGAAAGCGCTTGAATGAAATGTGAGAGAAGGGTGAAGGAGCCAAGAAGAAAACGCTTGGAAGAAATGCGAGAGAAGGCTGAAGCAAGCAGAAAGTGCTTGGAGGAAATGCAAGAGATGTATCAATGACCCAAGGAGAAAGCGCATGGACGAAATGCAAAAAAAGGCTAACCCAAGCAGAAAACGCTTGGAAGAAATGCGAGAGAAGGCTGAATGAGCCAAGCAGAAAGCGCTTGGAAGAAATGCGAGAGATGTGTGAATGAGCCAAGCAGAAAGTGCATGGAGGAAATGCAAGAAAAGGCTGAGCGAAGCTGAGAGCGCTTGGAGGAAATGCGAGAGAAGGGTGAATGAGCCAAGCAGAAAGCGCTTGGAGGAAATGCGAGAGACGGGTGAATGAGCCAAGCAGAAAGCGCTTGAAGGAAATGCAAGAGAAGTGTGAATGAGCCAAGGACAAACCGCTTGGAGCAAATGTGAAAGAGGGGTGAATGACCCAAGCAGAAAGCGCTTGGAGGAAATGCGAGAGAAGGCTGAATGAGCCAAGCAGAAAGCGCTTGGAAGAAATGCGAGAGATGTGTGAATGAGTCAAGCAGAAAGTGCATGGAGGAAATGCAAGAAAAGGCTGAGCGAAGCTGAGAGCGCTTGGAGGAAATGCGAGAGAAGGGTGAATGAGCCAAGCAGAAAGCGCTTGGAGGAAATGCGAGAGACAGGTGAATGAGCCAAGCAGAAAGCACTTGAAGGAAATGCAAGAGAAGTGTGAATGAGCGAAGCAGAAAGTGCTTGGAGGAAATGCGAGAGAAATGTGAATGAGCCAAGCAGAAAGCGCTTGAAGGAAATGTGAGAGAAGGGTGAAGGAGCCAAGAAGAAAGTGCTTGGAAGAAGTGCGAGAGAAGGCTGAAGCAAGCAGAAAGCGCTTGGAGGAAATGCGAGAGACGGGTGAATAAGCCAAGCAGAAAGCGCTTGGAGGAAATGTGATGGAAGGCTGAATGAGCCAAGCAGAAAGTGCTTGGAGGAAATGCAAGAAAAGTCTGAGCCAAGCTGAAAGCGCTTGGAGGAAATGCGAGAGACGGGTGAATGAGCCAAGCAGAAAGCGCATGGAGGAAATGTGAGAGACAGGTGAATGAGCCAAGTGGAAAGCGCTTGAAGGAAATGCGAGAGAAGTGTAAATGAGCCAAGCAGGAAGTCCTTGGAGGAAATGTGAGAGAAGGCTGAATGAACCAAGCAGAAAGCACTTGGAGGAAATGAGAGAGAAGGCTGAGCCAAGCAGAAAGCAGTTGGAGGAAATGTGAGAGAAGGGTGAATGACCCAAGCAGAAAGCGCTTGGAGGTAATGCGATAGAAGGCTGAATGAGCCAAGCAGCAAGCGCTTGGAGGAAATGCGAGAGATGTGTGAATGAGCCCAGCAGAAAGCGCATGTAGGAAATGCAAGAAAAGGCTGAGCCAAGCTGAAAGCGCTTGGAGGGAATGCGAGAGACGGGTGAATGAGCCAAGCAGAAAGCCCTTGGAGGAAATGCGAGAGACAGGTGAATTAGCCAAGCAGAAAGTCATTAAAGGAAATGAGAGAGAAGGCTGAGCCAAGGGGAAAGCAATTGGAGGAAATGCGAGAGAAGGGTGATTGACCAAAGCAGAAAGCGCTTGGAAGAAGTGCGAGAGAAGGCTGAATGAGCCAAGCAGAAAGCGATTGAGGGAAATGTGAGAGAAGGGTGAATGACCCAAGGAGAAAGCGCATGGACGAAATGCAAAAAAAGGCTAACCCAAGCAGAAAACCCTTGGAAGAAATGCGAGAGAAGGGTGAATGGGCCAATAAGAAAGCGATTGGAGGAAATACGAGAGAAGTGTGAATGAGCCAAGGACAAACCGCTTGGAGCAAATGTGAAAGAAGGGTGAATGACCCAAGCAGAAAGCGCATGGAGGAAATGCGAGAGACAGGTGAATGAGCCAAGCAGAAAGCAATTGGAAGAAGTGCGAGAGAAGGCTGAGCCAAGCAGAAAGTGCTTGAAGGAAATGCGAGAGAAGTGTGAATGAGCCAAGGAGAAAGTCCTTGGAGGAAATGCGAGAGACAGTTGAATTAGCCAAGAAGAAAGCGCTTGAAGGAAATGCGAGAGAAGTGTGAATTAGCGAAGCAGAAAGTGATTGGAGGAAATGCGAGAGAAATGTGAATGAGGCAAGCAGAAAGTCCTTGGAGGAAATGAGAGAGAAGGCTGAGCCAAGTAGAAAGCAATTGGAGGAAATGCGAGAGAAGGGTGAATGACCCAAGCAGAAATCGCTTGGAAGAAGTGCGAGAGAAGGCTGAGCCAAGCAGAAAGTGCTTGGAGGAAATGCGAGAGAAGGCTGAATGAGCCAAGCAGAAAGCGCTTGAATGAAATGTGAGAGAAGGGTGAAGGAGCCAAGAAGAAAACGCTTGGAAGAAATGCGAGAGAAGGCTGAAGCAAGCAGAAAGTGCTTGGAGGAAATGCAAGAGATGTATCAATGACCCAAGGAGAAAGCGCATGGACGAAATGCAAAAAAAGGCTAACCCAAGCAGAAAACGCTTGGAAGAAATTCGAGAGAAGGCTGAATGAGCCAAGCAGAAAGCGCTTGGAAGAAATGCGAGAGATGTGTGAATGAGCCAAGCAGAAAGTGCATGGAGGAAATGCAAGAAAAGGCTGAGCGAAGCTGAGAGCGCTTGGAGGAAATGCGAGAGAAGGGTGAATGAGCCAAGCAGAAAGCGCTTGGAGGAAATGCGAGAGACGGGTGAATGAGCCAAGCAGAAAGCGCTTGAAGGAAATGCAAGAGAAGTGTGAATGAGCCAAGGACAAACCGCTTGGAGCAAATGTGAAAGAGGGGTGAATGACCCAAGCAGAAAGCGCTTGGAGGAAATGCGAGAGAAGGCTGAATGAGCCAAGCAGAAAGCGCTTGGAAGAAATGCGAGAGATGTGTGAATGAGCCAAGCAGAAAGTGCATGGAGGAAATGCAAGAAAAGGCTGAGCGAAGCTGAGAGCGCTTGGAGGAAATGCGAGAGAAGGGTGAATGAGCCAAGCAGAAAGCGCTTGGAGGAAATGCGAGAGACAGGTGAATGAGCCAAGCAGAAAGCACTTGAAGGAAATGCAAGAGAAGTGTGAATGAGCGAAGCAGAAAGTGCTTGGAGGAAATGCGAGAGAAATGTGAATGAGCCAAGCAGAAAGCGCTTGAAGGAAATGTGAGAGAAGGGTGAAGGAGCCAAGAAGAAAGCGCTTGGAAGAAGTGCGAGAGAAGGCTGAAGCAAGCAGAAAGCGCTTGGAGGAAATGCGAGAGACGGGTGAATAAGCCAAGCAGAAAGCGCTTGGAGGAAATGCGATGGAAGGCTGAATGAGCCAAGCAGAAAGTGCTTGGAGGAAATGCAAGAAAAGTCTGAGCCAAGCTGAAAGCGCTTGGAGGAAATGCGAGAGACGGGTGAATGAGCCAAGCAGAAAGCGCATGGAGGAAATGTGAGAGACAGGTGAATGAGCCAAGTGGAAAGCGCTTGAAGGAAATGCGAGAGAAGTGTAAATGAGCCAAGCAGGAAGTCCTTGGGGGAAATGTGAGAGAAGGCTGAATGAACCAAGCAGAAAGCACTTGGAGGAAATGAGAGAGAAGGCTGAGCCAAGCAGAAAGCAGTTGGAGGAAATGTGAGAGAAGGGTGAATGACCCAAGCAGAAAGCGCTTGGAGGTAATGCGATAGAAGGCTGAATGAGCCAAGCAGCAAGCGCTTGGAGGAAATGCGAGAGATGTGTGAATGAGCCCAGCAGAAAGCGCATGTAGGAAATGCAAGAAAAGGCTGAGCCAAGCTGAAAGCGCTTGGAGGGAATGCGAGAGACGGGTGAATGAGCCAAGCAGAAAGCCCTTGGAGGAAATGCGAGAGACAGGTGAATTAGCCAAGCAGAAAGTCATTAAAGGAAATGAGAGAGAAGGCTGAGCCAAGGGGAAAGCAATTGGAGGAAATGCGAGAGAAGGGTGATTGACCAAAGCAGAAAGCGCTTGGAAGAAGTGCGAGAGAAGGCTGAATGAGCCAAGCAGAAAGCGATTGAGGGAAATGTGAGAGAAGGGTGAATGACCCAAGGAGAAAGCGCATGGACGAAATGCAAAAAAAGGCTAACCCAAGCAGAAAACCCTTGGAAGAAATGCGAGAGAAGGGTGAATGGGCCAATAAGAAAGCGATTGGAGGAAATACGAGAGAAGTGTGAATGAGCCAAGGACAAACCGCTTGGAGCAAATGTGAAAGAAGGGTGAATGACCCAAGCAGAAAGCGCATGGAGGAAATGCGAGAGACAGGTGAATGAGCCAAGCAGAAAGCAATTGGAAGAAGTGCGAGAGAAGGCTGAGCCAAGCAGAAAGTGCTTGAAGGAAATGCGAGAGAAGTGTGAATGAGCCAAGGAGAAAGTCCTTGGAGGAAATGCGAGAGACAGGTGAATTAGCCAAGAAGAAAGCGCTTGAAGGAAATGCGAGAGAAGTGTGAATTAGCGAAGCAGAAAGTGATTGGAGGAAATGCGAGAGAAATGTGAATGAGGCAAGCAGAAAGTCCTTGGAGGAAATGAGAGAGAAGGCTGAGCCAAGTAGAAAGCAATTGGAGGAAATGCGAGAGAAGGGTGAATGACCCAAGCAGAAATCGCTTGGAAGAAGTGCGAGAGAAGGCTGAGCCAAGTAGAAAGTGCTTGGAGGAAATGCGAGAGAAGGCTGAATGAGCCAAGCAGAAAGCGCTTGAATGAAATGTGAGAGAAGGGTGAAGGAGCCAAGAAGAAAACGCTTGGAAGAAATGCGAGAGAAGGCTGAAGCAAGCAGAAAGTGCTTGGAGGAAATGCAAGAGATGTATCAATGACCCAAGGAGAAAGCGCATGGACGAAATGCAAAAAAAGGCTAACCCAAGCAGAAAACGCTTGGAAGAAATGCGAGAGAAGGCTGAATGAGCCAAGCAGAAAGCGCTTGGAAGAAATGCGAGAGATGTGTGAATGAGCCAAGCAGAAAGTGCATGGAGGAAATGCAAGAAAAGGCTGAGCGAAGCTGAGAGCGCTTGGAGGAAATGCGAGAGAAGGGTGAATGAGCCAAGCAGAAAGCGCTTGGAGGAAATGCGAGAGACGGGTGAATGAGCCAAGCAGAAAGCGCTTGAAGGAAATGCAAGAGAAGTGTGAATGAGCCAAGGACAAACCGCTTGGAGCAAATGTGAAAGAGGGGTGAATGACCCAAGCAGAAAGCGCTTGGAGGAAATGCGAGAGAAGGCTGAATGAGCCAAGCAGAAAGCGCTTGGAACAAATGCGAGAGATGTGTGAATGAGCAAAGCAGAAAGTGCATGGAGGAAATGCAAGAAAAGGCTGAGCGAAGCTGAGAGCGCTTGGAGGAAATGCGAGAGAAGGGTGAATGAGCCAAGCAGAAAGCGCTTGGAGGAAATGCGAGAGACAGGTGAATGAGCCAAGCAGAAAGCGCTTGAAGGAAATGCAAGAGAAGTGTGAATGAGCGAAGCAGAAAGTGCTTGGAGGAAATGCGAGAGAAATGTGAATGAGCCAAGCAGAAAGCGCTTGAAGGAAATGTGAGAGAAGGGTGAAGGAGCCAAGAAGAAAGCGCTTGGAAGAAGTGCGAGAGAAGGCTGAAGCAAGCAGAAAGCGCTTGGAGGAAATGCGAGAGACGGGTGAATAAGCCAAGCAGAAAGCGCTTGGAGGAAATGCGATGGAAGGCTGAATGAGCCAAGCAGAAAGTGCTTGGAGGAAATGCAAGAAAAGTCTGAGCCAAGCTGAAAGCGCTTGGAGGAAATGCGAGAGACGGGTGAATGAGCCAAGCAGAAAGCGCATGGAGGAAATGTGAGAGACAGGTGAATGAGCCAAGTGGAAAGCGCTTGAAGGAAATGCGAGAGAAGTGTAAATGAGCCAAGCAGGAAGTCCTTGGAGGAAATGTGAGAGAAGGCTGAATGAACCAAGCAGAAAGCACTTGGAGGAAATGAGAGAGAAGGCTGAGCCAAGCAGAAAGCAGTTGGAGGAAATGTGAGAGAAGGGTGAATGACCCAAGCAGAAAGCGCTTGGAGGTAATGCGATAGAAGGCTGAATGAGCCAAGCAGCAAGCGCTTGGAGGAAATGCGAGAGATGTGTGAATGAGCCCAGCAGAAAGCGCATGTAGGAAATGCAAGAAAAGGCTGAGCCAAGCTGAAAGCGCTTGGAGGGAATGCGAGAGACGGGTGAATGAGCCAAGCAGAAAGCCCTTGGAGGAAATGCGAGAGACAGGTGAATTAGCCAAGCAGAAAGTCATTAAAGGAAATGAGAGAGAAGGCTGAGCCAAGGGGAAAGCAATTGGAGGAAATGCGAGAGAAGGGTGATTGACCAAAGCAGAAAGCGCTTGGAAGAAGTGCGAGAGAAGGCTGAATGAGCCAAGCAGAAAGCGATTGAGGGAAATGTGAGAGAAGGGTGAATGACCCAAGGAGAAAGCGCATGGACGAAATGCAAAAAAAGGCTAACCCAAGCAGAAAACCCTTGGAAGAAATGCGAGAGAAGGGTGAATGGGCCAATAAGAAAGCGATTGGAGGAAATACGAGAGAAGTGTGAATGAGCCAAGGACAAACCGCTTGGAGCAAATGTGAAAGAAGGGTGAATGACCCAAGCAGAAAGCGCATGGAGGAAATGCGAGAGACAGGTGAATGAGCCAAGCAGAAAGCAATTGGAAGAAGTGCGAGAGAAGGCTGAGCCAAGCAGAAAGTGCTTGAAGGAAATGCGAGAGAAGTGTGAATGAGCCAAGGAGAAAGTCCTTGGAGGAAATGCGAGAGACAGGTGAATTAGCCAAGAAGAAAGCGCTTGAAGGAAATGCGAGAGAAGTGTGAATTAGCGAAGCAGAAAGTGATTGGAGGAAATGCGAGAGAAATGTGAATGAGGCAAGCAGAAAGTCCTTGGAGGAAATGAGAGAGAAGGCTGAGCCAAGTAGAAAGCAATTGGAGGAAATGCGAGAGAAGGGTGAATGACCCAAGCAGAAATCGCTTGGAAGAAGTGCGAGAGAAGGCTGAGCCAAGCAGAAAGTGCTTGGAGGAAATGCGAGAGAAGGCTGAATGAGCCAAGCAGAAAGCGCTTGAATGAAATGTGAGAGAAGGGTGAAGGAGCCAAGAAGAAAACGCTTGGAAGAAATGCGAGAGAAGGCTGAAGCAAGCAGAAAGTGCTTGGAGGAAATGCAAGAGATGTATCAATGACCCAAGGAGAAAGCGCATGGACGAAATGCAAAAAAAGGCTAACCCAAGCAGAAAACGCTTGGAAGAAATGCGAGAGAAGGCTGAATGAGCCAAGCAGAAAGCGCTTGGAAGAAATGCGAGAGATGTGTGAATGAGCCAAGCAGAAAGTGCATGGAGGAAATGCAAGAAAAGGCTGAGCGAAGCTGAGAGCGCTTGGAGGAAATGCGAGAGAAGGGTGAATGAGCCAAGCAGAAAGCGCTTGGAGGAAATGCGAGAGACGGGTGAATGAGCCAAGCAGAAAGCGCTTGAAGGAAATGCAAGAGAAGTGTGAATGAGCCAAGGACAAACCGCTTGGAGCAAATGTGAAAGAGGGGTGAATGACCCAAGCAGAAAGCGCTTGGAGGAAATGCGAGAGATGTTTGAATGAGCCAAGCAGAAAGTGCATGGAGGAAATGCAAGAAAAGGCTGAGCGAAGCTGAGAGCGCTTGGAGGAAATGCGAGAGAAGGGTGAATGAGCCAAGCAGAAAGCACTTGGAGGAAATGCGAGAGACAGGTGAATGAGCCAAGCAGAAAGCGCTTGAAGGAAATGCAAGAGAAGTGTGAATGAGCGAAGCAGAAAGTGCTTGGAGGAAATGCGAGAGAAATGTGAATGAGCCAAGCAGAAAGCGCTTGAAGGAAATGTGAGAGAAGGGTGAAGGAGCCAAGAAGAAAGCGCTTGGAAGAAATGCGAGAGAAGGCTGAAGCAAGCAGAAAGCGCTTGGAGGAAATGCGAGAGACGGGTGAATAAGCCAAGCAGAAAGCGCTTGGAGGAAATGCGATGGAAGGCTGAATGAGCCAAGCAGAAAGTGCTTGGAGGAAATGCAAGAAAAGTCTGAGCCAAGCTGAAAGCGCTTGGAGGAAATGCGAGAGACGGGTGAATGAGCCAAGCAGAAAGCGCATGGAGGAAATGTGAGAGACAGGTGAATGAGCCAAGTGGAAAGCGCTTGAAGGAAATGCGAGAGAAGTGTAAATGAGCCAAGCAGGAAGTCCTTGGAGGAAATGAGAGAGAAATGTGAATGAGCCAAGCAGGAAGTCCTTGGAGGAAATGAGAGAGAAGGCTGAGCCAAGCAGAAAGCAATTGGAGGAAATGCGAGAGAAGGGTGAATGACCCAAGCAGAAAGCGCTTGGAAGAAGTGCGAGAGAAGGCTGAGCCAAGCAGAAAGTGCTTGGAGGAAATGCGAGAGAAGGCTGAATGAGCCAAGCAGAAAGCGCTTGGAAGAAATGCGAGAGATGTTTGAATGAGCCAAGCAGAAAGCGCATGGAGGAAATGCAAGAAAAGGCTGAGCCAAGCTGAAAGCGCTTGGAGGAAATGCGAGAGAACGGTGAATGAGCCAAGCAGAAAACGCTTGGAGGAAATGCAAGACACGGGTGAATGAGCCAAGCAGAAAGCGCTTGAAGGAAATGCAAGAGAAGTGTGAATGAGCGAAGCAGAAAGTGATTAGAGGAAATGCGAGAGAAATGTGAATGTGCCAAGCAGAAAGCACTTGAAGGAAATGAGAGAGAAGGCTGAGCCAAGCAGAAAGCAATTGGAGGAAATGCGAGAGAAGGGTGAATGAGGCAAGCAGAAAGCGCTTGGAGGAAAGTCGAGAGAACTGTGAATGAGCCAAGCAGAAAGCGCATGGAGGAAATGCAAGAAAAGGCTGACCCAAGCAGAAAGTGCTGGAAGGTAATGCAATAGAAGGCTGAATGAGCCAAGAAGAAAGCGCTTGGAGGAAATGCGAGAGATGTGTGAATGAGCCAAGCAGAAAGCGCTTGGAAGAAATTCGAGAGAAGGCTGAAGCAAGCAGAAAGTGCTTGGAGGAAATGCGAGAGATGTGTGAATGAGCCAATCAGAAAGCGCATGGAGGAAATGCAAGAAAAGGCTGACCCAAGCAGAAAGTGCTTGGAGGTAATGCGATAGAAGGCTGAATGAGCCAAGCAGGAAGCGCATGGAGGAAATGCAAGAAAAGGCTGAGCCAAGCTGAAAGCGCTTGGAGGAAATGCGAAAGACGGGTGAATGAGCCAACCAGAAAGCGCTTGGAGGAAGTGCGAGAGACGGGTGAATGAGCCAAGCAGAAAGCGCTTGGAGGAAATGCAAGAGACGGGTGAATGAGCCAAGCAGAAAGCGCTTGAAGGAAATGCAAGAGAAGTGTGAATGAGCGAAGCAGAAAGTGATTAGAGGAAATGCAAGAGAAATGTGAATGTGCCAAGCAGAAAGTCCTTGGAGGAAATGTGAGAGAAGGCTGAATGAACCAAGCAGAAAGCACTTGAAGGAAATGAGACAGAAGGCTGAGCCAAGCAGAAAGCAATTGGAGGAAATGCGAGAGAAGGGTGAATGACCCAAGCAGAAAGTGCTTGGAAGAAGTGGGAGAGAAGGCTGAGCCAAGCAGAAAGTGCTTGGAGGAAATGTGAGAGAAGGCTGAATGAACCAAGCAGAAAGCACTTGGAGGAAATGAGAGAGAAGGCTGAGCCAAGCAGAAAGCAGTTGGAGGAAATGCGAGAGAAGGGTGAATGACCCAAGCAGAAAGCGCTTGGAAAAAGTGCGAGAGAAGGCTGACCCAAGCAGAAAGTGCTTGGAGGTAATGCGATAGAAGGCTGAATGAGCCAAGCAGAAAGTGCTTGGAGGAAATGCGAGAGATGTGTGAATGAGCCTAGCAGAAAGTGCATGTAGGAAATGCAAGAAAACGCTGAGCCAAGCTGAAAGCGCTTGGAGGAAAAGCGAGAGACGGGTGAATGTGCCAAGCAGAAAGCGCTTGGAGGAAATGAGAGAGAAGGCTGAGCCAAGGAGAAAGCAATTGGAGGAAATGCGAGAGAAGGGTGATTGACCCAAGCAGAAAGAACTTGGAAGAAGTGCGAGGGAACGCTGAGGCAAGCAGAAAGTGCTTGGAGGAAATGCGAGAGAAGGCTGAATGAGCCAAGGAGAAAGTACTTGAAGGAAATGTGAGAGAAGGCTGAATGGGCCAATAAGAAAGTTCTTGGAGGTAATGCGAGAGACGGTGAATGAGCCAAGAAGGAAGCACTTGGAGGAAATACGAGAGAAGTGTGAATGACCCAAGAAGAAAGCGCATGGATGAAATACAAGAGAAGGCTGAGCCAAGCAGCAAGCACCAGGAGGAAATGCGAGACAAGGGATAATGAGCCAAGTAGAAAGCGCTTGGAGGAAATGCGAGAGAAGGCTGAGACAAGCAGAAAGTCCTTGGAGGAAATGCGAGAGAAGTGTCAATGAGTCCAGGAAAAAGCGCTTGGAGGAAATGTGAGAGAAGGGTGAATGAGCCAAGCAGAAAGCGCATGGAAGAATTAAGAGAAGGGTGAATTAGCTAAGCAGAAAGCGCTAGAAGGAAATGCGAGAGAAGTGTGAATGAGTGAAGCAGAAAGTGATTGGAGGAAATGCGAGAGAAATGTGAATGAGCCAAGAAGAAAGTCCTTGGAGGAAATGAGAGAAAAGGCTGAGGCAAGCAGAAAGTGATTGGAGGAAATGCGAGAGAAATGTGAATGAGCCAAACAGAAAGCGCTTGGAGGAAATGCGAGAGAAGGCTGAGAGAAGCAGAAAGTGCTTGGAGGAAATGCGAGAGAAGTGTGAATGAGCCGAGGAGAAAGCGCTTGGAGGAAATGTGAGAGAAGTGTGAATGAGCCAAGAAGAAAGCGCTTGGAAGAAATGCGAGAGAATCCTGAGCGAAGCAGAAAGTGCTCGGAGGAAATGCGAGAGAAGTGTGAATGAGCCAAGGAGAAAGCGCTTGGAGGAAATGTGAGAGAAGTGTGAATGAGCCAAGAAGAAAGCGCTTGGAAGAAATGCGAGAGAAGGCTGAGCGAAGCAGAAAGTGCTCGGAGGAAATGCGAGAGAAGGCCGAATGAGCCCAGCAGAAAGCGCTTGGAGGAAATGCAAGAGATGTGTGAATGAGCCAAGGAGAAAGCGCATGGAGGACATGCAAGAAAAGACTAAGCCAAGCAGAAAGCGCTTGGAAGAAATGCGAGAGAAGGGTGAATGAACCAAGCTGAAAGCGCTTGGAGGAAATGCGAGAGACAGATGAATGAGCCAAGCAGAAAGCGCTTGGAAGAAGTGCGAGAGAAGGCTGAGCCAAGCAGAAAGTGCTTGGAGGAAATGCGAGAGAAGGCTGACCCAAGCAGAAAGTGCTTGGAGGTAATGCGATAGAAGGCTGAATGAGCCAAGCAGAAAGCACATGGAGGAAATGCAAAAAAAGGCTGAGCCAAGCTGAAAGCGCTTGGAGCATATGTGAGAGACGGGTGAATGAGCCAAGCAGAAAGCGATTGGAGGAAATGCGAGAGAAGGCTGAATGATCCAAGCAGAAAGCGCTTGGAGGAAATGCAAGGAAAGGCTGACCCAAGCAGAAAGTGCTTGGAGGCAACGCGATAGAAGGCTTAGCCTAGAAAAAAGCCCTTGGAGGAAATGCGAAAGAAGGCTCAATGGGCCAAGCAGAAAGCGCTTGGAGGTAATGCGAGAGAAGGCTGAGCCAAGAAGGAAGCACTTGGAGGAAATACGAGAGAAGTGTGAATGACCCAAGAAGAAAGCGCATGGATGAAATACAAGAGAAGGGTTAGCCAAGCAGCAAGCACCAGGAGGAAATGCGAGACAAGGGATAATGAGCCAAGTAGAAAGCGCTTGGAGGAAATGCGAGAGAAGGCTGAGACAAGCAGAAAGTCCTTGGAGGAAATGCGAGAGAAGTGTCAATGAGTCCAGGAAAAAGCGCTTGGAGGAAATGTGAGAGAAGGGTGAATGAGCCAAGCAGAAAGCGCATGGAAGAAATGCAAGAGAAGGGTGAATTAGCTAAGCAGAAAGCGCTAGAAGGAAATGCGAGAGAAGTGTGAATGAGTGAAGCAGAAAGTGATTGGAGGAAATGCGAGAGAAATGTGAATGAGCCAAGAAGAAAGTCCTTGGAGGAAATGAGAGAAAAGGCTGAAGCAAGCAGAAAGTGATTGGAGGAAATGCGAGAGAAATGTGAATGAGCCAAACAGAAAGCGCTTGGAGGAAATGCGAGAGAAGGCTGAGAGAAGCAGAAAGTGCTTGGAGGAAATGCGAGAGAAGTGTGAATGAGCCGAGGAGAAAGCGCTTGGAGGAAATGTGAGAGAAGTGTGAATGAGCCAAGAAGAAAGCGCTTGGAAGAAATGCGAGAGAATCCTGAGCGAAGCAGAAAGTGCTCGGAGGAAATGCGAGAGAAGTGTGAATGAGCCAAGGAGAAAGCGCTTGGAGGAAATGTGAGAGAAGTGTGAATGAGCCAAGAAGAAAGCGCTTGGAAGAAATGCGAGAGAAGGCTGAGCGAAGCAGAAAGTGCTCGGAGGAAATGCGAGAGAAGGCCGAATGAGCCCAGCAGAAAGCGCTTGGAGGAAATGCAAGAGATGTGTGAATGAGCCAAGGAGAAAGCGCATGGAGGACATGCAAGAAAAGACTAAGCCAAGCAGAAAGCGCTTGGAAGAAATGCGAGAGAAGGGTGAATGAACCAAGCTGAAAGCGCTTGGAGGAAATGCGAGATACGGGTGAATGAGCCAAGCAGAAAGTGCTTGGAGGAAATGCGAGAGAAGGCTGAATGATCCAAGCAGAAAGCTCTTGGAGGAAATGCAAGAAAAGGCTGACCCAAGCAGAAAGTGCTTGGAGGTAATGCGATAGAAGGCTGAATGAGCCAAGCAGAAAGCGCTTGGAGAAAATGCGAGAGATGTGTGAATGAGCCAAGCAGAAAGCGCATGGAGGAAATGCAAGAAAAGGCTGAGCCAAGCTGAAAGCGCTTGGAGGAAATGCGAGAGACGGGTGAATGAGCCAAGCAGAAAGCGCTTGGAGGAAATGCAAGAGACGGGTGAATGAGCCAAGCAGAAAGCGCTTGAAGGAAATGCAAGAGAAGTGTGAATGAGCGAAGCAGAAAGTGATTAGAGGAAATGCAAGAGAAATGTGAATGTGCCAAGCAGAAAGTCCTTGGAGGAAATGTGAGAGAAGGCTGAATGAACCAAGCAGAAAGCACTTGAAGGAAATGAGACAGAAGGCTGAGCCAAGCAGAAAGCAATTGGAGGAAATGCGAGAGAAGGGTGAATGACCCAAGCAGAAAGTGCTTGGAAGAAGTGGGAGAGAAGGCTGAGCCAAGCAGAAAGTGCTTGGAGGAAATGTGAGAGAAGGCTGAATGAACCAAGCAGAAAGCACTTGGAGGAAATGAGAGAGAAGGCTGAGCCAAGCAGAAAGCAGTTGGAGGAAATGCGAGAGAAGGGTGAATGACCCAAGCAGAAAGCGCTTGGAAAAAGTGCGAGAGAAGGCTGACCCAAGCAGAAAGTGCTTGGAGGTAATGCGATAGAAGGCTGAATGAGCCAAGCAGAAAGTGCTTGGAGGAAATGCGAGAGATGTGTGAATGAGCCTAGCAGAAAGTGCATGTAGGAAATGCAAGAAAACGCTGAGCCAAGCTGAAAGCGCTTGGAGGAAAAGCGAGAGACGGGTGAATGAGCCAAGAGGAAAGCGCTTGGAGGAAATGAGAGAGAAGGCTGAGCCAAGGAGAAAGCAATTGGAGGAAATGCGAGAGAAGGGTGATTGACCCAAGCAGAAAGAACTTGGAAGAAGTGCGAGGGAACGCTGAGGCAAGCAGAAAGTGCTTGGAGGAAATGCGAGAGAAGGCTGAATGAGCCAAGGAGAAAGTACTTGAAGGAAATGTGAGAGAAGGCTGAATGGGCCAATAAGAAAGTTCTTGGAGGTAATGCGAGAGACGGTGAATGAGCCAAGAAGGAAGCACTTGGAGGAAATACGAGAGAAGTGTGAATGACCCAAGAAGAAAGCGCATGGATGAAATACAAGAGAAGGCTGAGCCAAGCAGCAAGCACCAGGAGGAAATGCGAGACAAGGGATAATGAGCCAAGTAGAAAGCGCTTGGAGGAAATGCGAGAGAAGGCTGAGACAAGCAGAAAGTCCTTGGAGGAAATGCGAGAGAAGTGTCAATGAGTCCAGGAAAAAGCGCTTGGAGGAAATGTGAGAGAAGGGTGAATGAGCCAAGCAGAAAGCGCATGGAAGAATTAAGAGAAGGGTGAATTAGCTAAGCAGAAAGCGCTAGAAGGAAATGCGAGAGAAGTGTGAATGAGTGAAGCAGAAAGTGATTGGAGGAAATGCGAGAGAAATGTGAATGAGCCAAGAAGAAAGTCCTTGGAGGAAATGAGAGAAAAGGCTGAGGCAAGCAGAAAGTGATTGGAGGAAATGCGAGAGAAATGTGAATGAGCCAAACAGAAAGCGCTTGGAGGAAATGCGAGAGAAGGCTGAGAGAAGCAGAAAGTGCTTGGAGGAAATGCGAGAGAAGTGTGAATGAGCCGAGGAGAAAGCGCTTGGAGGAAATGTGAGAGAAGTGTGAATGAGCCAAGAAGAAAGCGCTTGGAAGAAATGCGAGAGAATCCTGAGCGAAGCAGAAAGTGCTCGGAGGAAATGCGAGAGAAGTGTGAATGAGCCAAGGAGAAAGCGCTTGGAGGAAATGTGAGAGAAGTGTGAATGAGCCAAGAAGAAAGCGCTTGGAAGAAATGCGAGAGAAGGCTGAGCGAAGCAGAAAGTGCTCGGAGGAAATGCGAGAGAAGTGTGAATGAGCCAAGGAGAAAGCGCTTGGAGGAAATGTGAGAGAAGTGTGAAGGAGCCAAGAAGAAAGCGCTTGGAAGAAATGCGAGAGAAGGCTGAGCGAAGCAGAAAGTGCTCGGAGGAAATGCGAGAGAAGGCCGAATGAGCCCAGCAGAAAGCGCTTGGAGGAAATGCAAGAGATGTGTGAATGAGCCAAGGAGAAAGCGCATGGAGGACATGCAAGAAAAGACTAAGCCAAGCAGAAAGCGCTTGGAAGAAATGCGAGAGAAGGGTGAATGAACCAAGCTGAAAGCGCTTGGAGGAAATGCGAGATACGGGTGAATGAGCCAAGCAGAAAGTGCTTGGAGGAAATGCGAGAGAAGGCTGAATGATCCAAGCAGAAAGCTCTTGGAGGAAATGCAAGAAAAGGCTGACCCAAGCAGAAAGTGCTTGGAGGTAATGCGATAGAAGGCTGAATGAGCCAAGCAGAAAGCGCTTGGAGAAAATGCGAGAGATGTGTGAATGAGCCAAGCAGAAAGCGCATGGAGGAAATGCAAGAAAAGGCTGAGCCAAGCTGAAAGCGCTTGGAGGAAATGCGAGAGACGGGTGAATGAGCCAAGCAGAAAGCGCTTGGAGGAAATGCGAGAGACAGATGAATGAGCCAAGCAGAAAGCGCTTGGAGGAAATGCGAGAGATGTGTGAATGAGCCAAGCAGAAAGCGCATGGAGGAAATGCAAAAAAAGGCTGAGCCAAGCTGAAAGCGCTTGGAGGAAATGCGAGAGACGGGTGAATGAGCCAAGCAGAAAGCGCTTGGAGGAAATGCGAGATAGGGATGAATGAGCCAAGCAGAAAGTGCTTGGAGGAAATGCGAGAGAAGGCTGAATGAGCCAAGCAGAAAGCGCTTGAAGGAAATGTGAGAGAAGGGTGAATGAGCCAAGAAGAAAGCGCTTGGAAGAAATGCGAGAGAAGGCTGAAGCAAGCAGAAAGTGCTTGGAGGAAATGCGAGAGAAGGCTGAATGAGGCAAGCAGAAAGCGCTTGGAGGAAATGCAAGAGATGTGTCAATGACCCAAGGAGAAAGCGCTTGGACGAAATGCAAAAAAAGGCTAACCCAAGCAGAAAACGCTTGGAAGAAATGCGAGAGAAGGGTGAATGGGCCAATAAGAAAGCGCTTGGAGGAAATGCGAGAGAAGTGTGAATGAGCCAAGCAGAAAGCGCTTGAAGGAAATGCGAGAGAAGTGTGAATGAGCCAAGCAGAAAGCGCATGGAGGAAATGCAAAAAAAGGCTGAGCCAAGCTGAAAGCGCTTGGAGGAAATGCGAGAGACGGGTGAATGAGCCAAGCAGAAAGCGCTTGGAGGAAATGCGAGAGAGAAGGGTGAATGGGCCAATAAGAAAGCGCTTGGAGGAAATACGAGAGAAGTGTGAATGACCAAGGACAAACAGCTTGGAGCAAATGTGAAAGAAGGGTGAATGACCCAAGCAGAAAGCGCATGGAGGAAATGTGAGAGACAGGTGAATGAGCCAAGCAAAAAGCGCTTGAAGGAAATGCGAGAGAAGTGTGAATGAGCCAAGCAGAAAGTCCTTGGAGGAAATGAGAGAGAAGGCTGAGCCAAGCAGAAAGCAATTGGAGGAAATGCGAGAGAAGGGTGAATGAGCCAAGCAGAAAGCGCTTGGAAGAAGTGCGAGAGAAGGCTGAGCCAAGCAGAAAGTTCTTGGAGGAAATGCGAGAGAAGGCTGAATGATCCAAGCAGAAAGCGCTTGGAGGAAATGCAAGAAAAGGCTGACCCAAGCAGAAAGTGCTTGGAGGTAATGCGAGAGAAGTGTGAATGAGCCAAGCAGAAAGCGCATGGAGGAAATGCAAAAAAAGGCTGAGACAAGCTGAAAGCGCTTGGAGGAAATGCGAGAGACGGGTGAATGAGCCAAGCAGAAAGCGCTTGGAGGAAATGCGAGAGAGAAGGGTGAATGGGCCAATAAGAAAGCGCTTGGAGGAAATACGAGAGAAGTGTGAATGACCAAGGACAAACCGCTTGGAGCAAATGTGAAAGAAGGGTGAATGACCCAAGCAGAAAGCGCATGGAGGAAATGTGAGAGACAGGTGAATGAGCCAAGCAGAAAGCGCTTGAAGGAAATGCGAGAGAAGTGTGAATGAGCCAAGCAGAAAGCGCTTGGAAGAAGTGCGAGAGAAGGCTGAGCCAAGCAGAAAATTCTTGGAGGAAATGCGAGAGAAGGCTGAATGAGCCAAGCAGAAAGCGCATGGAGGAAATGCAAGAAAAGGCTGAGCCAAGCTGAAAGCGCTTGGAGGAAATGCGAGACACGGGTGAATAAGCCAAGCAGAAAGCGCTTGGAGGAAATGCGAGAGACAGATGAATGAGCCAAGCAGAAAGCGCTTGGAGGAAATGCGAGAGATGTGTGAATGAGCCAAGCAGAAAGCGCATGGAGGAAAGGCAAGAAAAAGCTGAGCCAAGCTGAAAGCGCTTGGAGGAAATGCGAGAGACGGGTGAATGAGCCAAGCAGAAAGCGCTTGGAGGAAATGCGAGAGACAGATGAATGAGCCAAGCAGAAAGCGCTTGGAGGAAATGCGAGAGATGTGTGAATGAGCCAAGCAGAAAGCGCATGGAGGAAATGCAAAAAAAGGCTGAGCCTAGCTGAAAGCGCTTGGAGGAAATGCGAGAGACGGGTGAATGAGCCAAGCAGAAAGCGCTTGGAGGGAATGCGAGATAGGGATGAATGAGCCAAGCAGAAAGCGCTTGGAGGAAATGCGAGAGATAGGTGAATTAGCCAAGCAGAAAGCGCTTGAAGGAAATGCGAGAGAATGGTGAATGAGCGAAGCAGAAAGTGATTGGAGGAAATGCGAGAGAAATGTGAATGAGCCAAGAAGAAAGTCCTTGGAGGAAATGAGAGAAAAGGCTGAGCCAAGCAGAAAGCAATTGGAGGAAATGCGAGAGAAGGGTGAATGACCCAAGCAGAAAGCGCTTGGAAGAAGTGCGAGAGAAGGCTGAGCCAAGCAGAAAGTGCTTGGAGGAAATGCGAGAGAAGGCTGAATGAGCCAAGCAGAAAGCGCTTGAAGGAAATGTGAGAGAAGTGTGAATGAGCCAAGGAGAAAGTCCTTGGAGGAAATGAGAGAGAAGGCTGAGCCAAGCAGAAAGCAATTGGAGGAAATGCGAGAGAAGGGTGAATGACCCAAGCAGAAAGCGCTTGGAAGAAGTGCGAGAGAAGGCTGAGCCAAGCAGAAAGTTCTTGGAGGAAATGCGAGAGAAGGCTGAATGAGCCAAGCAGAAAGCGCATGGAGGAAATGCAAAAAAAGGCTGAGCCAAGCTGAAAGCGCTTGGAGCATATGTGAGAGACGGGTGAATGAGCCAAGCAGAAAGCGCATGGAGGAAATGCAAGAAAAGGCTGAGCAAAGCGGAAAGCGCTTGGAGGAAATGCGAGAGACGGGTGAATAAGCCAAGCAGAAAGCGCTTGGAGGAAATGCGAGAGACAGATGAATGAGCCAAGTAGAAAGCGCTTGGAGGAAATGCGAGAGATAGGTGAATTAGCCAAGCAGAAAGCGCTTGAAGGAAATGCGAGAGAATGGTGAATGAGCGAAGCAGAAAGTGATTGGAGGAAATGCGAGAGAAATGTGAATGAGCCAAGAAGAAAGTCCTTGGAGGAAATGAGAGAAAAGTCTGAGCCAAGCAGAAAGCAATTGGAGGAAATGCGAGAGAAGGGTGAATGACCCAAGCAGAAAGCGCTTGGAAGAAGTGCGAGAGAAGGCTGAGCCAAGCAGAAAGTGCTTGGAGGAAATGCGAGAGAAGGCTGAAGCAAGCAGAAAGTGCTTGGAGGAAATGAGAGAGAAGGCTGAGCCAAGCAGAAAGCAATTGGAGGAAATGCGAGAGAAGGGTGAATGAGCCAAGCAGAAAGCGCTTGGAAGAAGTGCGAGAGAAGGCTGAGCCAAGCAGAAAGTTCTTGGAGGAAATGCGAGAGAAGGCTGAATGATCCAAGCAGAAAGCGCTTGGAGGAAATGCAAAAAAAGGCTAACCCAAGCAGAAAACGCATGGAAGAAATGCGAGAGAAGGGTGAATGGGCCAATAAGAAAGCGCTTGGAGGAAATGCGAGAGAAGTGTGAATGAGCCAAGAAGAAAGCGCTTGAAGGAAATGCGAGAGAAGTGTGAATGAGCCAAGCAGAAAGCGCATGGAGGAAATGCAAAAAAAGGCTGAGCCAAGCTGAAAGCGCTTGGAGGAAATGCGAGAGACGGGTGAATGAGCCAAGCAGAAAGCGCTTGGAGGAAATGCGAGAGAGAAGGGTGAATGGGCCAATAAGAAAGCGCTTGGAGGAAATACGAGAGAAGTGTGAATGACCAAGGACAAACCGCTTGGAGCAAATGTGAAAGAAGGGTGAATGACCCAAGCAGAAAGCGCATGGAGGAAATGTGAGAGACAGGTGAATGAGCCAAGCAGAAAGCGCTTGAAGGAAATGCGAGAGAAGTGTGAATGAGCCAAGCAGAAAGTCCTTGGAGGAAATGAGAGAGAAGGCTGAGCCAAGCAGAAAGCAATTGGAGGAAATGCGAGAGAAGGGTGAATGACCCAAGCAGAAAGCGCTTGGAAGAAGTGCGAGAGAAGGCTGAGCCAAGCAGAAAGTGCTTGGAGGAAATGCGAGAGAAGGCTGACCCAAGCAGAAAGTGCTTGGAGGTAATGGGATAGAAGGCTGAATGAGCCAAGCAGAAAGCGCATGGAGGAAATGCAAAAAAAGGCTGAGCCAAGCTGAAAGCGCTTGGAGCATATGTGAGAGACGGGTGAATGAGCCAAGCAGAAAGCGCTTGGAGGAAATGCGAGAGAAGGCTGAATGATCCAAGCAGAAAGCGCTTGGAGGAAATGCAAGAAAAGGCTGACCCAAGCAGAAAGTGCTTGGAGGCAACGCGATAGAAGGCTTAGCCTAGAAAAAAGCCCTTGGAGGAAATGCGAAAGAAGGCTCAATGGGCCAAGCAGAAAGCGCTTGGAGGTAATGCGAGAGAAGGCTGAGCCAAGAAGGAAGCACTTGGAGGAAATACGAGAGAAGTGTGAATGACCCAAGAAGAAAGCGCATGGATGAAATACAAGAGAAGGCTGAGCCAAGCAGCAAGCACCAGGAGGAAATGCGAGAGAAGGCTGAGACAAGCAGAAAGTCCTTGGAGGAAATGCGAGAGAAGTGTCAATGAGTCCAGGAAAAAGCGCTTGGAGGAAATGTGAGAGAAGGGTGAATGAGCCAAGCAGAAAGCGCATGGAAGAAATGCAAGAGAAGGGTGAATTAGCTAAGCAGAAAGCGCTAGAAGGAAATGCGAGAGAAGTGTGAATGAGTGAAGCAGAAAGTGATTGGAGGAAATGCGAGAGAAATGTGAATGAGCCAAACAGAAAGCGCTTGGAGGAAATGCGAGAGAAGGCTGAGAGAAGCAGAAAGTGCTTGGAGGAAATGCGAGAGAAGTGTGAATGAGCCGAGGAGAAAGCGCTTGGAGGAAATGTGAGAGAAGTGTGAATGAGCCAAGAAGAAAGCGCTTGGAAGAAATGCGAGAGAATCCTGAGCAAAGCAGAAAGTGCTCGGAGGAAATGCGAGAGAAGTGTGAATGAGCCAAGGAGAAAGCGCTTGGAGGAAATGTGAGAGAAGTGTGAATGAGCCAAGAAGAAAGCGCTTGGAAGAAATGCGAGAGAAGGCTGAGCGAAGCAGAAAGTGCTCGGAGGAAATGCGAGAGAAGTGTGAATGAGCCAAGGAGAAAGCGCTTGGAGGAAATGTGAGAGAAGTGTGAATGAGCCAAGAAGAAAGCGCTTGGAAGAAATGCGAGAGAAGGCTCAGCGAAGCAGAAAGTGCTCGGAGGAAATGCGAGAGAAGGCCGAATGAGCCCAGCAGAAAGCGCTTGGAGGAAATGCAAGAGATGTGTGAATGAGCCAAGGAGAAAGCGCATGGAGGACATGCAAGAAAAGACTAAGCCAAGCAGAAAGCGCTTGGAAGAAATGCGAGAGAAGGGTGAATGAACCAAGCTGAAAGCGCTTGGAGGAAATGCGAGATACGGGTGAATGAGCCAAGCAGAAAGTGCTTGGAGGAAATGCGAGAGATAGGTAAATTAGCCAAGCAGAAAGCGTTTGAAGGAAATGCGAGAGAAGTGTGAATGAGCGAAGCGGAAAGTGATTGGAGGAAATGCGAGGGAAATGTGAATGAGCCAACCAGAAAGTCCTTGGAGGAAATGTGAGAGAAGGCTGAGCCAAGCAGAAAGTGATTGGAGGAAATGCGAGAGAAATGTGAATGAGCCAAGAAGAAAGTCCTTGGAGGAAATGAGAGAAAAGGCTGAGGCAAGCAGAAAGTGATTGGAGGAAATGCGAGAGAAATGTGAATGAGCCAAACAGAAAGCGCTTGGAGGAAATGCGAGAGAAGGCTGAGAGAAGCAGAAAGTGCTTGGAGGAAATGCGAGAGAAGTGTGAATGAGCCGAGGAGAAAGCGCTTGGAGGAAATGTGAGAGAAGTGTGAATGTGCCAAGAAGAAAGCGCTTGGAAGAAATGCGAGAGAATCCTGAGCGAAGCAGAAAGTGCTCGGAGGAAATGCGAGAGAAGTGTGAATGAGCCAAGGAGAAAGCGCTTGGAGGAAATGTGAGAGAAGTGTGAATGAGCCAAGAAGAAAGCGCCTGGAAGAAATGCGAGAGAAGGCTGAGCGAAGCAGAAAGTGCTCGTAGGAAATGCGAGAGAAGGCCGAATGAGCCCAGCAGAAAGCGCTTGGAGGAAATGCAAGAGATGTGTGAATGAGCCAAGGAGAAAGCGCATGGAGGACATGCAAGAAAAGACGAAGCCAAGCAGAAAGCGCTTGGAAGAAATGCGAGAGAAGGGTGAATGAACCAAGCTGAAAGCGCTTGGAGGAAATGCGAGAGATAGGTAAATTAGCCAAGCAGAAAGCGTTTGAAGGAAATGCGAGAGAAGTGTGAATGAGCGAAGCGGAAAGTGATTGGAGGAAATGCGAGAGAAATGTGAATGAGCCAACCAGAAAGTTCTTGGAGGAAATGTGAGAGAAGGCTGAGCCAAGCAGAAAGTGCTTGGAGGAAATGCGAGAGAAGGGTGAATGACCCAAGCAGAAAGCGCTTGGAAAAAGTGCGAGAGAAGGCTGACCCAAGCACAAAGTGCTTGGAGGTAATGTGATAGAAGGCTGAATGAGCCAAGCAGAAAGCGCTTGGAGGAAATGCGAGAGATGTGTGAATGAGCCAAGGAGAAAGTGCATGGAGGACATGCAAGAAAAGACGAAGCCAAGCAGAAAGTGCTTGGAAGAAATGCGAGAGAAGGGTGAATGAACCAAGCTGAAAGCGCTTGGAGGAAATGCGAGAGATAGGTAAATTAGCCAAGCAGAAAGCGTTTGAAGGAAATGCGAGAGAAGTGTGAATGAGCGAAGCGGAAAGTGATTGGAGGAAATGCGAGAGAAATGTGAATGAGCCAACCAGAAAGTCCTTGGAAGAAATGCGAGAGAAGGCTGAGCGAAGCAGAAAGTGCTCGGAGGAAATGCGAGAGAAGTGTGAATCAGCCAAGGAGAAAGCGCTTGGAGGAAATGTGAGAGAAGTGTGAATGAGCCAAGAAGAAAGCGCTTGGAAGAAATGCGAGAGAAGGCTGAGCGAAGCAGAAAGTGCTCGGAGGTAATGTGATAGAAGGCTGAATGAGCCAAGCAGAAAGCGCTTGGAGGAAATGCGAGAGATGTGTGAATGAGCCAAGCAGAAAGCGCATGGAGGAAATGCAAGAAAAGGCTGAACCAAGCTGAAAGTGCTTGGAGGAAATGCGAGAGACGGGTGAATGAGCCAAGCAGAAAGCGCTTGGAGGAAATGCGAGAGATAGGTGAATTAGCCAAGCAGAAAGCGTTTGAAGGAAATGCGAGAGAAGTGTGAATGAGTGAAGCAGAAAGTGATTGGAGGAAATGCGAGAGAAATGTGAATGAGCCAAGAAGAAAGCGCTTGGAGGAAATGCGAGAGAAGGCTGAGAGAAGCAGAAAGTGCTTGAAGGAAATGCGAGAGAAGGCTGAATGAGCCAAGCAGAAAGCGCTTGAAGGAAATGTGAGAGAAGGGTGAATGAGCCAAGAAGAAAGCGCTTGGAGGAAATGCGAGAGAAGGCTGAGACAAGAAGAAAGCGCTTGGAGGAAATGCGAGAGAAGGCTGAGCGAAGCAGAAAGTCCTTGGAGGAAATGCGAGAGAAGTGTCAATGAGTTGAGGAAAAAGCGCTTGGAGGAAATGTGAGAGAAGGGTGAATGAGCCAAGCAGAAAGCGCTGGGAGGAAATGCGTTTTGATTCTTACTGGCAGCTCCTCCTTGGAATTGCTATCAAGTCTGGCTTCTGAAAGCACTCAAGCCCCAATAAATAAAAAGAGAAGGCGTACCAGCCCAAAACAAAAAGAGGATGAAAGGGACATCCAACAGGACTTGGTAGTAGAAGTCCAAATGGACCATACAGTAGGCCAACTAGACAAGGAGAGGGAAATCCGGAGTACTTGCCCACCTGAAGAAATGTCAGTCTTAGAGCAAAAGAAGAGGCACACTGGAAATCAAGATAAAGAGGAGCAACAAAAAGTATGCAAGCGACGAGGAGAAATATCAAACTTCATAATAACTGTGTTTATATGGGAAACATAGTTAATATCGACCCAGATCCAAGGTCAAGTTGACATCAGGCATTCTTACCACCTAGCGAGAGAAGGCTGAATGAGCCAAGGAGAAAGCGCTTGGAGGAAATGCGAGAGAAGGCTGAGCCAAGAAGGAAGCACTTGGAGGAAATACGAGAGAAGTGTGAATGACCCAAGAAGAAAGCGCATGGATGAAATACAAGAGAAGGCTGAGCCAAGCAGCAAGCACCAGGAGGAAATGCGAGACAAGGGATAATGAGCCAAGTAGAAAGCGCTTGGAGGAAATGCGAGAGAAGGCTGAGACAAGCAGAAAGTCCTTGGAGGAAATGCGAGAGAAGTGTCAATGAGTCCAGGAAAAAGCGCTTGGAGGAAATGTGAGAGAAGGGTGAATGAGCCAAGCAGAAAGCGCATGGAAGAAATGCGAGAGAAGGGTGAATTAGCTAAGCAGAAAGCGCTTAAAGGAAATGCGAGAGAAGTGTGAATGAGCGAAGCAGAAAGTGATTGGAGGAAATGCGAGAGAAATGTGAATGAGCCAAGAAGAAAGTCTTTGGAGGAAATGCAAGAGAAGGCTGAGACAAGCAGAAAGTCCTTGGAGGAAATGCGAGAGAAGTGTCAATGAGTTGAGGAAAAAGCGCTTGGAGGAAATGTGAGAGAAGGGTGAATGAGCCAAGCAGAAAGCGCTGGGAGGAAATGCGTTTTGATTCTTACTGGCAGCTCCTCCTTGGAATTGCTATCAAGTCTGGCTTCTGAAAGCACTCAAGCCCCAATAAATAAAAAGAGAAGGCGTACCAGCCCAAAGCAAAAAGAGGATGAAAGGGACATCCAACAGGACTTGGTAGTAGAAGTCCAAATGGACCATACAGTAGGCCAACTAGACAAGGAGAGGGAAATCCGGAGTACTTGCCCACCTGAAGAAATGTCAGTCTTAGAGCAAAAGAAGAGGCACACTGGAAATCAAGATAAAGAGGAGCAACAAAAAGTATGCAAGCGACGAGGAGAAATATCAAACTTCATAATAACTGTGTTTATATGGGAAACATAGTTAATATCGACCCAGATCCAAGGTCAAGTTGACATCAGGCATTCTTACCACCTAGCGAGAGAAGGCTGAATGAGCCAAGGAGAAAGCGCTTGGAGGAAATGCGAGAGAAGGCTGAATGAGCCAAGCAAAAAGCGCCTGGAGGAAATGCGAGAGAAGGCTTAGCCTAGAAAAAAGCCCCTGGAGGAAATGCGAAAGAAGGCTCAATGGGCCAAGCAGAAAGCGCTTGGAGGTAATGCGAGAGAAGGCTGAGCCAAGAAGGAAGCACTTGGAGGAAATACGAGAGAAGTTTGAATGACCCAAGAAGAAAGCGCATGGATGAAATACAAGAGAAGGCTGAGCCAAGCAGCAAGCACCAGGAGGAAATGGGAGACAAGGGATAATGAGCCAAGTAGAAAGCGCTTGGAGGAAATGCGAGAGAAGGCTGAGACAAGCAGAAAGTCCTTGGAGGAAATGCGAGAGAAGTGTCAATGAGTCCAGGAAAAAGCGCTTGGAGGAAATGTGAGAGAAGGGTGAATGAGCCAAACATAAAGCGCATGGAAGAAATGCGAGAGAAGGGTGAATTAGCTAAGCAGAAAGCGCTTAAAGGAAATGCGAGAGAAGTGTGAATGAGCGAAGCAGAAAGTGATTGGAGGAAATGCGAGAGAAATGTGAATGAGCCAAGAAGAAAGTCTTTGGAGGAAATGAGAGAAAAGGCTGAGGCAAGCAGAAAGTGATTGGAGGAAATGCGAGAGAAGTGTGAATGAGCCAAGGAGAAAGCGCTTGGAGGAAATGTGAGAGAAGTGTGAATGAGCCAAGAAGAAAGCGCTTGGAAGAAATGCGAGAGAAGGCTGAGCGAAGCAGAAAGTGTCGGAGGAAATGCGAGAGAAGTGTGAATGAGCCAAGGAGAAAGCGCTTGGAGGAAATGTGAGAGAAGTGTGAATGAGCCAAGAAGAAAGCGCTTGGAAGAAATGCGAGAGAAGGCTGAGCGAAGCAGAAAGTGCTTGGAGGAAATGCGAGAGAAGGCCGAATGAGCCCAGCAGAAAGCGCTTGGAGGAAATGCAAGAGATGTGTGAATGAGCCAAGCAGAAAGTCCTTGGAGGAAATGTGAGAGAAGGCTGAGCCAAGCAGAAAGTGCTTGGAGGAAATGTGAGAGAAGGCTGAATGAGCCAAGCAGAAAGCGCTTGGAGGAAATGCGAGAGATGTGTGAATGAGCCAAGCAGAAAGCGCATGGAGGAAATGCAAGAAAAGGCTGAACCAAGCTGAAAGCGCTTGGTGGAAATGCGAGAGACGGGTGAATGAGCCAAGCAGAAAGTGCTTGGAGGAAATGCGAGAGATAGGTGAATTAGCCAAGCAGAAAGCGTTTGAAGGAAATGCGAGAGAAGTGTGAATGAGCGAAGCAGAAAGTGATTGGAGGAAATGCGAGAGAAATGTGAATGAGCCAAGCAGAAAGTCCTTGTAGGAAATGAGAGAGAAGGCTGAGCCAAGCAGAAAGCAATTGGAGGAAATGCGAGAGAAGGGTGAATGACCCAAGCAGAAAGCGCTTGGAAGAAGTGCGATAGAAGGCTGCGTTAAGCAGAAAGTGCTTGAAGGAAATGCGAGAGAAGGCTGAATGAGCCAAGCAGAAAGCGCTTGAAGGAAATGTGAGAGAAGGGTGAATGAGCCAAGAAGAAAGCGCTTGGAGGAAATGCGAGAGAAGGCTGAGACAAGCAGAAAGTCCTTGGAGGAAATGCGAGAGAAGTGTCAATGAGTTGAGGAAAAAGCGCTTGGAGGAAATGTGAGAGAAGGCTGAATGAGCCAAGGAGAAAGCGCTTGGAGGAAATGCGAGAGAAGGCTGAATGAGCCAAGCAAAAAGCGCCTGGAGGAAATGCGAGAGAAGGCTTAGCCTAGAAAAAAGCCCTTGGAGGAAATGCGAAAAAGGCTCAATGGGCCAAGCAGAAAGCGCTTGGAGGTAATGCGAGAGAAGGCTGAGCCAAGAAGGAAGCACTTGGAGGAAATACGAGAGAAGTGTGAATGACCCAGGAAGAAAGCGAATGGATGAAATACAAGAGAAGGCTGAGCCAAGCAGCAAGCACCAGCAGGAAATGCGAGACAAGGGATAATGAGCCAAGTAGAAAGCGCTTGGAGGAAATGCGAGAGAAGGCTGAGACAAGCAGAAAGTCCTTGGAGGAAATGCGAGAGAAGTGTCAATGAGTCCAGGAAAAAGCGCTTGGAGGAAATGTGAGAGAAGGGTGAATGAGCCAAGCAGAAAGCGCATGGAAGAAATGCGAGAGAAAGGTGAATTAGCTAAGCAGAAAGCGCTTAAAGGAAATGCGAGAGAAGTGTGAATGAGCGAAGCAGAAAGTGATTGGAGGAAATGCGAGAGAAATGTGAATGAGCCAAGAAGAAAGTCTTTGGAGGAAATGAGAGAAAAGGCTGAGGCAAGCAGAAAGTGATTGGAGGAAATGCGAGAGAAGTGTGAATGAGCCAAGGAGAAAGCGCTTGGAGGAAATGTGAGAGAAGTGTGAATGAGCCAAGAAGAAAGCGCTTGGAAGAAATGCGAGAGAAGGCTGAGCGAAGCAGAAAGTGCTCGGAGGAATTGCGAGAGAAGTGTGAATGAGCCAAGGAGAAAGCGCTTGGAGGAAATGTGAGAGAAGTGTGAATGAGCCAAGAAGAAAGCGCTTGGAAGAAATGCGAGAGAAGGCTGAGCGAAGCAGAAAGTGCTCGGAGGAAATGCGAGAGAAGGCTGAATGAGCCCAGCAGAAAGCGCTTGGAGGAAATGCAAGAGATGTGTGAATGAGCCAAGGAGAAAGCGCATGGAGGACATGCAAGAAAAGACTAAGCCAAGCAGAAAGCGCTTGGAAGAAATGCGAGAGAAGGGTGAATGAACCAAGCTGAAAGCGCTTGGAGGAAATGCGAGATACGGGTGAATGAGCCAAGCAGAAAGGGCTTGGAGGAAATGCGAGAGATAGGTGAATTAGCCAAGCAGAAAGTGTTTGAAGGAAATGCGAGAGAAGTGTGAATGAGCGAAGCGGAAAGTGATTGGAGGAAATGCGAGAGAAATGTGAATGAGCCAAGCAGAAAGTCCTTGGAGGAAATGTGAGAGAAGGCTGAGCCAAGCAGAAAGTGCTTGGAGGAAATGCGAGAGAAGGGTGAATGACCCAAGCAGAAAGCGCTTTGAAAAAGTGTGAGAGAAGGCTGACCCAAGCACAAAGTGCTTGGAGGTAATGTGATAGAAGGCTGAATGAGCCAAGCAGAAAGGGCTTGGAGGAAATGCGAGAGATGTGTGAATGAGCCAAGCAGAAAGCGCATGGAGGAAATGCAAGAAAAGGCTGAACCAAGCTGAAAGCGCTTGGAGGAAATGCGAGAGACGGGTGAATGAGCCAAGCAGAAATTGCTTGGAGGAAATGCGAGAGATAGGTGAATTAGCCAAGCAGAAAGCGTTTGAAGGAAATGCGAGAGAAGTGTGAATGAGCGAAGCAGAAAGTGATTGGAGGAAATGCTAGAGAAATGTGAATGAGCCAAGCAGAAAGTCCTTGTAGGAAATGAGAGAGAAGGCTGAGCCAAGCAGAAAGCAATTGGAGGAAATGCGAGAGAAGGGTGAATGACCCAAGCAGAAAGCGCTTGGAAGAAGTGCGATAGAAGGCTGAGTTAAGCAGAAAGTGCTTGAAGGAAATGCGAGAGAAGGCTGAATGAGCCAAGCAGAAAGCGCTTGAAGGAAATGTGAGAGAAGGGTGAATGAGCCAAGCAGAAAGCGCTGGGAGGAAATGCGTTTTGATTCTTACTGGCAGCTCCTCCTTGGAATTGCTATCAAGTCTGGCTTCTGAAAGCACTCAAGCCCCAATAAATAAAAAGAGAAGGCGTACCAGCCCAAAACAAAAAGAGGATGAAAGGGACATCCAACAGGACTTGGTAGTAGAAGTCCAAATGGACCATACAGTAGGCCAACTAGACAAGGAGAGGGAAATCCGGAGTACTTGCCCACCTGAAGAAATGTCAGTCTTAGAGCAAAAGAAGAGGCACACTGGAAATCAAGATAAAGAGGAGCAACAAAAAGTATGCAAGCGACGAGGAGAAATATCAAACTTCATAATAACTGTGTTTATATGGGAAACATAGTTAATATCGACCCAGATCCAAGGTCAAGTTGACATCAGGCATTCTTACCACCTAGCGAGAGAAGGCTGAATGAGCCAAGGAGAAAGCGCTTGGAGGAAATGCGAGAGAAGGCTGAGCGAAGCAGAAAGTGCTTGGAGGAAATACGAGAGAACTGTGAATGAGCAAAGGAGAAAGTGCTTGAAGGGAAGGTGAGAGAAGGCTGAATGAGCCAAGGAGAAACCGCTTGGAGGAAATTTGAGAGAAGTGTGAATGAGCCAAGCAGAAAGCACTTGGAGGAAATGTGAGAGAAGTGTGAATGACCAAAGCAGAAAGAACTTGGAAGAAATGCGAGAGAAGGCTGAATGAGCCAAGCAGAAAGCATTTGGAGGAAATGCCAGAGAAAATTGAATGACCCAAGGAGAAAGCACTTGGAGGAAATGCGAGAGAAGTGTGAATGAGTGAAGCAGAAAGTGATTGGAGGAAATGCGAGAGAAATGTAAATGAGCCAAACACAAAGCGCTTGTAAGAAATGGGAGAGAAGGCTGAATGAGCCAAGCAAAAAATGCTTGGAGGAAATGTGAGAGAAATGTGAATGAGCCTAACGGAAAGTGCTTTGAGGAAATGCGAGAGAGGGATGAATCAGCCAAGCAGAAAGTGCTTGGAGGAAATGGGAGAGAAGTAAGTCTGAGACAAGCAGCAAGTGCTTGGAGGAAATACGAGAGAACTGTGAATAAGCAAGGAAGAAAGTGCTTGAATGGGCCACTAAGAAAGCGCTTGGAGGTAATGTGACAGAAGGGTGAATGAGCCAAGCAGAAAGGGCATGGAGGAAATGTGAGAGAAGGCTGAGCGAAGCAGAAAGGGCTCGGAGGAAATGCGAGAGAAGGCCGAATGAGCCCAGCAGAAAGCGCTTGGAGGAAATGCAAGAGATGTGTGAATGAGCCAAGGAGAAAGCGCATGGCGGACATGCAAGAAAAGACTAAGCCAAGCAGAAAGCACTTGGAAGAAATGTGAGAGAAGGGTGAATGAACCAAGGAGAAAGCGCTTGGAAGAAATGCGAGAGAAGGGTGAATGAGCCAAGCAGAAAGCGCTGGGAGGAAATGCGTTTTGATTCTTACTGGCAGCTCCTCCTTGGAATTGCTATCAAGTCTGGCTTCTGAAAGCACTCAAGCCCCAATAAATAAAAAGAGAAGGCGTACCAGCCCAAAACAAAAAGAGGATGAAAGGGACATCCAACAGGACTTGGTAGTAGAAGTCCAAATGGACCATACAGTAGGCCAACTAGACAAGGAGAGGGAAATCCGGAGTACTTGCCCACCTGAAGAAATGTCAGTCTTAGAGCAAAAGAAGAGGCACACTGGAAATCAAGATAAAGAGGAGCAACAAAAAGTATGCAAGCGACGAGGAGAAATATCAAACTTCATAATAACTGTGTTTATATGGGAAACATAGTTAATATCAACCCAGATCCAAGGTCAAGTTGACATCAGGCATTCTTACCACCTAGCGAGAGAAGGCTGAATGAGCCAAGGAGAAAGCGCTTGGAGGAAATGCGAGAGAAGGCTGAATGAGCCAAGCAAAAAGCGCCTGGAGGAAATGCGAGAGAAGGCTTAGCCTAGAAAAAAGCCCTTGGAGGAAATGCGAAAGAAGGCTCAATGGGCCAAGTAGAAAGCGCTTGGAGGTAATGCGAGACAAGGCTGAGCCAAGAAGGAAGCACTTGGAGGAAATACGAGAGAAGTGTGAATGACCCAAGAAGAAAGCGCATGGATGAAATACAAGAGAAGGCTGAGCCAAGCAGCAAGCACCAGGAGGAAATGCGAGACAAGGGATAATGAGCCAAGTAGAAAGTGCTTGGAGGAAATGCGAGAGAAGGCTGAGACAAGCAGAAAGTCCTTGGAGGAAATGCGAGAGAAGTGTCAATGAGTCCAGGAAAAAGCGCTTGGAGGAAATGTGAGAGAAGGGTGAATGAGCCAAGCAGAAAGCGCATGGAAGAAATGCGAGAGAAGGGTGAATTAGCTAAGCAGAAAGCGCTTAAAGGAAATGCGAGAGAAGTGTGAATGAGCGAAGCAGAAAGTGATTGGAGGAAATGCGAGAGAAATGTGAATGAGCCAAGAAGAAAGTCTTTGGAGGAAATGAGAGAAAAGGCTGAGGCAAGCAGAAAGTGATTGGAGGAAATGCAAGAGAAGTGTGAATGAGCCAAGGAGAAAGCGCTTGGAGGAAATGTGAGAGAAGTGTGAATGAGCCAAGAAGAAAGCGCTTGGAAGAAATGCGAGAGAAGGCTGAGCGAAGCAGAAAGTGTCGGAGGAAATGCGAGAGAAGTGTGAATGAGCCAAGGAGAAAGCGCTTGGAGGAAATGTGAGAGAAGTGTGAATGAGCCAAGAAGAAAGCGCTTGGAAGAAATGCGAGAGAAGGCTGAGCGAAGCAGAAAGTGCTCGGAGGAAATGCGAGAGAAGGCCGAATGAGCCCAGCAGAAAGCGCTTGGAGGAAATGCAAGAGATGTGTGAATGAGCCAAGGAGAAAGCGCATGGAGGACATGCAAGAAAAGACTAAGCCAAGCAGAAAGCGCTTGGAAGAAATGCGAGAGAAGGGTGAATGAACCAAGCTGAAAGCGCTTGGAGGAAATGCGAGATACGGGTGAATGAGCGAAGCGGAAAGTGATTGGAGGAAATGCGAGAGAAATGTGAATGTGCCAAGCAGAAAGTCCTTGGAGGAAATGTGAGAGAAGGCTGAGCCAAGCAGAAAGTGCTTGGAGGAAATGCGAGAGAAGGGTGAATGACCCAAGCAGAAAGCGCTTTGAAAAAGTGTGAGAGAAGGCTGACCCAAGCACAAAGTGCTTGGAGGTAATGTGATAGAAGGCTAAATGAGCCAAGCAGAAAGAGCTTGGAGGAAATGCGAGAGATGTGTGAATGAGCCAAGCAGAAAGCGCATGGAGGAAATGCAAGAAAAGGCTGAACCAAGCTGAAAGCGCTTGGAGGAAATGCGAGAGACGGGTGAATGAGCCAAGCAGAAAGTGCTTGGAGGAAATAGAGATAGGTGAATTAGCCAAGCAGAAAGCGTTTGAAGGAAATGCGAGAGAAGTGTGAATGAGCGAAGCAGAAAGTGATTGGAGGAAATGCGAGAGAAATGTGAATGAGCCAAGCAGAAAGTCCTTGTAGGAAATGAGAGAGAAGGCTGAGCCAAGCAGAAAGCAATTGGAGGAAATGCGAGAGAAGGGTGAATGACCCAAGCAGAAAGCGCTTGGAAGAAGTGGGATAGAAGGCTGAGTTAAGCAGAAAGTGCTTGAAGGAAATGCGAGAGAAGGCTGAATGAGCCAAGCAGAAAGCGCTTGAAGGAAATGTGAGAGAAGGGTGAATGAGCCAAGAAGAAAGCGCTTGGAGGAAATGCGAGAGAAGGCTGAGACAAGCAGAAAGTCCTTGGAGGAAATGCGAGAGAAGTGTCAATGAGTTGAGGAAAAAGCGCTTGGAGGAAATGTGAGAGAAGGGTGAATGAGCCAAGCAGAAAGCGCTGGGAGGAAATGCGTTTTGATTCTTACTGGCAGCTCCTCCTTGGAATTGCTATCAAGTCTGGCTTCTGAAAGCACTCAAGCCCCAATAAATAAAAAGAGAAGGCGTACCAGCCCAAAACAAAAAGAGGATGAAAGGGACATCCAACAGGACTTGGTAGCAGAAGTCCAAATGGACCATACAGTAGGCCAACTAGACAAGGAGAGGGAAATCCGGAGTACTTGCCCACCTGAAGAAATGTCAGTCTTAGAGCAAAAGAAGAGGCACACTGGAAATCAAGATAAAGAGGAGCAACAAAAAGTATGCAAGCGACGAGGAGAAATATCAAACTTCATAATAACTGTGTTTATATGGGAAACATAGTTAATATCGACCCAGATCCAAGGTCAAGTTGACATCAGGGATTCTTACCACCTAGCGAGAGAAGGCTGAATGAGCCAAGGAGAAAGCGCTTGGAGGAAATGCGAGAGAAGGCTGAATGAGCCAAGCAAAAAGCGCCTGGAGGAAATGCGAGAGAAGGCTTAGCCTAGAAAAAAGCCCTTGGAGGAAATGCGAAAGAAGGCTCAATGGGCCAAGCAGAAAGCGCTTGGAGGTAATGCGAGAGAAGGCTGAGCCAAGAAGGAAGCACTTGGAGGAAATACGAGAGAAGTGTGAATGACCCAAGAAGAAAGCGCATGGATGAAATACAAGAGAAGGCTGAGCCAAGCAGCAAGCACCAGGAGGAAATGCGAGACAAGGGATAATGAGCCAAGTAGAAAGCGCTTGGAGGAAATGCGAGAGAAGGCTGAGACAAGCAGAAAGTCCTTGGAGGAAATGCGAGAGAAGGGTGAATGAGCCAAGCAGAAAGCGCATGGAAGAAATGCGAGAGAAGGGTGAATTAGCTAAGCAGAAAGCGCTTAAAGGAAATGCGAGAGAAGTGTGAATGAGCGAAGCAGAAAGTGATTGGAGGAAATGCGAGAGAAATGTGAATGAGCCAAGAAGAAAGTCTTTGGAGGAAATGAGAGAAAAGGCTGAGGCAAGCAGAAAGTGATTGGAGGAAATGCGAGAGAAGTGTGAATGAGCCAAGGAGAAAGCGCTTGGAGGAAACGTGAGAGAAGTGTGAATGAGCCAAGAAGAAAGCGCTTGGAAGAAATGCGAGAGAAGGCTGAGCGAAGCAGAAAGTGTCGGAGGAAATGCGAGAGAAGTGTGAATGAGCCAAGGAGAAAGCGCTTGGAGGAAATGTGAGAGAAGTGTGAATGAGCCAAGAAGAAAGCGCTTGGAAGAAATGCGAGAGAAGGCTGAGCGAAGCAGAAAGTGCTCGGAGGAAATGCGAGAGAAGGCCGAATGAGCCCAGCAGAAAGCGCTTGGAGGAAATGCAAGAGATGTGTGAATGAGCCAAGGAGAAAGCGCATGGAGGACATGCAAGAAAAGACTAAGCCAAGCAGAAAGCGCTTGGAAGAAATGCAAGAGAAGGGTGAATGAACCAAGCTGAAAGCGCTTGGAGGAAATGCGAGATACGGGTGAATGAGCCAAGCAGAAAGCGCTTGGAGGAAATGCGAGAGATAGGTGAATTAGCCAAGCAGAAAGCGTTTGAAGGAAATGCGAGAGAAGTGTGAATGAGCGAAGCGGAAAGTGATTGGAGGAAATGCGAGAGAAATGTGAATGAGCCAAGCAGAAAGTCCTTGGAGGAAATGTGAGAGAAGGGTGAATGACCCAAGCAGAAAGCGCTTTGAAAAAGTGTGAGAGAAGGCTGACCCAAGCACAAAGTGCTTGGAGGTAATGTGATAGAAGGCTAAATGAGCCAAGCAGAAAGAGCTTGGAGGAAATGCGAGAGATGTGTGAATGAGCCAAGCAGAAAGCGCATGGAGGAAATGCAAGAAAAGGCTGAACCAAGCTGAAAGCGCTTGGAGGAAATGCGAGAGACGGGTGAATGAGCCAAGCAGAAAGTGCTTGGAGGAAATAGAGATAGGTGAATTAGCCAAGCAGAAAGCGTTTGAAGGAAATGCGAGAGAAGTGTGAATGAGCGAAGCAGAAAGTGATTGGAGGAAATGCGAGAGAAATGTGAATGAGCCAAGCAGAAAGTCCTTGTAGGAAATGAGAGAGAAGGCTGAGCCAAGCAGAAAGCAATTGGAGGAAATGCGAGAGAAGGGTGAATGACCCAAGCAGAAAGCGCTTGGAAGAAGTGGGATAGAAGGCTGAGTTAAGCAGAAAGTGCTTGAAGGAAATGCGAGAGAAGGCTGAATGAGCCAAGCAGAAAGCGCTTGAAGGAAATGTGAGAGAAGGGTGAATGAGCCAAGAAGAAAGCGCTTGGAGGAAATGCGAGAGAAGGCTGAGACAAGCAGAAAGTCCTTGGAGGAAATGCGAGAGAAGTGTCAATGAGTTGAGGAAAAAGCGCTTGGAGGAAATGTGAGAGAAGGGTGAATGAGCCAAGCAGAAAGCGCTGGGAGGAAATGCGTTTTGATTCTTACTGGCAGCTCCTCCTTGGAATTGCTATCAAGTCTGGCTTCTGAAAGCACTCAAGCCCCAATAAATAAAAAGAGAAGGCGTACCAGCCCAAAACAAAAAGAGGATGAAAGGGACATCCAACAGGACTTGGTAGCAGAAGTCCAAATGGACCATACAGTAGGCCAACTAGACAAGGAGAGGGAAATCCGGAGTACTTGCCCACCTGAAGAAATGTCAGTCTTAGAGCAAAAGAAGAGGCACACTGGAAATCAAGATAAAGAGGAGCAACAAAAAGTATGCAAGCGACGAGGAGAAATATCAAACTTCATAATAACTGTGTTTATATGGGAAACATAGTTAATATCGACCCAGATCCAAGGTCAAGTTGACATCAGGCATTCTTACCACCTAGCGAGAGAAGGCTGAATGAGCCAAGGAGAAAGCGCTTGGAGGAAATGCGAGAGAAGGCTGAATGAGCCAAGCAAAAAGCGCCTGGAGGAAATGCGAGAGAAGGCTTAGCCTAGAAAAAAGCCCTTGGAGGAAATGCGAAAGAAGGCTCAATGGGCCAAGCAGAAAGCGCTTGGAGGTAATGCGAGAGAAGGCTGAGCCAAGAAGGAAGCACTTGGAGGAAATACGAGAGAAGTGTGAATGACCCAAGAAGAAAGCGCATGGATGAAATACAAGAGAAGGCTGAGCCAAGCAGCAAGCACCAGGAGGAAATGCGAGACAAGGGATAATGAGCCAAGTAGAAAGCGCTTGGAGGAAATGCGAGAGAAGGCTGAGACAAGCAGAAAGTCCTTGGAGGAAATGCGAGAGAAGTGTCAATGAGTCCAGGAAAAAGCGCTTGGAGGAAATGTGAGAGAAGGGTGAATGAGCCAAGCAGAAAGCGCATGGAAGAAATGCGAGAGAAGGGTGAATTAGCTAAGCAGAAAGCGCTTAAAGGAAATGCGAGAGAAGTGTGAATGAGCGAAGCAGAAAGTGATTGGAGGAAATGCGAGAGAAATGTGAATGAGCCAAGAAGAAAGTCTTTGGAGGAAATGAGAGAAAAGGCTGAGGCAAGCAGAAAGTGATTGGAGGAAATGCGAGAGAAGTGTGAATGAGCCAAGGAGAAAGCGCTTGGAGGAAACGTGAGAGAAGTGTGAATGAGCCAAGAAGAAAGCGCTTGGAAGAAATGCGAGAGAAGGCTGAGCGAAGCAGAAAGTGTCGGAGGAAATGCGAGAGAAGTGTGAATGAGCCAAGGAGAAAGCGCTTGGAGGAAATGTGAGAGAAGTGTGAATGAGCCAAGAAGAAAGCGCTTGGAAGAAATGCGAGAGAAGGCTGAGCGAAGCAGAAAGTGCTCGGAGGAAATGCGAGAGAAGGCCGAATGAGCCCAGCAGAAAGCGCTTGGAGGAAATGCAAGAGATGTGTGAATGAGCCAAGGAGAAAGCGCATGGAGGACATGCAAGAAAAGACTAAGCCAAGCAGAAAGCGCTTGGAAGAAATGCAAGAGAAGGGTGAATGAACCAAGCTGAAAGCGCTTGGAGGAAATGCGAGATACGGGTGAATGAGCCAAGCAGAAAGCGCTTGGAGGAAATGCGAGAGATAGGTGAATTAGCCAAGCAGAAAGCGTTTGAAGGAAATGCGAGAGAAGTGTGAATGAGCGAAGCGGAAAGTGATTGGAGGAAATGCGAGAGAAATGTGAATGAGCCAAGCAGAAAGTCCTTGGAGGAAATGTGAGAGAAGGCTGAGCCAAGCAGAAAGTGCTTGGAGGAAATTTGAGAGAAGGCTGAATGAGCCAAGCAGAAAGCGCTTGGAGGAAATGCGAGAGATGTGTGAATGAGCCAAGCAGAAAGCGCATGGAGGAAATGCAAGAAAAGGCTGAACCAAGCTGAAAGCGCTTGGTGGAAATGCGAGAGACGGGTGAATGAGCCAAGCAGAAAGTGCTTGGAGGAAATGCGAGAGATAGGTGAATTAGCCAAGCAGAAAGCGTTTGAAGGAAATGCGAGAGAAGTGTGAATGAGCGAAGCAGAAAGTGATTGGAGGAAATGCGAGAGAAATGTGAATGAGCCAAGCAGAAAGTCCTTGTAGGAAATGAGAGAGAAGGCTGAGCCAAGCAGAAAGCAATTGGAGGAAATGCGAGAGAAGGGTGAATGACCCAAGCAGAAAGCGCTTGGAAGAAGTGCGATAGAAGGCTGAGTTAAGCAGAAAGTGCTTGAAGGAAATGCGAGAGAAGGCTGAATGAGCCAAGCAGAAAGCGCTTGAAGGAAATGTGAGAGAAGGGTGAATGAGCCAAGAAGAAAGCGCTTGGAGGAAATGCGAGAGAAGGCTGAGACAAGCAGAAAGTCCTTGGAGGAAATGCGAGAGAAGTGTCAATGAGTTGAGGAAAAAGCGCTTGGAGGAAATGTGAGAGAAGGGTGAATGAGCCAAGCAGAAAGCGCTGGGAGGAAATGCGTTTTGATTCTTACTGGCAGCTCCTCCTTGGAATTGCTATCAAGTCTGGCTTCTGAAAGCACTCAAGCCCCAATAAATAAAAAGAGAAGGCGTACCAGCCCAAAACAAAAAGAGGATGAAAGGGACATCCAACAGGACTTGGTAGTAGAAGTCCAAATGGACCATACAGTAGGCCAACTAGACAAGGAGAGGGAAATCGGGAGTACTTGCCCACCTGAAGAAATGTCAGTCTTAGAGCAAAAGAAGAGGCACACTGGAAATCAAGATAAAGAGGAGCAACAAAAAGTATGCAAGCTACGAGGAGAAATATCAAACTTCATAATAACTGTGTTTATATGGGAAACATAGTTAATATCGACCCAGATCCAAGGTCAAGTTGACATCAGGCATTCTTACCACCTAGCGAGAGAAGGCTGAATGAGCCAAGGAGAAAGCGCTTGGAGGAAATGCGAGGGAAGGCTGAATGAGCCAAGCAAAAAGCGCCTGGAGGAAATGCGAGAGAAGGCTTAGCCTAGAAAAAAGCCCTTGGAGGAAATGCGAAAGAAGGCTCAATGGGCCAAGCAGAAAGCGCTTGGAGGTAATGCGAGAGAAGGCTGAGCCAAGAAGGAAGCACTTGGAGGAAATACGAGAGAAGTGTGAATGACCCAAGAAGAAAGCGCATGGATGAAATACAAGAGAAGGCTGAGCCAAGCAGCAAGCACCAGGAGGAAATGCGAGACAAGGGATAATGAGCCAAGTAGAAAGCGCTTGGAGGAAATGCGAGAGAAGGCTGAGACAAGCAGAAAGTCCTTGGAGGAAATGCGAGAGAAGTGTCAATGAGTCCAGGAAAAAGCGCTTGGAGGAAATGTGAGAGAAGGGTGAATGAGCCAAGCAGAAAGCGCATGGAAGAAATGCGAGAGAAGGGTGAATTAGCTAAGCAGAAAGCGCTTAAAAGAAATGCGAGAGAAGTGTGAATGAGCGAAGCAGAAAGTGATTGGAGGAAATGCGAGAGAAATGTGAATGAGCCAAGAAGAAAGTCTTTGGAGGAAATGAGAGAAAAGGCTGAGGCAAGCAGAAAGTGATTGGAGGAAATGTGAGAGAAGTGTGAATGAGCCAAGAAGAAAGCGCTTGGAAGAAATGCGAGAGAAGGCTGAGCGAAGCATAAAGTGCTCGGAGGAAATGCGAGAGAAGGCCGAATGAGCCAAGCAGAAAGCGCTTGGAGGAAATGCAAGAGATGTGTGAATGAGCCAAGGAGAAAGCGCATGGAGGACATGCAAGAAAAGACTAAGCCAAGCAGAAAGCGCTTGGAAGAAATGCGACAGAAGGGTGAATGAACCAAGCTGAAAGCGCTTGGAGGAAATGCGAGATACGGGTGAATGAGCCAAGCAGAAAGCGCTTGGAGGAAATGCGAGAGATAGGTGAATTAGCCAAGCAGAAAGTCCTTGGAGGAAATGTGAGAGAAGGCTGACCCAAGCACAAAGTGCTTGGAGGTAATGTGATAGAAGGCTGAATGAGCCAAGCAGAAAGCGCTTGGAGGAAATGCGAGAGATGTGTGAATGAGCCAAGCAGAAAGCGCATGGAGGAAATGCAAGAAAAGGCTGAACCAAGCTGAAAGCACTTGGAGGAAATGCGAGAGACGGGTGAATGAGCCAAGCAGAAAGTGCTTGGAGGAAATGCGAGAGATAGGTGAATTAGCCAAGCAGAAAGCGTTTGAAGGAAATGCGAGAGAAGTGTGAATGAGCGAAGCAGAAAGTGATTGGAGGAAATGCGAGAGAAATGTGAATGAGCCAAGCAGAAAGTCCTTGTAGGAAATGAGAGAGAAGGCTGAGCCAAGCAGAAAGCAATTGGAGGAAATGCGAGAGAAGGGTGAATGACCCAAGCAGAAAGCGCTTGGAAGAAGTGCGATAGAAGGCTGAGTTAAGCAGAAAGTGCTTGAAGGAAATGCGAGAGAAGGCTGAATGAGCCAAGAAGAAAGCGCTTGGAGGAAATGCGAGAGAAGGCTGAGACAAGCAGAAAGTCCTTGGAGGAAATGCGAGAGAAGTGTCAATGAGTTGAGGAAAAAGCGCTTGGAGGAAATGTGAGAGAAGGGTGAATGAGCCAAGCAGAAAGCGCTGGGAGGAAATGCGTTTTGATTCTTACTGGCAGCTCCTCCTTGGAATTGCTATCAAGTCTGGCTTCTGAAAGCACTCAAGCCCCAATAAATAAAAAGAGAAGGCGTACCAGCCCAAAACAAAAAGAGGATGAAAGGGACATCCAACAGGACCTGGTAGTAGAAGTCCAAATGGACCATACAGTAGGCCAACTAGACAAGGAGAGGGAAATCCGGAGTACTTGCCCACCTGAAGAAATGTCAGTCTTAGAGCAAAAGAAGAGGCACACTGGAAATCAAGATAAAGAGGAGCAACAAAAAGTATGCAAGTGACGAGGAGAAATATCAAACTTCATAATAACTGTGTTTATATGGGAAACATAGTTAATATCGACCCAGATCCAAGGTCAAGTTGACATCAGGCATTCTTACCACCTAGCGAGAGAAGGCTGAATGAGCCAAGGAGAAAGCGCTTGGAGGAAATGCGAGAGAAGGCTGAGCGAAGCAGAAAGTGCTTGGAGGAAATACCAGAGAACTGTGAATGAGCAAAGGAGAAAGTGCTTGAAGGGAAGGTGAGAGAAGGCTGAATGAGCCAAGGAGAAACCGCTTGGAGGAAATTTGAGAGAAGTGTGAATGAGCCAAGCAGAAAGCACTTGGAGGAAATGTGAGAGAAGTGTGAATGACCAAAGCAGAAAGAACTTGGAAGAAATGCGAGAGAGGGATGAATCAGCCAAGCAGAAAGTGCTTGGAGGAAATGGGAGAGAAGTCTGAGACAAGCAGCAAGTGCTTGGAGGAAATACGAGAGAACTGTGAATAAGCAAGGAAGAAAGTGCTTGAATGGGCCACTAAGAAAGCGCTTGGAGGTAATGTGACAGAAGGGTGAATGAGCCAAGCAGAAAGGGCATGGAGGAAATGTGAGAGAAGGCTGAGCGAAGCAGAAAGTGCTCGGAGGAAATGTGAGAGAAGTGTGAATGAGCCAAGGAGAAAGCGCTTGGAGGAAATGTGAGAGAAGTGTGAATGAGCCAAGAAGAAAGCGCTTGGAAGAAATGCGAGAGAAGGCTGAGCGAAGCAGAAAGTGCTCGGAGGAAATGCGAGAGAAGGCCGAATGAGCCCAGCAGAAAGCGCTTGGAGGAAATGCAAGAGATGTGTGAATGAGCCAAGGAGAAAGCGCATGGCGGACATGCAAGAAAAGACTAAGCCAAGCAGAAAGCACTTGGAAGAAATGTGAGAGAAGGGTGAATGAACCAAGGAGAAAGCGCTTGGAAGAAATGCGAGAGAAGGCTGAATGAGCCAAGCAGAAAGTGCTTGGAGGAAATGCGAGAGAAATGTGAATGAGCCTAACCGAAAGTGCTTGGAGGAAATGCGAGAGAGGGATGAATCAGCCAAGCAGAAAGTGCTTGGTGGAAATGGGAGAGAAGTCTGAAAGAAGCAGCAAGTGCTTGGAGGAAATACGAGAGAACTGTGAATGAGCAAGGGAGAAAGTGCTTGAAGGGAAGGTGAGAGAAGGCTGAATGAGCCAAGCAGAAAGTGCTTGGAGGAAATGCGAGAGAAATGTGAATGAGCCTAACCGAAAGTGCTTGGAGGAAATGCGAGAGAGGGATGAATCAGCCAAGCAGAAAGTGCTTGGTGGAAATGGGAGAGAAGTCTGAGAGAAGCAGCAAGTGCTTGGAGGAAATACGAGAGAACTGTGAATGAGCAAGGGAGAAAGTGCTTGAAGGGAAGGTGAGAGAAGGCTGAATGAGCCAAGGAGAAACCGCTTGGAGGAAATTTGAGAGAAGTGTGAATGAGCCAAGCAGACAGCACTTGGAGGAAATGTGAGAGAAGTGTGAATTACCCAAGCAGAAAGAACTTGGAAGAAATGCGAGAGAAGGCTGAATGAGCCAAGCAGAAAGCATTTGGAGGAAATGCGAGAGAAATGTGAATGAGCCTAACCGAAAGTGCTTTGAGGAAATGCGAGAGAGGGATTAATCAGCCAAGCAGAAAGTGCTTGGAGGAAATGGGAGAGAAGTCTGAGACAAGCAGCAAGTGCTTGGAGGAAATACGAGAGAACTGTGAATAAGCAAGGAAGAAAGTGCTTGAATGGGCCACTAAGAAAGCGCTTGGAGGTAATGTGACAGAAGGGTGAATGAGCCAAGCAGAAAGGGCATGGAGGAAATGTGAGAGAAGGCTGAGCCAAGGAGAAACCACTTGGAGGAAATGTGAAAGAAGTGTGAATGAGCCAAGGAGAAAGAACCTGGAAGAAATGCGAGAGAAGGCTGAATGAGCCAAGCAGAAAGCGTTTGGAGGAAATCTGAGAGAAATGTGAATGAGCCAAAAAGGAAGCGCTTGGAGGAGATGCGAGAGAAGGATGAATGACCCAAGCAGAAAGCGCTTGGAAAAAGTGCGAGAGAAGGCTGAGCCAAGCAGAAAGTGCTTGGAGGTAATGCGATAGAAGGCTGAATGGGCCAAGCAGAAAGCGCATGGAGGAAATGTGAGAGACAGGTGAATGAGCCAAGCAGAAAGCGCTTGAAGGAAATGCGAGAGAAGTGTGAATGAGCCAAGCAGAAAGTCCTTGGAGGAAATGAGAGAGAAGGCTGAGCCAAGCAGAAAGCAATTGGAGGAAATGCGAGAGAAGGGTGAATGAGCCAAGCAGAAAGCGCTTGGAAGAAGTGGGAGAGAAGGCTGAGCCAAGCAGAAAGTGCTTGGAGGAAATGCGAGAGAAGGCTGAATGAGCCAAGCAGAAAGCGCTTGAAGGAAATGTGAGAGAAGGGTGAATGAGGCAAGAAGAAAGTGCTTGGAAGAAATGCGAGAGAAAGCTGAATGAGGCAAGGAGAAAGCGCTTGGAGGAAATGCAAGAGATGTGTCAATGACCAAAGGAGAAAGCGCTTGGACGAAATGCAAAAAAAGGCTAACCCAAGCAGAAAACGCTTGGAAGAAATGCGAGAGAAGGGTGAATGACCAAGGACAAACCGCTTGGAGCAAATGTGAAAGAAGGGTGAATGACCCAAGCAGAAAGCACATGGAGGAAATGTGAGAGATGTGTGAATGAGCCAAGCAGAAAGCGCATGGAGGAAATGCAAAAAAAGGCTGAGCCAAGCTGAAAGCGCTTAGAGGAAATGCGAGAGACGGGTGAATGAGCCAAGCAGAAAGCGCTTGGAGGAAATGCGAGAGACGGATGAATGAGCCAAGCAGAAAGCGCTTGGAGGAAATGCGAGAGACGGATGAATGAGCCAAGCAGAAAGCGCTTGGAGGAAATGCGAGAGATAGGTGAATTAGCCAAGCAGAAAGCGCTTGGAGGAAATGCGAGAGAAATGTGAATGAGCCAAGAAGAAAGTCCTTGGAGGAAATGCAAAAAAAGGCTGAGCCAAGCTGAAAGCGCTTGGAGGAAATGCGAGAGACGGGTGAATGAGCCAAGCAGAAAGCGCTTGGAGGAAATGCGAGAGACAGATGAATGAGCCAAGCAGAAAGCGCTTGGAAGAAGTGCGAGAGAAGGCTGAGCCAAGCAGAAAGTGCTTGGAGGAAATGCGAGCGAAGGCTGAATGAGCCAAGCAGAAAGCGCTTGAAGGAAATGTGAGAGAAGGGTGAATGAGCCAAGGAGAAAGCGCTTGGAGGAAATGAGAGAGAAGGCTGAGCCAAGCAGAAAGCGATTGGAGGAAATGCGAGTGAAGGGTGAATGACCCAAGCAGAAAGCGCTTGGAGGAAATGCGAGAGACGGATGAATGAGCCAAGCAGAAAGCGCTTGGAGGAAATGCAAGAGATAGGTGAATTAGCCAAGCAGAAAGCGCATGGAGGAAATGCAAAAAAAGACTGAGCCAAGCAGAAAGCGCTTGAAGGAAATGCGAGAGACGGGTGAATGAGCCAAGCAGAAAGCGCTTGGAGGAAATGAGAGAGAAATGTGAATGAGCCAAGAAGAAAGTCCTTGGAGGAAATGCAAAAAAAGGCTGAGCCAAGCTGAAAGCGCTTGGAGGAAATGAGAGAGACGGGTGAATGAGCCAAGCAGAAAGCGCTTGGAGGAAATGCGAGAGACGGATGAATGAGCCAAGCAGAAAGCGCTTGGAAGAAGTGCGAGAGAAGGCTGAATGAGGCAAGGAGAAAGCGCTTGGAGGAAATGGAAGAGATGTGTCAATGACCAAAAGAGAAAGCGCTTGGACGAAATGCAAAAAAAGGCTAACCCAAGCAGAAAACGCTTGGAAGAAATGCGAGAGATAGGTGAATTAGCCAAGCAGAAAGCGCTTGAAGGAAATGAGAGAGAAATGTGAATGAGCCAAGAAGAAAGTCCTTGGAGGAAATGCAAAAAAAGGCTGAGCCAAGCTGAAAGCGCTTGGAGGAAATGAGAGAGACGGGTGAATGAGCCAAGCAGAAAGCGCTTGGAGGAAATGCGAGAGACGGATGAATGAGCCAAGCAGAAAGCGCTTGGAAGAAGTGCGAGAGAAGGCTGAATGAGGCAAGGAGAAAGCGCTTGGAGGAAATGGAAGAGATGTGTCAATGACCAAAGGAGAAAGCGCTTGGACGAAATGCAAAAAAAGGCTAACCCAAGCAGAAAACGCTTGGAAGAAATGCGAGAGAAGGGTGAATGGGCCAATAAGAAAGCGCTTGGAGGAAATACGAGAAAAGTGTGAATGACCAAGGACAAATCGCTTGGAGCAAATGTGAAAGAAGGGTGAATGACCCAAGCAGAAAGCGCATGGAGGAAATGTGAGAGACAGGTGAATGAGCCAAGCAGAAAGCGCTTGAAGGAAATGCGAGAGAAGTGTGAATGAGCCAAGCAGAAAGCGCTTGGAGGAAATGGAAGAGATAGGTGAATTAGCCAAGCAGAAAGCGCATGGAGGAAATGCAAAAAAAGACTGAGCCAAGCAGAAAGCGCTTGAAGGAAATGCGAGAGACGGGTGAATGAGCCAAGCAGAAAGCGCTTGGAGGAAATGCGAGAGACGGATGAATGAGCCAAGCAGAAAGCGCTTGGAGGAAATGCGAGAGATAGGTGAATTAGCCAAGCAGAAAGCGCTTGAAGGAAATGAGAGAGAAATGTGAATGAGCCAAGAAGAAAGTCCTTGGAGGAAATGCAAAAAAAGGCTGAGCCAAGCTGAAAGCGCTTGGAGGAAATGTAAGAGATGTGTCAATGACCAAAGGAGAAAGCGCTTGGACGAAATGCAAAAAAAGGCTAACCCAAGCAGAAAACGCTTGGAAGAAATGCGAGAGAAGGGTGAATGGGCCAATAAGAAAGCGCTTGGAGGAAATACGAGAGAAGTGTGAATGACCAAGGACAAACCGCTTGGAGCAAATGTGAAAGAAGGGTGAATGACCCAAGCAGAAAGCGCATGGAGGAAATGTGAGAGACAGGTGAATGAGCCAAGCAGAAAGCGCTTGAAGGAAATGCGAGAGAAGTGTGAATGAGCCAAGCAGAAAGTCCTTGGAGGAAATGAGAGAGAAGGCTGAGCCAAGCAGAAAGCGATTGGAGGAAATGCGAGAGAAGGGTGAATGACCCAAGCAGAAAGCGCTTGGAGGAAATGCGAGAGACGGATGAATGAGCCAAGCAGAAAACGCTTGGAGGAAATGCGAGAGACGGGTGAATGAGCCAAGCAGAAAGCGCTTGGAGGAAATGCAAGACACGGGTGAATGAGCCAAGCAGAAAGCGCTTGAAGGAAATGCAAGAGAAGTGTGAATGAGCGAAGCAGAAAGTGATTAGAGGAAATGCGAGAGAAATGTGAATGTGCCAAGCAGAAAGCACTTGAAGGAAATGAGAGAGAAGGCTGAGCCAAGCAGAAAGCAATTGGAGGAAATGCGAGAGAAGGGTGAATGAGGCAAGCAGAAAGCGCTTGGAGGAAAGTCGAGAGAACTGTGAATGAGCCAAGCAGAAAGCGCATGGAGGAAATGCAAGAAAAGGCTGACCCAAGCAGAAAGTGCTGGAAGGTAATGCAATAGAAGGCTGAATGAGCCAAGAAGAAAGCGCTTGGAGGAAATGCGAGATACGGGTGAATGAGCCAAGCAGAAAGCGCATGGAAGAAATGCGAGAGAAGGGTGAATTAGCTAAGCAGAAAGCGCTTAAAAGAAATGCGAGAGAAGTGTGAATGAGCGAAGCAGAAAGTGATTGGAGGAAATGCGAGAGAAATGTGAATGAGCCAAGAAGAAAGTCTTTGGAGGAAATGAGAGAAAAGGCTGAGGCAAGCAGAAAGTGATTGGAGGAAATGTGAGAGAAGTGTGAATGAGCCAAGAAGAAAGCGCTTGGAAGAAATGCGAGAGAAGGCTGAGCGAAGCATAAAGTGCTCGGAGGAAATGCGAGAGAAGGCCGAATGAGCCAAGCAGAAAGCGCTTGGAGGAAATGCAAGAGATGTGTGAATGAGCCAAGGAGAAAGCGCATGGAGGACATGCAAGAAAAGACTAAGCCAAGCAGAAAGCGCTTGGAAGAAATGCGACAGAAGGGTGAATGAACCAAGCTGAAAGCGCTTGGAGGAAATGCGAGATACGGGTGAATGAGCCAAGCAGAAAGCGCTTGGAGGAAATGCGAGAGATAGGTGAATTAGCCAAGCAGAAAGTCCTTGGAGGAAATGTGAGAGAAGGCTGACCCAAGCACAAAGTGCTTGGAGGTAATGTGATAGAAGGCTGAATGAGCCAAGCAGAAAGCGCTTGGAGGAAATGCGAGAGATGTGTGAATGAGCCAAGCAGAAAGCGCATGGAGGAAATGCAAGAAAAGGCTGAACCAAGCTGAAAGCACTTGGAGGAAATGCGAGAGACGGGTGAATGAGCCAAGCAGAAAGTGCTTGGAGGAAATGCGAGAGATAGGTGAATTAGCCAAGCAGAAAGCGTTTGAAGGAAATGCGAGAGAAGTGTGAATGAGCGAAGCAGAAAGTGATTGGAGGAAATGCGAGAGAAATGTGAATGAGCCAAGCAGAAAGTCCTTGTAGGAAATGAGAGAGAAGGCTGAGCCAAGCAGAAAGCAATTGGAGGAAATGCGAGAGAAGGGTGAATGACCCAAGCAGAAAGCGCTTGGAAGAAGTGCGATAGAAGGCTGAGTTAAGCAGAAAGTGCTTGAAGGAAATGCGAGAGAAGGCTGAATGAGCCAAGAAGAAAGCGCTTGGAGGAAATGCGAGAGAAGGCTGAGACAAGCAGAAAGTCCTTGGAGGAAATGCGAGAGAAGTGTCAATGAGTTGAGGAAAAAGCGCTTGGAGGAAATGTGAGAGAAGGGTGAATGAGCCAAGCAGAAAGCGCTGGGAGGAAATGCGTTTTGATTCTTACTGGCAGCTCCTCCTTGGAATTGCTATCAAGTCTGGCTTCTGAAAGCACTCAAGCCCCAATAAATAAAAAGAGAAGGCGTACCAGCCCAAAACAAAAAGAGGATGAAAGGGACATCCAACAGGACCTGGTAGTAGAAGTCCAAATGGACCATACAGTAGGCCAACTAGACAAGGAGAGGGAAATCCGGAGTACTTGCCCACCTGAAGAAATGTCAGTCTTAGAGCAAAAGAAGAGGCACACTGGAAATCAAGATAAAGAGGAGCAACAAAAAGTATGCAAGTGACGAGGAGAAATATCAAACTTCATAATAACTGTGTTTATATGGGAAACATAGTTAATATCGACCCAGATCCAAGGTCAAGTTGACATCAGGCATTCTTACCACCTAGCGAGAGAAGGCTGAATGAGCCAAGGAGAAAGCGCTTGGAGGAAATGCGAGAGAAGGCTGAGCGAAGCAGAAAGTGCTTGGAGGAAATACCAGAGAACTGTGAATGAGCAAAGGAGAAAGTGCTTGAAGGGAAGGTGAGAGAAGGCTGAATGAGCCAAGGAGAAACCGCTTGGAGGAAATTTGAGAGAAGTGTGAATGAGCCAAGCAGAAAGCACTTGGAGGAAATGTGAGAGAAGTGTGAATGACCAAAGCAGAAAGAACTTGGAAGAAATGCGAGAGAGGGATGAATCAGCCAAGCAGAAAGTGCTTGGAGGAAATGGGAGAGAAGTCTGAGACAAGCAGCAAGTGCTTGGAGGAAATACGAGAGAACTGTGAATAAGCAAGGAAGAAAGTGCTTGAATGGGCCACTAAGAAAGCGCTTGGAGGTAATGTGACAGAAGGGTGAATGAGCCAAGCAGAAAGGGCATGGAGGAAATGTGAGAGAAGGCTGAGCGAAGCAGAAAGTGCTCGGAGGAAATGTGAGAGAAGTGTGAATGAGCCAAGGAGAAAGCGCTTGGAGGAAATGTGAGAGAAGTGTGAATGAGCCAAGAAGAAAGCGCTTGGAAGAAATGCGAGAGAAGGCTGAGCGAAGCAGAAAGTGCTCGGAGGAAATGCGAGAGAAGGCCGAATGAGCCCAGCAGAAAGCGCTTGGAGGAAATGCAAGAGATGTGTGAATGAGCCAAGGAGAAAGCGCATGGCGGACATGCAAGAAAAGACTAAGCCAAGCAGAAAGCACTTGGAAGAAATGTGAGAGAAGGGTGAATGAACCAAGGAGAAAGCGCTTGGAAGAAATGCGAGAGAAGGCTGAATGAGCCAAGCAGAAAGTGCTTGGAGGAAATGCGAGAGAAATGTGAATGAGCCTAACCGAAAGTGCTTGGAGGAAATGCGAGAGAGGGATGAATCAGCCAAGCAGAAAGTGCTTGGTGGAAATGGGAGAGAAGTCTGAAAGAAGCAGCAAGTGCTTGGAGGAAATACGAGAGAACTGTGAATGAGCAAGGGAGAAAGTGCTTGAAGGGAAGGTGAGAGAAGGCTGAATGAGCCAAGCAGAAAGTGCTTGGAGGAAATGCGAGAGAAATGTGAATGAGCCTAACCGAAAGTGCTTGGAGGAAATGCGAGAGAGGGATGAATCAGCCAAGCAGAAAGTGCTTGGTGGAAATGGGAGAGAAGTCTGAGAGAAGCAGCAAGTGCTTGGAGGAAATACGAGAGAACTGTGAATGAGCAAGGGAGAAAGTGCTTGAAGGGAAGGTGAGAGAAGGCTGAATGAGCCAAGGAGAAACCGCTTGGAGGAAATTTGAGAGAAGTGTGAATGAGCCAAGCAGACAGCACTTGGAGGAAATGTGAGAGAAGTGTGAATTACCCAAGCAGAAAGAACTTGGAAGAAATGCGAGAGAAGGCTGAATGAGCCAAGCAGAAAGCATTTGGAGGAAATGCGAGAGAAATGTGAATGAGCCTAACCGAAAGTGCTTTGAGGAAATGCGAGAGAGGGATTAATCAGCCAAGCAGAAAGTGCTTGGAGGAAATGGGAGAGAAGTCTGAGACAAGCAGCAAGTGCTTGGAGGAAATACGAGAGAACTGTGAATAAGCAAGGAAGAAAGTGCTTGAATGGGCCACTAAGAAAGCGCTTGGAGGTAATGTGACAGAAGGGTGAATGAGCCAAGCAGAAAGGGCATGGAGGAAATGTGAGAGAAGGCTGAGCCAAGGAGAAACCACTTGGAGGAAATGTGAAAGAAGTGTGAATGAGCCAAGGAGAAAGAACCTGGAAGAAATGCGAGAGAAGGCTGAATGAGCCAAGCAGAAAGCGTTTGGAGGAAATCTGAGAGAAATGTGAATGAGCCAAAAAGGAAGCGCTTGGAGGAGATGCGAGAGAAGGATGAATGACCCAAGCAGAAAGCGCTTGGAAAAAGTGCGAGAGAAGGCTGAGCCAAGCAGAAAGTGCTTGGAGGTAATGCGATAGAAGGCTGAATGGGCCAAGCAGAAAGCGCATGGAGGAAATGTGAGAGACAGGTGAATGAGCCAAGCAGAAAGCGCTTGAAGGAAATGCGAGAGAAGTGTGAATGAGCCAAGCAGAAAGTCCTTGGAGGAAATGAGAGAGAAGGCTGAGCCAAGCAGAAAGCAATTGGAGGAAATGCGAGAGAAGGGTGAATGAGCCAAGCAGAAAGCGCTTGGAAGAAGTGGGAGAGAAGGCTGAGCCAAGCAGAAAGTGCTTGGAGGAAATGCGAGAGAAGGCTGAATGAGCCAAGCAGAAAGCGCTTGAAGGAAATGTGAGAGAAGGGTGAATGAGGCAAGAAGAAAGTGCTTGGAAGAAATGCGAGAGAAAGCTGAATGAGGCAAGGAGAAAGCGCTTGGAGGAAATGCAAGAGATGTGTCAATGACCAAAGGAGAAAGCGCTTGGACGAAATGCAAAAAAAGGCTAACCCAAGCAGAAAACGCTTGGAAGAAATGCGAGAGAAGGGTGAATGACCAAGGACAAACCGCTTGGAGCAAATGTGAAAGAAGGGTGAATGACCCAAGCAGAAAGCACATGGAGGAAATGTGAGAGATGTGTGAATGAGCCAAGCAGAAAGCGCATGGAGGAAATGCAAAAAAAGGCTGAGCCAAGCTGAAAGCGCTTAGAGGAAATGCGAGAGACGGGTGAATGAGCCAAGCAGAAAGCGCTTGGAGGAAATGCGAGAGACGGATGAATGAGCCAAGCAGAAAGCGCTTGGAGGAAATGCGAGAGACGGATGAATGAGCCAAGCAGAAAGCGCTTGGAGGAAATGCGAGAGATAGGTGAATTAGCCAAGCAGAAAGCGCTTGGAGGAAATGCGAGAGAAATGTGAATGAGCCAAGAAGAAAGTCCTTGGAGGAAATGCAAAAAAAGGCTGAGCCAAGCTGAAAGCGCTTGGAGGAAATGCGAGAGACGGGTGAATGAGCCAAGCAGAAAGCGCTTGGAGGAAATGCGAGAGACAGATGAATGAGCCAAGCAGAAAGCGCTTGGAAGAAGTGCGAGAGAAGGCTGAGCCAAGCAGAAAGTGCTTGGAGGAAATGCGAGCGAAGGCTGAATGAGCCAAGCAGAAAGCGCTTGAAGGAAATGTGAGAGAAGGGTGAATGAGCCAAGGAGAAAGCGCTTGGAGGAAATGAGAGAGAAGGCTGAGCCAAGCAGAAAGCGATTGGAGGAAATGCGAGTGAAGGGTGAATGACCCAAGCAGAAAGCGCTTGGAGGAAATGCGAGAGACGGATGAATGAGCCAAGCAGAAAGCGCTTGGAGGAAATGCAAGAGATAGGTGAATTAGCCAAGCAGAAAGCGCATGGAGGAAATGCAAAAAAAGACTGAGCCAAGCAGAAAGCGCTTGAAGGAAATGCGAGAGACGGGTGAATGAGCCAAGCAGAAAGCGCTTGGAGGAAATGAGAGAGAAATGTGAATGAGCCAAGAAGAAAGTCCTTGGAGGAAATGCAAAAAAAGGCTGAGCCAAGCTGAAAGCGCTTGGAGGAAATGAGAGAGACGGGTGAATGAGCCAAGCAGAAAGCGCTTGGAGGAAATGCGAGAGACGGATGAATGAGCCAAGCAGAAAGCGCTTGGAAGAAGTGCGAGAGAAGGCTGAATGAGGCAAGGAGAAAGCGCTTGGAGGAAATGGAAGAGATGTGTCAATGACCAAAAGAGAAAGCGCTTGGACGAAATGCAAAAAAAGGCTAACCCAAGCAGAAAACGCTTGGAAGAAATGCGAGAGATAGGTGAATTAGCCAAGCAGAAAGCGCTTGAAGGAAATGAGAGAGAAATGTGAATGAGCCAAGAAGAAAGTCCTTGGAGGAAATGCAAAAAAAGGCTGAGCCAAGCTGAAAGCGCTTGGAGGAAATGAGAGAGACGGGTGAATGAGCCAAGCAGAAAGCGCTTGGAGGAAATGCGAGAGACGGATGAATGAGCCAAGCAGAAAGCGCTTGGAAGAAGTGCGAGAGAAGGCTGAATGAGGCAAGGAGAAAGCGCTTGGAGGAAATGGAAGAGATGTGTCAATGACCAAAGGAGAAAGCGCTTGGACGAAATGCAAAAAAAGGCTAACCCAAGCAGAAAACGCTTGGAAGAAATGCGAGAGAAGGGTGAATGGGCCAATAAGAAAGCGCTTGGAGGAAATACGAGAAAAGTGTGAATGACCAAGGACAAATCGCTTGGAGCAAATGTGAAAGAAGGGTGAATGACCCAAGCAGAAAGCGCATGGAGGAAATGTGAGAGACAGGTGAATGAGCCAAGCAGAAAGCGCTTGAAGGAAATGCGAGAGAAGTGTGAATGAGCCAAGCAGAAAGCGCTTGGAGGAAATGGAAGAGATAGGTGAATTAGCCAAGCAGAAAGCGCATGGAGGAAATGCAAAAAAAGACTGAGCCAAGCAGAAAGCGCTTGAAGGAAATGCGAGAGACGGGTGAATGAGCCAAGCAGAAAGCGCTTGGAGGAAATGCGAGAGACGGATGAATGAGCCAAGCAGAAAGCGCTTGGAGGAAATGCGAGAGATAGGTGAATTAGCCAAGCAGAAAGCGCTTGAAGGAAATGAGAGAGAAATGTGAATGAGCCAAGAAGAAAGTCCTTGGAGGAAATGCAAAAAAAGGCTGAGCCAAGCTGAAAGCGCTTGGAGGAAATGTAAGAGATGTGTCAATGACCAAAGGAGAAAGCGCTTGGACGAAATGCAAAAAAAGGCTAACCCAAGCAGAAAACGCTTGGAAGAAATGCGAGAGAAGGGTGAATGGGCCAATAAGAAAGCGCTTGGAGGAAATACGAGAGAAGTGTGAATGACCAAGGACAAACCGCTTGGAGCAAATGTGAAAGAAGGGTGAATGACCCAAGCAGAAAGCGCATGGAGGAAATGTGAGAGACAGGTGAATGAGCCAAGCAGAAAGCGCTTGAAGGAAATGCGAGAGAAGTGTGAATGAGCCAAGCAGAAAGTCCTTGGAGGAAATGAGAGAGAAGGCTGAGCCAAGCAGAAAGCGATTGGAGGAAATGCGAGAGAAGGGTGAATGACCCAAGCAGAAAGCGCTTGGAGGAAATGCGAGAGACGGATGAATGAGCCAAGCAGAAAACGCTTGGAGGAAATGCGAGAGACGGGTGAATGAGCCAAGCAGAAAGCGCTTGGAGGAAATGCAAGACACGGGTGAATGAGCCAAGCAGAAAGCGCTTGAAGGAAATGCAAGAGAAGTGTGAATGAGCGAAGCAGAAAGTGATTAGAGGAAATGCGAGAGAAATGTGAATGTGCCAAGCAGAAAGCACTTGAAGGAAATGAGAGAGAAGGCTGAGCCAAGCAGAAAGCAATTGGAGGAAATGCGAGAGAAGGGTGAATGAGGCAAGCAGAAAGCGCTTGGAGGAAAGTCGAGAGAACTGTGAATGAGCCAAGCAGAAAGCGCATGGAGGAAATGCAAGAAAAGGCTGACCCAAGCAGAAAGTGCTGGAAGGTAATGCAATAGAAGGCTGAATGAGCCAAGAAGAAAGCGCTTGGAGGAAATGCGAGAGATGTGTGAATGAGCCAAGCAGAAAGCGCTTGGAAGAAATTCGAGAGAAGGCTGAAGCAAGCAGAAAGTGCTTGGAGGAAATGCGAGAGATGTGTGAATGAGCCAATCAGAAAGCGCATGGAGGAAATGCAAGAAAAGGCTGACCCAAGCAGAAAGTGCTTGGAGGTAATGCGATAGAAGGCTGAATGAGCCAAGCAGGAAGCGCATGGAGGAAATGCAAGAAAAGGCTGAGCCAAGCTGAAAGCGCTTGGAGGAAATGCGAAAGACGGGTGAATGAGCCAACCAGAAAGCGCTTGGAGGAAGTGCGAGAGACGGGTGAATGAGCCAAGCAGAAAGCGCTTGGAGGAAATGCAAGAGACGGGTGAATGAGCCAAGCAGAAAGCGCTTGAAGGAAATGCAAGAGAAGTGTGAATGAGCGAAGCAGAAAGTGATTAGAGGAAATGCAAGAGAAATGTGAATGTGCCAAGCAGAAAGTCCTTGGAGGAAATGTGAGAGAAGGCTGAATGAACCAAGCAGAAAGCACTTGAAGGAAATGAGACAGAAGGCTGAGCCAAGCAGAAAGCAATTGGAGGAAATGCGAGAGAAGGGTGAATGACCCAAGCAGAAAGTGCTTGGAAGAAGTGGGAGAGAAGGCTGAGCCAAGCAGAAAGTGCTTGGAGGAAATGTGAGAGAAGGCTGAATGAACCAAGCAGAAAGCACTTGGAGGAAATGAGAGAGAAGGCTGAGCCAAGCAGAAAGCAGTTGGAGGAAATGCGAGAGAAGGGTGAATGACCCAAGCAGAAAGCGCTTGGAAAAAGTGCGAGAGAAGGCTGACCCAAGCAGAAAGTGCTTGGAGGTAATGCGATAGAAGGCTGAATGAGCCAAGCAGAAAGTGCTTGGAGGAAATGCGAGAGATGTGTGAATGAGCCTAGCAGAAAGTGCATGTAGGAAATGCAAGAAAACGCTGAGCCAAGCTGAAAGCGCTTGGAGGAAAAGCGAGAGACGGGTGAATGAGCCAAGCAGAAAGCGCTTGGAGGAAATGAGAGAGAAGGCTGAGCCAAGGAGAAAGCAATTGGAGGAAATGCGAGAGAAGGGTGATTGACCCAAGCAGAAAGAACTTGGAAGAAGTGCGAGGGAACGCTGAGGCAAGCAGAAAGTGCTTGGAGGAAATGCGAGAGAAGGCTGAATGAGCCAAGGAGAAAGTACTTGAAGGAAATGTGAGAGAAGGCTGAATGGGCCAATAAGAAAGTTCTTGGAGGTAATGCGAGAGACGGTGAATGAGCCAAGAAGGAAGCACTTGGAGGAAATACGAGAGAAGTGTGAATGACCCAAGAAGAAAGCGCATGGATGAAATACAAGAGAAGGCTGAGCCAAGCAGCAAGCACCAGGAGGAAATGCGAGACAAGGGATAATGAGCCAAGTAGAAAGCGCTTGGAGGAAATGCGAGAGAAGGCTGAGACAAGCAGAAAGTCCTTGGAGGAAATGCGAGAGAAGTGTCAATGAGTCCAGGAAAAAGCGCTTGGAGGAAATGTGAGAGAAGGGTGAATGAGCCAAGCAGAAAGCGCATGGAAGAATTAAGAGAAGGGTGAATTAGCTAAGCAGAAAGCGCTAGAAGGAAATGCGAGAGAAGTGTGAATGAGTGAAGCAGAAAGTGATTGGAGGAAATGCGAGAGAAATGTGAATGAGCCAAGAAGAAAGTCCTTGGAGGAAATGAGAGAAAAGGCTGAGGCAAGCAGAAAGTGATTGGAGGAAATGCGAGAGAAATGTGAATGAGCCAAACAGAAAGCGCTTGGAGGAAATGCGAGAGAAGGCTGAGAGAAGCAGAACGTGCTTGGAGGAAATGCGAGAGAAGTGTGAATGAGCCGAGGAGAAAGCGCTTGGAGGAAATGTGAGAGAAGTGTGAATGAGCCAAGAAGAAAGCGCTTGGAAGAAATGCGAGAGAATCCTGAGCGAAGCAGAAAGTGCTCGGAGGAAATGCGAGAGAAGTGTGAATGAGCCAAGGAGAAAGCGCTTGGAGGAAATGTGAGAGAAGTGTGAATGAGCCAAGAAGAAAGCGCTTGGAAGAAATGCGAGAGAAGGCTGAGCGAAGCAGAAAGTGCTCGGAGGAAATGCGAGAGAAGTGTGAATGAGCCAAGGAGAAAGCGCTTGGAGGAAATGTGAGAGAAGTGTGAATGAGCCAAGAAGAAAGCGCTTGGAAGAAATGCGAGAGAAGGCTGAGCGAAGCAGAAAGTGCTCGGAGGAAATGCGAGAGAAGGCCGAATGAGCCCAGCAGAAAGCGCTTGGAGGAAATGCAAGAGATGTGTGAATGAGCCAAGGAGAAAGCGCATGGAGGACATGCAAGAAAAGACTAAGCCAAGCAGAAAGCGCTTGGAAGAAATGCGAGAGAAGGGTGAATGAACCAAGCTGAAAGCGCTTGGAGGAAATGCGAGAGACAGATGAATGAGCCAAGCAGAAAGCGCTTGGAAGAAGTGCGAGAGAAGGCTGAGCCAAGCAGAAAGTGCTTGGAGGAAATGCGAGAGAAGGCTGACCCAAGCAGAAAGTGCTTGGAGGTAATGCGATAGAAGGCTGAATGAGCCAAGCAGAAAGCGCATGGAGGAAATGCAAAAAAAGGCTGAGCCAAGCTGAAAGCGCTTGGAGCATATGTGAGAGACGGGTGAATGAGCCAAGCAGAAAGCGCTTGGAGGAAATGCGAGAGAAGGCTGAATGATCCAAGCAGAAAGCGCTTGGAGGAAATGCAAGGAAAGGCTGACCCAAGCAGAAAGTGCTTGGAGGCAACGCGATAGAAGGCTTAGCCTAGAAAAAAGCCCTTGGAGGAAATGCGAAAGAAGGCTCAATGGGCGAAGCAGAAAGCGCTTGGAGGTAATGCGAGAGAAGGCTGAGCCAAGAAGGAAGCACTTGGAGGAAATACGAGAGAAGTGTGAATGACCCAAGAAGAAAGCGCATGGATGAAATACAAGAGAAGGGTGAGCCAAGCAGCAAGCACCAGGAGGAAATGCGAGACAAGGGATAATGAGCCAAGTAGAAAGCGCTTGGAGGAAATGCGAGAGAAGGCTGAGACAAGCAGAAAGTCCTTGGAGGAAATGCGAGAGAAGTGTCAATGAGTCCAGGAAAAAGCGCTTGGAGGAAATGTGAGAGAAGGGTGAATGAGCCAAGCAGAAAGCGCATGGAAGAAATGCAAGAGAAGGGTGAATTAGCTAAGCAGAAAGCGCTAGAAGGAAATGCGAGAGAAGTGTGAATGAGTGAAGCAGAAAGTGATTGGAGGAAATGCGAGAGAAATGTGAATGAGCCAAGAAGAAAGTCCTTGGAGGAAATGAGAGAAAAGGCTGAGGCAAGCAGAAAGTGATTGGAGGAAATGCGAGAGAAATGTGAATGAGCCAAACAGAAAGCTCTTGGAGGAAATGCGAGAGAAGGCTGAGAGAAGCAGAAAGTGCTTGGAGGAAATGCGAGAGAAGTGTGAATGAGCCGAGGAGAAAGCGCTTGGAGGAAATGTGAGAGAAGTGTGAATGAGCCAAGAAGAAAGCGCTTGGAAGAAATGCGAGAGAATCCTGAGCGAAGCAGAAAGTGCTCGGAGGAAATGCGAGAGAAGTGTGAATGAGCCAAGGAGAAAGCGCTTGGAGGAAATGTGAGAGAAGTGTGAATGAGCCAAGGAGAAAGCGCTTGGAGGAAATGTGAGAGAAGTGTGAATGAGCCAAGAAGAAAGCGCTTGGAAGAAATGCGAGAGAAGGCTGAGCGAAGCAGAAAGTGCTCGGAGGAAATGCGAGAGAAGGCCGAATGAGCCCAGCAGAAAGCGCTTGGAGGAAATGCAAGAGATGTGTGAATGAGCCAAGGAGAAAGCGCATGGAGGACATGCAAGAAAAGACTAAGCCAAGCAGAAAGCGCTTGGAAGAAATGCGAGAGAAGGGTGAATGAACCAAGCTGAAAGCGCTTGGAGGAAATGCGAGATACGGGTGAATGAGCCAAGCAGAAAGTGCTTGGAGGAAATGCGAGAGAAGGCTGAATGATCCAAGCAGAAAGCTCTTGGAGGAAATGCAAGAAAAGGCTGACCCAAGCAGAAAGTGCTTGGAGGTAATGCGATAGAAGGCTGAATGAGCCAAGCAGAAAGCGCTTGGAGAAAATGCGAGAGATGTGTGAATGAGCCAAGCAGAAAGCGCATGGAGGAAATGCAAGAAAAGGCTGAGCCAAGCTGAAAGCGCTTGGAGGAAATGCGAGAGACGGGTGAATGAGCCAAGCAGAAAGCGCTTGGAGGAAATGCGAGAGACAGATGAATGAGCCAAGCAGAAAGCGCTTGGAGGAAATGCGAGAGATGTGTGAATGAGCCAAGCAGAAAGCGCATGGAGGAAATGCAAAAAAAGGCTGAGCCAAGCTGAAAGCGCTTGGAGGAAATGCGAGAGACGGGTGAATGAGCCAAGCAGAAAGCGCTTGGAGGAAATGCGAGATAGGGATGAATGAGCCAAGCAGAAAGTGCTTGGAGGAAATGCGAGAGAAGGCTGAATGAGCCAAGCAGAAAGCGCTTGAAGGAAATGTGAGAGAAGGGTGAATGAGCCAAGAAGAAAGCGCTTGGAAGAAATGCGAGAGAAGGCTGAAGCAAGCAGAAAGTGCTTGGAGGAAATGCGAGAGAAGGCTGAATGAGGCAAGCAGAAAGCGCTTGGAGGAAATGCAAGAGATGTGTCAATGACCCAAGGAGAAAGCGCTTGGACGAAATGCAAAAAAAGGCTAACCCAAGCAGAAAACGCTTGGAAGAAATGCGAGAGAAGGGTGAATGGGCCAATAAGAAAGCGCTTGGAGGAAATGCGAGAGAAGTGTGAATGAGCCAAGCAGAAAGCGCTTGAAGGAAATGCGAGAGAAGTGTGAATGAGCCAAGCAGAAAGCGCATGGAGGAAATGCAAAAAAAGGCTGAGCCAAGCTGAAAGCGCTTGGAGGAAATGCGAGAGACGGGTGAATGAGCCAAGCAGAAAGCGCTTGGAGGAAATGCGAGAGAGAAGGGTGAATGGGCCAATAAGAAAGCGCTTGGAGGAAATACGAGAGAAGTGTGAATGACCAAGGACAAACAGCTTGGAGCAAATGTGAAAGAAGGGTGAATGACCCAAGCAGAAAGCGCATGGAGGAAATGTGAGAGACAGGTGAATGAGCCAAGCAAAAAGCGCTTGAAGGAAATGCGAGAGAAGTGTGAATGAGCCAAGCAGAAAGTCCTTGGAGGAAATGAGAGAGAAGGCTGAGCCAAGCAGAAAGCAATTGGAGGAAATGCGAGAGAAGGGTGAATGAGCCAAGCAGAAAGCGCTTGGAAGAAGTGCGAGAGAAGGCTGAGCCAAGCAGAAAGTGCTTGGAGGAAATGCGAGAGAAGGCTGAATGAGCCAAGGAGAAAGTACTTTAAGGAAATGTGAGAGAAGGCTGAATGGGCCAATAAGAAAGCGCTTGGAGGAATTACGAGAGAAGTGTGAATGAGCCAAGCAGAAAGTGCATGGAGGAAATGTGAGAGAAGGCTGAGCCAAGGAGAAGCCGCTTGGAGGAAATGTGAGAGAAGTGTGAATGAGCCAAGGAGAAAGAACCTGGAAGAAATACGACAGAAGGCTGAATGAGCCAAGCAGAAAGCGTTTGGAGGAAATGTGAGAGAAGGCTGAGCCAAGGAGAAAGCGCTTGGAGGAAATGTGAGAGAAGTGTGAATGAGCCAAGGAGAAAGAACCTGGAAGAAATACGAGAGAAGGCTGAATGAGCCAAGCAGAGAGCGCTTGAAGGAAATGTGAGAGAACGGTGAATAACCCAAGCAAAAAGCGCATGGAGGAAATGCAAGAAAAGGCTGACCCAAGCAGAAAGTGCTTGGAGGTAACGCGATAGAAGGCTGAATGAGCCAAGCAGAAAGCGCTTGGAGGAAATGCGAGAGATGTGTGAATGAGCCAAACAGAAAGCGCTTGGAGGAAATGCGTGAGTAGGCTGAGACAAGCAGAAAGTCCTTGGAGGAAATGCGAGAGAAGTGGGAATGAGTCCAGGAGAAAGCGCTTGGAGGAAATGTGAGAGAAGGGTGAATGAGCCAAGCAGAAAGCGCATGGAGGAAATGTGAGAGAAATGTGAATGAGCCAAAGACAAAGTGCTTGAAGGTAATCTGAGAGAAGGCTGAATGGGCCATCTAGAAAACGCTTGGAGGTAATGAGAGAAGGGTGAATGAGCCAAGCAGAAAGCATTTGGAGGAAATGCGAGAGAAATGTGAATGAGCCAAAAAGTAAGTGCTTGGAGGAAATGCGAGAGAAGGCAGAGCCAAGCAGAAAGTGTTTGGAGGAAATGGGAGAGAAGTCTGAGAGAAGCAGCAAGTGCTTGGAGGAAATACGAGAGAACTGTGAATGAGCAAGGGAGAAAGTGCTTGAAGGGAAGGTGAGAGAAAGCTGAATGAGCCAAGGAGAAACCGCTTGGAGGAAATTTGAGAGAAGTGTGAATGAGCCAAGCAGAAAGCACTTGGAGGAAATGTGAGAGAAGTGTGCATGACCCAAGCAGAAAGAACTTGGAAGAAATGCGAGAGAAGGCTGAATGAGCCAAGCAGAAAGCATTTGGAGGAAATGCGAGAGAAGTGGGAATGAGTCCAGGAGAAAGTACTTTAAGGAAATGTGAGAGAAGGCTGAATGGGCCAATAAGAAAGCGCTTGGAGGAATTACGAGAGAAGTGTGAATGGGCCAAGTAGAAAGTTCTTGGAGGTAATGCGAGAGAAGTGTGAATGAGCGAAGAAAAAAGCGCTTTGAGCAAATGTGACAGAAGGGTGAATGAGCCAAGCAGAAAGTGCATGGAGGAAATGTGAGAGAAGGCTGAGCCAAGGAGAAACCGCTTGGAGGAAATGTGAGAGAAGTGTGAATCAGCCAAGGAGAAAGAACCTGGAAGAAATACGAGAGAAGGCTGAATGAGCCAAGCAGAAAGCGTTTGGAGGAAATGTGAGAGAAGGCTGAGCCAAGGAGAAAGCGCTTGGAGGAAATGTGAGAGAAGTGTGAATGAGCCAAGGAGAAAGAACCTGGAAGAAATAGGAGAGAAGGCTGAATGAGCCAAGCAGAGAGCGCTTGGAGGAAATGAGAGAGAAAGGTGAATGAGCCAAGCAGAAAGCGCATGGAGGAAATGCGAGAGAAGGCTGAGCCAACCAGAAAGTGCTTGGAGGAAATGCGAGAGATGGGTGAATGAGCCAAGCAGAAAGCCCTTGGAGGAAATGCGAGAGAAGGGTGAATGACCCAAGCAGAAAGTCCTTGGAGGAAATGAGAGAGAAGGCTGAGCCAAGGAGAAAACAATTGGAGGAAATGCGAGAGAAGGGTGTTTGACCAAAGCAGAAAGCGCTTGGAAGAAGTGCGAGAGAAGGCTGAGCCAAGCAGAAAGTGCTTGGAGGAAATGCGAGAGAAGGCTGAATGAGCCAAGGAGAAAGTACTTTAAGGAAATGTGAGAGAAGGCTGAATGGGCCAATAAGAAAGCGCTTGGAGGAATTACGAGAGAAGTGTGAATGGGCCAAGTAGAAAGTTCTTGGAGGTAATGCGAGAGAAGTGTGAATGAGCGAAGAAAAAAGCGCTTTGAGCAAATGTGACAGAAGGGTGAATGAGCCAAGCAGAAAGTGCATGGAGGAAATGTGAGAGAAGGCTGAGCCAAGGAGAAACCGCTTGGAGGAAATGTGAGAGAAGTGTGAATGAGCCAAGGAGAAAGAACCTGGAAGAAATACGAGAGAAGGCTGAATGAGCCAAGCAGAAAGCGTTTGGAGGAAATGTGAGAGAAGGCTGAGCCAAGGAGAAAGCGCTTGGAGGAAATGTGAGAGAAGTGTGAATGAGCCAAGGAGAAAGAACCTGGAAGAAATAGGAGAGAAGGCTGAATGAGCCAAGCAGAGAGCGCTTGAAGGAAATGTGAGAGAACGGTGAATAACCCAAGCAAAAAGCGCATGGAGGAAATGCAAGAAAAGGCTGACCCAAGCAGAAAGTGCTTGGAGGTAATGCGATAGAAGGCTGAATGAGCCAAGCAGAAAGCGCTTGGAGGAAATGCGAGAGATGTGTGAATGAGCCAAACAGAAAGCGCTTGGAGGAAATGCGAGAGAAGGCTGAGACAAGCAGAAAGTCCTTGGAGGAAATGCGAGAGAAGTGGGAATGAGTCCAGGAGAAAGCGCTTGGAGAAAATGTGAGAGAAGGGTGAATGAGCCAAGCAGAAAGCGCATGGAGGAAATGTGAGAGAAATGTGAATGAGCCAAAGACAAAGTGCTTGAAGGTAATCTGAGAGAAGGCTGAATGGGCCATCTAGAAAACACTTGGAGGTAATGAGAGAAGGGTGAATGAGCCAAGCAGAAAGCATTTGGAGGAAATGCGAGAGAAATGTGAATGAGCCAAAAAGAAAGTGCTTGGTGGAAATGCGAGAGAAGGCAGAGCCAAGCATAAAGTGCTTGGAGGAAATGGGAGAGAAGTCTGAGAGAAGCAGCAAGTGCTTGGAGGAAATACGAGAGAACTGTGAATGAGCAAGGGAGAAAGTGCTTGAAGGGAAGGTGAGAGAAGGCTGAATGAGCCAAGGAGAAACCGCTTGGAGGAAATTTGAGAGAAGTGTGAATGAGCCAAGCAGAAAGCACTTGGAGGAAATGTGAGAGAAGTGTGCATGACCCAAGCAGAAAGAACTTGGAAGAAATGCGAGAGAAGGCTGAATGAGCCAAGCAGAAAGCATTTGGAGGAAATGCGAGAGAAGTGGGAATGAGTCCAGGAGAAAGCGCTTGGAGGAAATGAGAGAGAAAGGTGAATGAGCCAAGCAGAAAGCGCATGGAGGAAATGCGAGAGAAGGCTGAGCCAACCAGAAAGTGCTTGTAGGAAATGCGAGAGAAATGTGAATGAGGCAAGCAGAAAGTCCTTGGAGGAAATGAGAGAGAAGGCTGAGCCAAGCAGAAAGCAATTGGAGGAAATGCGAGAGAAGGCTGAATGACCCAAGCAGAAAGCGCTTGGAAGAAGTGCGAGAGAAGGCTGAGCCAAGCAGAAAGTGCTTGGAGGAAATGAGAGAGAAGGCTGAGGCAAGCAGAAAGCAATTGGAGGAAATGCGAGAGAAGGGTGAATGACCCAAGCAGAAAGCGCTTGGAAGAAGTGCCAGAGAAGGCTGAGCCAAGCAGAAAGTGCTTGGAGGAAATGCGAGAGAAGGCTGAATGAGCCAAGCTGAAAGCGCTTGGAGGAAATGCAAGAGATGTGTCAATGACCCAAGGAGAAAGCGCATGGACGAAATGCAAAAAAAGGCTAACCCAAGCAGAAAACGCTTGGAAGAAATGCGAAAGAAGGGTGAATGTGCCAATAAGAAAGCGCTTGGAGGAAATACGAGAGAAGTGTGAATGAGCAAAGGACAAACCGCTTGGAGCAAATGTGAAAGAAGGGTGAATGACCCAAGCAGAAAGCGCATGGAGGAAATGTGAGAGAAGGCTGAGCCAACCAGAAAGCGCATGGAGGAAATGCTAGAGAAGTGTGAATGAGTGAAGCAGAAAGTGATTGGAGGAAATGCGAGAGAAATGTAAATGAGCCAAACAGAAAGCGCTTGTAAGAAATGCAAGAGAAGGCTGAATGAACCAAGCAAAAAATGCTTGGAGGAAATGCGAGAGAAATGTGAATGAGCCTAACAGAAAGTGCTTTGAGGAAATGGGAGAGAGGGATAATTCAGCCAAGCAGAAAGTGCTTGGAGGAAATGGGAGAGAAGTCTGAGACAAGCAGCAAGTGCTTGGAGGAAATACGAGAGTACTGTGAATGAGCAAGGAAGAAAGGGCTTGAAGGAAAGGTGAGAGAAGGCTTAATGGGCCACTAAGAAAGCTCTTGGAGGAAATACGAGAGGAGGCTGAATGGGCCACTGAGAAAGCGCTTGGAGGTAAAGTGACAGAAGGGTGAATGAGCCAAGCAGAAAGGGCATGGAGGAAATGTGAGAGAAGGCTGAGCCATGGAGAAACCACTTGGAGGAAATGTGAGAGAAGTGTGAATGAGCCAAGGAGAAAGAACCTGGAAGAAATTTGAGAGAAGGCTGAATGAGCCAAGCAGAAAGCGTTTGGAGGAAATGTGAGAGAAGGGTGAATGAGCCAAGCAGAAAGCGCTTGGAGGAAATGCGAGAGATGGGTGAATGAGCGAAGCAGAAAGTGATTGGAGGAAATGCGAGAGAAATGTGAATGAGCCAAGCAGAAAGCAATTGGAGGAAATGCGAGAGAAGGATGAATGGGCCACTAAGAAAGCTCTTGGAGGTAATGTGACAGAAGGGTGAATGAGCCAAGCAGAAAGGGCATGGAGGAAATGTGAGAGAAGGTTGAGCCAAGGAGAAACCACTTGGAGGAAATGTGAGAGAAGTGTGAATGAGCCAAGGAGAAAGAACCTGGAAGAAATGTGAGAGAAGGCTGAATGAGCCAAGCAGAAAGCATTTGGAGGAAATGTGAAAGAAGGGTGAATGACCCAAGCAGAAAGCAATTGGAGGAAATGCGAGAGAAGGGTGAATGACCCAAGCAGAAAGCGCTTTGAAGAAGTGCGAGAGAAGGCTGACCCAAGCAGAAAGTGCTTGGAGGTAATGCGATAGAAGGCTGAATGAGCCAAGCAGAAAGGGCTTGGAGGAAATGCGAGAGATAGGTGAATTAGCCAAGCAGAACGCACTTGAAGGAAATGCGAGAGAAGTGTGAATGAGCCAAGCAGAAAGTGATTGGAGGAAATGAGAGAGAAATGTGAATGAGGCAAGCAGAAAGTCCTTGGAGGAAATGAGAGAGAAGGCTGAGCCAAGCAGAAAGCAATTGGAGGAAATGCGAGAGAAGGCTGAATGACCCGAGCAGAAAGCGCTTGGAAGAAGTGCGAGAGAAGGCTGAGCCAAGCAGAAAGTGCTTGGAGGCAATGAGAGAGAAGGCTGAGCCAAGCAGAAAGCAATTGGAGGAAATGCGAGAGAAGGGTGAATGACCCAAGCAGAAAGCGCTTGGAAGAAGTGCCAGAGAAGGCTGAGCCAAGCAGAAAGTGCTTGGAGGAAATGCGAGAGAAGGCTGAATGAGCCAAGCAGAAAGTGCATGGAGGAAATGTGAGAGAAGGCTGAGCCAAGGAGAAACCGCTTGGAGGAAATGTGAGAGAAGTGTAAATGAGCCAAGGAGAAAGAACCTGGAAGAAATACGAGAGAAGGCTGAATGAGCCAAGCAGAAAGCGTTTGGAGGAAATGTGAGAGAAGGCTGGGCCAAGGAGAAAGCGCTTCGAGGAAATGTGAGAGAAGTGTGAATGAGCCAAGGAGAAAGAACCTGGAAGAAATACGAGAGAAGGCTGAATGAGCCAAGCAGAGAGCGCTTGAAGGAAATGTGAGAGAACGGTGAATAACCCAAGCAAAAAGCGCATGGAGGAAATGCAAGAAAAGGCTGACCCAAGCAGAAAGTGCTTGGAGGTAATGCGATAGAAGGCTGAATGACCCAAGCAGAAAGCGCTTGGAAGAAGTGCCAGAGAAGGCTGAGCCAAGCAGAAAGTGCTTGGAGGAAATGCGAGAGAAGGCTGAATGAGCCAAGCTGAAAGCGCTTGGAGGAAATGCAAGAGATGTGTCAATGACCCAAGGAGAAAGCGCATGGACGAAATGCAAAAAAAGGCTAACCCAAGCAGAAAACGCTTCGAAGAAATGCGAAAGAAGGGTGAATGTGCCAATAAGAAAGTGCTTGGAGGAAATACGAGAGAAGTGTGAATGAGCAAAGGACAAACCGCTTGGAGCAAATGTGAAAGAAGGGTGAATGACCCAAGCAGAAAGCGCATGGAGGAAATGTGAGAGAAGGCTGAGCCAACCAGAAAGCGCATGGAGGAAATGCTAGAGAAGTGTGAATGGGTGAAGCAGAAAGTGATTGGAGGAAATGCGAGAGAAATGTAAATGAGCCAAACAGAAAGCGCTTGTAAGAAATGCAAGAGAAGGCTGAATGAACCAAGCAAAAAATGCTTGGAGGAAATGCGAGAGAAATGTGAATGAGCCTAACAGAAAGTGCTTTGAGGAAATGGGAGAGAGGGATAATTCAGCCAAGCAGAAAGTGCTTGGAGGAAATGGGAGAGAAGTCTGAGACAAGCAGCAAGTGCTTGGAGGAAGTACGAGAGTACTGTGAATGAGCAAGGAAGAAAGGGCTTGAAGGAAAGGTGAGAGAAGGCTTAATGGGCCACTAAGAAAGCTCTTGGAGGAAATACGAGAGGAGGCTGAATGGGCCACTGAGAAAGCTCTTGGAGGTAATGTGACAGAAGGGTGAATGAGCCAAGCAGAAAGGGCATGGAGGAAATGTGAGAGAAGGCTGAGCCATGGAGAAACCACTTGGAGGAAATGTGAGAGAAGTGTGAATGAGCCAAGGAGAAAGAACCTGGAAGAAATTTGAGAGAAGGCTGAATGAGCCAAGCAGAAAGCGTTTGGAGGAAATGTGAGAGAAGGGTGAATGAGCCAAGCAGAAAGCGCTTGGAGGAAATGCGAGAGACGGGTGAATGGGCCACTAAGAAAGCTCTTGGAGGTAATGTGACAGAAGGGTGAATGAGCCAAGCAGAAAGGGCATGGAGGAAATGTGAGAGAAGGCTGAGCCATGGAGAAACCACTTGGAGGAAATGTGAGAGAAGTGTGAATGAGCCAAGGAGAAAGAACCTGGAAGAAATTTGAGAGAAGGCTGAATGAGCCAAGCAGAAAGCGCATGGAGGAAATGTGAGAGAAGGCTGAGCCAACCAGAAAGCGCATGGAGGAAATGCTAGAGAAGTGTGAATGAGTGAAGCAGAAAGTGATTGGAGGAAATGCGAGAGAAATGTAAATGAGCCAAACAGAAAGCGCTTGTAAGAAATGCAAGAGAAAGCTGAATGAACCAAGCAAAAAATGCTTGGAGGAAATGCGAGAGAAATGTGAATGAGCCTAACAGAAAGTGCTTTGAGGAAATGGGAGAGAGGGATAATTCAGCCAAGCAGAAAGTGCTTGGAGGAAATGGGAGAGAAGTCTGAGACAAGCAGCAAGTGCTTGGAGGAAATACGAGAGTACTGTGAATGAGCAAGGAAGAAAGGGCTTGAAGGAAAGGTGAGAGAAGGCTTAATGGGCCACTAAGAAAGCTCTTGAAGGAAATACGAGAGGAGGATGAATGGGCCACTGAGAAAGCGCTTGGAGGTAATGTGACAGAAGGGTGAATGAGCCAAGCAGAAAGCGCTTGGAGGAAATGCGAGAGAAATGTGAATGAGCCAAGAAGAAAGTCCTTGGAGGAAATGCAAAAAAAGGCTGAGCCAAGCTGAAAGCGCTTGGAGGAAATGCGAGAGACGGGTGAATGAGCCAAGCAGAAAGCGCTTGGAGGAAATGCGAGAGACAGATGAATGAGCCAAGCAGAAAGCGCTTGGAAGAAGTGCGAGAGAAGGCTGAGCCAAGCAGAAAGTGCTTGGAGGAAATGCGAGCGAAGGCTGAATGAGCCAAGCAGAAAGCGCTTGAAGGAAATGTGAGAGAAGGGTGAATGAGCCAAGGAGAAAGCGCTTGGAGGAAATGAGAGAGAAGGCTGAGCCAAGCAGAAAGCGATTGGAGGAAATGCGAGTGAAGGGTGAATGACCCAAGCAGAAAGCGCTTGGAGGAAATGCGAGAGACGGATGAATGAGCCAAGCAGAAAGCGCTTGGAGGAAATGCAAGAGATAGGTGAATTAGCCAAGCAGAAAGCGCATGGAGGAAATGCAAAAAAAGACTGAGCCAAGCAGAAAGCGCTTGAAGGAAATGCGAGAGACGGGTGAATGAGCCAAGCAGAAAGCGCTTGGAGGAAATGAGAGAGAAATGTGAATGAGCCAAGAAGAAAGTCCTTGGAGGAAATGCAAAAAAAGGCTGAGCCAAGCTGAAAGCGCTTGGAGGAAATGAGAGAGACGGGTGAATGAGCCAAGCAGAAAGCGCTTGGAGGAAATGCGAGAGACGGATGAATGAGCCAAGCAGAAAGCGCTTGGAAGAAGTGCGAGAGAAGGCTGAATGAGGCAAGGAGAAAGCGCTTGGAGGAAATGGAAGAGATGTGTCAATGACCAAAAGAGAAAGCGCTTGGACGAAATGCAAAAAAAGGCTAACCCAAGCAGAAAACGCTTGGAAGAAATGCGAGAGATAGGTGAATTAGCCAAGCAGAAAGCGCTTGAAGGAAATGAGAGAGAAATGTGAATGAGCCAAGAAGAAAGTCCTTGGAGGAAATGCAAAAAAAGGCTGAGCCAAGCTGAAAGCGCTTGGAGGAAATGAGAGAGACGGGTGAATGAGCCAAGCAGAAAGCGCTTGGAGGAAATGCGAGAGACGGATGAATGAGCCAAGCAGAAAGCGCTTGGAAGAAGTGCGAGAGAAGGCTGAATGAGGCAAGGAGAAAGCGCTTGGAGGAAATGGAAGAGATGTGTCAATGACCAAAGGAGAAAGCGCTTGGACGAAATGCAAAAAAAGGCTAACCCAAGCAGAAAACGCTTGGAAGAAATGCGAGAGAAGGGTGAATGGGCCAATAAGAAAGCGCTTGGAGGAAATACGAGAAAAGTGTGAATGACCAAGGACAAATCGCTTGGAGCAAATGTGAAAGAAGGGTGAATGACCCAAGCAGAAAGCGCATGGAGGAAATGTGAGAGACAGGTGAATGAGCCAAGCAGAAAGCGCTTGAAGGAAATGCGAGAGAAGTGTGAATGAGCCAAGCAGAAAGCGCTTGGAGGAAATGGAAGAGATAGGTGAATTAGCCAAGCAGAAAGCGCATGGAGGAAATGCAAAAAAAGACTGAGCCAAGCAGAAAGCGCTTGAAGGAAATGCGAGAGACGGGTGAATGAGCCAAGCAGAAAGCGCTTGGAGGAAATGCGAGAGACGGATGAATGAGCCAAGCAGAAAGCGCTTGGAGGAAATGCGAGAGATAGGTGAATTAGCCAAGCAGAAAGCGCTTGAAGGAAATGAGAGAGAAATGTGAATGAGCCAAGAAGAAAGTCCTTGGAGGAAATGCAAAAAAAGGCTGAGCCAAGCTGAAAGCGCTTGGAGGAAATGTAAGAGATGTGTCAATGACCAAAGGAGAAAGCGCTTGGACGAAATGCAAAAAAAGGCTAACCCAAGCAGAAAACGCTTGGAAGAAATGCGAGAGAAGGGTGAATGGGCCAATAAGAAAGCGCTTGGAGGAAATACGAGAGAAGTGTGAATGACCAAGGACAAACCGCTTGGAGCAAATGTGAAAGAAGGGTGAATGACCCAAGCAGAAAGCGCATGGAGGAAATGTGAGAGACAGGTGAATGAGCCAAGCAGAAAGCGCTTGAAGGAAATGCGAGAGAAGTGTGAATGAGCCAAGCAGAAAGTCCTTGGAGGAAATGAGAGAGAAGGCTGAGCCAAGCAGAAAGCGATTGGAGGAAATGCGAGAGAAGGGTGAATGACCCAAGCAGAAAGCGCTTGGAGGAAATGCGAGAGACGGATGAATGAGCCAAGCAGAAAACGCTTGGAGGAAATGCGAGAGACGGGTGAATGAGCCAAGCAGAAAGCGCTTGGAGGAAATGCAAGACACGGGTGAATGAGCCAAGCAGAAAGCGCTTGAAGGAAATGCAAGAGAAGTGTGAATGAGCGAAGCAGAAAGTGATTAGAGGAAATGCGAGAGAAATGTGAATGTGCCAAGCAGAAAGCACTTGAAGGAAATGAGAGAGAAGGCTGAGCCAAGCAGAAAGCAATTGGAGGAAATGCGAGAGAAGGGTGAATGAGGCAAGCAGAAAGCGCTTGGAGGAAAGTCGAGAGAACTGTGAATGAGCCAAGCAGAAAGCGCATGGAGGAAATGCAAGAAAAGGCTGACCCAAGCAGAAAGTGCTGGAAGGTAATGCAATAGAAGGCTGAATGAGCCAAGAAGAAAGCGCTTGGAGGAAATGCGAGAGATGTGTGAATGAGCCAAGCAGAAAGCGCTTGGAAGAAATTCGAGAGAAGGCTGAAGCAAGCAGAAAGTGCTTGGAGGAAATGCGAGAGATGTGTGAATGAGCCAATCAGAAAGCGCATGGAGGAAATGCAAGAAAAGGCTGACCCAAGCAGAAAGTGCTTGGAGGTAATGCGATAGAAGGCTGAATGAGCCAAGCAGGAAGCGCATGGAGGAAATGCAAGAAAAGGCTGAGCCAAGCTGAAAGCGCTTGGAGGAAATGCGAAAGACGGGTGAATGAGCCAACCAGAAAGCGCTTGGAGGAAGTGCGAGAGACGGGTGAATGAGCCAAGCAGAAAGCGCTTGGAGGAAATGCAAGAGACGGGTGAATGAGCCAAGCAGAAAGCGCTTGAAGGAAATGCAAGAGAAGTGTGAATGAGCGAAGCAGAAAGTGATTAGAGGAAATGCAAGAGAAATGTGAATGTGCCAAGCAGAAAGTCCTTGGAGGAAATGTGAGAGAAGGCTGAATGAACCAAGCAGAAAGCACTTGAAGGAAATGAGACAGAAGGCTGAGCCAAGCAGAAAGCAATTGGAGGAAATGCGAGAGAAGGGTGAATGACCCAAGCAGAAAGTGCTTGGAAGAAGTGGGAGAGAAGGCTGAGCCAAGCAGAAAGTGCTTGGAGGAAATGTGAGAGAAGGCTGAATGAACCAAGCAGAAAGCACTTGGAGGAAATGAGAGAGAAGGCTGAGCCAAGCAGAAAGCAGTTGGAGGAAATGCGAGAGAAGGGTGAATGACCCAAGCAGAAAGCGCTTGGAAAAAGTGCGAGAGAAGGCTGACCCAAGCAGAAAGTGCTTGGAGGTAATGCGATAGAAGGCTGAATGAGCCAAGCAGAAAGTGCTTGGAGGAAATGCGAGAGATGTGTGAATGAGCCTAGCAGAAAGTGCATGTAGGAAATGCAAGAAAACGCTGAGCCAAGCTGAAAGCGCTTGGAGGAAAAGCGAGAGACGGGTGAATGAGCCAAGCAGAAAGCGCTTGGAGGAAATGAGAGAGAAGGCTGAGCCAAGGAGAAAGCAATTGGAGGAAATGCGAGAGAAGGGTGATTGACCCAAGCAGAAAGAACTTGGAAGAAGTGCGAGGGAACGCTGAGGCAAGCAGAAAGTGCTTGGAGGAAATGCGAGAGAAGGCTGAATGAGCCAAGGAGAAAGTACTTGAAGGAAATGTGAGAGAAGGCTGAATGGGCCAATAAGAAAGTTCTTGGAGGTAATGCGAGAGACGGTGAATGAGCCAAGAAGGAAGCACTTGGAGGAAATACGAGAGAAGTGTGAATGACCCAAGAAGAAAGCGCATGGATGAAATACAAGAGAAGGCTGAGCCAAGCAGCAAGCACCAGGAGGAAATGCGAGACAAGGGATAATGAGCCAAGTAGAAAGCGCTTGGAGGAAATGCGAGAGAAGGCTGAGACAAGCAGAAAGTCCTTGGAGGAAATGCGAGAGAAGTGTCAATGAGTCCAGGAAAAAGCGCTTGGAGGAAATGTGAGAGAAGGGTGAATGAGCCAAGCAGAAAGCGCATGGAAGAATTAAGAGAAGGGTGAATTAGCTAAGCAGAAAGCGCTAGAAGGAAATGCCAGAGAAGTGTGAATGAGTGAAGCAGAAAGTGATTGGAGGAAATGCGAGAGAAATGTGAATGAGCCAAGAAGAAAGTCCTTGGAGGAAATGAGAGAAAAGGCTGAGGCAAGCAGAAAGTGATTGGAGGAAATGCGAGAGAAATGTGAATGAGCCAAACAGAAAGCGCTTGGAGGAAATGCGAGAGAAGGCTGAGAGAAGCAGAAAGTGCTTGGAGGAAATGCGAGAGAAGTGTGAATGAGCCGAGGAGAAAGCGCTTGGAGGAAATGTGAGAGAAGTGTGAATGAGCCAAGAAGAAAGCGCTTGGAAGAAATGCGAGAGAATCCTGAGCGAAGCAGAAAGTGCTCGGAGGAAATGCGAGAGAAGTGTGAATGAGCCAAGGAGAAAGCGCTTGGAGGAAATGTGAGAGAAGTGTGAATGAGCCAAGAAGAAAGCGCTTGGAAGAAATGCGAGAGAAGGCTGAGCGAAGCAGAAAGTGCTCGGAGGAAATGCGAGAGAAGTGTGAATGAGCCAAGGAGAAAGCGCTTGGAGGAAATGTGAGAGAAGTGTGAATGAGCCAAGAAGAAAGCGCTTGGAAGAAATGCGAGAGAAGGCTGAGCGAAGCAGAAAGTGCTCGGAGGAAATGCGAGAGAAGGCCGAATGAGCCCAGCAGAAAGCGCTTGGAGGAAATGCAAGAGATGTGTGAATGAGCCAAGGAGAAAGCGCATGGAGGACATGCAAGAAAAGACTAAGCCAAGCAGAAAGCGCTTGGAAGAAATGCGAGAGAAGGGTGAATGAACCAAGCTGAAAGCGCTTGGAGGAAATGCGAGAGACAGATGAATGAGCCAAGCAGAAAGCGCTTGGAAGAAGTGCGAGAGAAGGCTGAGCCAAGCAGAAAGTGCTTGGAGGAAATGCGAGAGAAGGCTGACCCAAGCAGAAAGTGCTTGGAGGTAATGCGATAGAAGGCTGAATGAGCCAAGCAGAAAGCGCATGGAGGAAATGCAAAAAAAGGCTGAGCCAAGCTGAAAGCGCTTGGAGCATATGTGAGAGACGGGTGAATGAGCCAAGCAGAAAGCGCTTGGAGGAAATGCGAGAGAAGGCTGAATGATCCAAGCAGAAAGCGCTTGGAGGAAATGCAAGGAAAGGCTGACCCAAGCAGAAAGTGCTTGGAGGCAACGCGATAGAAGGCTTAGCCTAGAAAAAAGCCCTTGGAGGAAATGCGAAAGAAGGCTCAATGGGCCAAGCAGAAAGCGCTTGGAGGTAATGCGAGAGAAGGCTGAGCCAAGAAGGAAGCACTTGGAGGAAATACGAGAGAAGTGTGAATGACCCAAGAAGAAAGCGCATGGATGAAATACAAGAGAAGGGTGAGCCAAGCAGCAAGCACCAGGAGGAAATGCGAGACAAGGGATAATGAGCCAAGTAGAAAGCGCTTGGAGGAAATGCGAGAGAAGGCTGAGACAAGCAGAAAGTCCTTGGAGGAAATGCGAGAGAAGTGTCAATGAGTCCAGGAAAAAGCGCTTGGAGGAAATGTGAGAGAAGGGTGAATGAGCCAAGCAGAAAGCGCATGGAAGAAATGCAAGAGAAGGGTGAATTAGCTAAGCAGAAAGCGCTAGAAGGAAATGCGAGAGAAGTGTGAATGAGTGAAGCAGAAAGTGATTGGAGGAAATGCGAGAGAAATGTGAATGAGCCAAGAAGAAAGTCCTTGGAGGAAATGAGAGAAAAGGCTGAGGCAAGCAGAAAGTGATTGGAGGAAATGCGAGAGAAATGTGAATGAGCCAAACAGAAAGCTCTTGGAGGAAATGCGAGAGAAGGCTGAGAGAAGCAGAAAGTGCTTGGAGGAAATGCGAGAGAAGTGTGAATGAGCCGAGGAGAAAGCGCTTGGAGGAAATGTGAGAGAAGTGTGAATGAGCCAAGAAGAAAGCGCTTGGAAGAAATGCGAGAGAATCCTGAGCGAAGCAGAAAGTGCTCGGAGGAAATGCGAGAGAAGTGTGAATGAGCCAAGGAGAAAGCGCTTGGAGGAAATGTGAGAGAAGTGTGAATGAGCCAAGGAGAAAGCGCTTGGAGGAAATGTGAGAGAAGTGTGAATGAGCCAAGAAGAAAGTGCTTGGAAGAAATGCGAGAGAAGGCTGAGCGAAGCAGAAAGTGCTCGGAGGAAATGCGAGAGAAGGCCGAATGAGCCCAGCAGAAAGCGCTTGGAGGAAATGCAAGAGATGTGTGAATGAGCCAAGGAGAAAGCGCATGGAGGACATGCAAGAAAAGACTAAGCCAAGCAGAAAGCGCTTGGAAGAAATGCGAGAGAAGGGTGAATGAACCAAGCTGAAAGCGCTTGGAGGAAATGCGAGATACGGGTGAATGAGCCAAGCAGAAAGTGCTTGGAGGAAATGCGAGAGAAGGCTGAATGATCCAAGCAGAAAGCTCTTGGAGGAAATGCAAGAAAAGGCTGACCCAAGCAGAAAGTGCTTGGAGGTAATGCGATAGAAGGCTGAATGAGCCAAGCAGAAAGCGCTTGGAGAAAATGCGAGAGATGTGTGAATGAGCCAAGCAGAAAGCGCATGGAGGAAATGCAAGAAAAGGCTGAGCCAAGCTGAAAGCGCTTGGAGGAAATGCGAGAGACGGGTGAATGAGCCAAGCAGAAAGCGCTTGGAGGAAATGCGAGAGACAGATGAATGAGCCAAGCAGAAAGCGCTTGGAGGAAATGCGAGAGATGTGTGAATGAGCCAAGCAGAAAGCGCATGGAGGAAATGCAAAAAAAGGCTGAGCCAAGCTGAAAGCGCTTGGAGGAAATGCGAGAGACGGGTGAATGAGCCAAGCAGAAAGCGCTTGGAGGAAATGCGAGATAGGGATGAATGAGCCAAGCAGAAAGTGCTTGGAGGAAATGCGAGAGAAGGCTGAATGAGCCAAGCAGAAAGCGCTTGAAGGAAATGTGAGAGAAGGGTGAATGAGCCAAGAAGAAAGCGCTTGGAAGAAATGCGAGAGAAGGCTGAAGCAAGCAGAAAGTGCTTGGAGGAAATGCGAGAGAAGGCTGAATGAGGCAAGCAGAAAGCGCTTGGAGGAAATGCAAGAGATGTGTCAATGACCCAAGGAGAAAGCGCTTGGACGAAATGCAAAAAAAGGCTAACCCAAGCAGAAAACGCTTGGAAGAAATGCGAGAGAAGGGTGAATGGGCCAATAAGAAAGCGCTTGGAGGAAATGCGAGAGAAGTGTGAATGAGCCAAGCAGAAAGCGCTTGAAGGAAATGCGAGAGAAGTGTGAATGAGCCAAGCAGAAAGCGCATGGAGGAAATGCAAAAAAAGGCTGAGCCAAGCTGAAAGCGCTTGGAGGAAATGCGAGAGACGGGTGAATGAGCCAAGCAGAAAGCGCTTGGAGGAAATGCGAGAGAGAAGGGTGAATGGGCCAATAAGAAAGCGCTTGGAGGAAATACGAGAGAAGTGTGAATGACCAAGGACAAACAGCTTGGAGCAAATGTGAAAGAAGGGTGAATGACCCAAGCAGAAAGCGCATGGAGGAAATGTGAGAGACAGGTGAATGAGCCAAGCAAAAAGCGCTTGAAGGAAATGCGAGAGAAGTGTGAATGAGCCAAGCAGAAAGTCCTTGGAGGAAATGAGAGAGAAGGCTGAGCCAAGCAGAAAGCAATTGGAGGAAATGCGAGAGAAGGGTGAATGAGCCAAGCAGAAAGCGCTTGGAAGAAGTGCGAGAGAAGGCTGAGCCAAGCAGAAAGTGCTTGGAGGAAATGCGAGAGAAGGCTGAATGAGCCAAGGAGAAAGTACTTTAAGGAAATGTGAGAGAAGGCTGAATGGGCCAATAAGAAAGCGCTTGGAGGAATTACGAGAGAAGTGTGAATGAGCCAAGCAGAAAGTGCATGGAGGAAATGTGAGAGAAGGCTGAGCCAAGGAGAAGCCGCTTGGAGGAAATGTGAGAGAAGTGTGAATGAGCCAAGGAGAAAGAACCTGGAAGAAATACGACAGAAGGCTGAATGAGCCAAGCAGAAAGCGTTTGGAGGAAATGTGAGAGAAGGCTGAGCCAAGGAGAAAGCGCTTGGAGGAAATGCGAGAGACGGATGAATGAGCCAAGCAGAAAGCGCTTGGAAGAAGTGCGAGAGAAGGCTGAATGAGGCAAGGAGAAAGCGCTTGGAGGAAATGGAAGAGATGTGTCAATGACCAAAAGAGAAAGCGCTTGGACGAAATGCAAAAAAAGGCTAACCCAAGCAGAAAACGCTTGGAAGAAATGCGAGAGATAGGTGAATTAGCCAAGCAGAAAGCGCTTGAAGGAAATGAGAGAGAAATGTGAATGAGCCAAGAAGAAAGTCCTTGGAGGAAATGCAAAAAAAGGCTGAGCCAAGCTGAAAGCGCTTGGAGGAAATGAGAGAGACGGGTGAATGAGCCAAGCAGAAAGCGCTTGGAGGAAATGCGAGAGACGGATGAATGAGCCAAGCAGAAAGCGCTTGGAAGAAGTGCGAGAGAAGGCTGAATGAGGCAAGGAGAAAGCGCTTGGAGGAAATGGAAGAGATGTGTCAATGACCAAAGGAGAAAGCGCTTGGACGAAATGCAAAAAAAGGCTAACCCAAGCAGAAAACGCTTGGAAGAAATGCGAGAGAAGGGTGAATGGGCCAATAAGAAAGCGCTTGGAGGAAATACGAGAAAAGTGTGAATGACCAAGGACAAATCGCTTGGAGCAAATGTGAAAGAAGGGTGAATGACCCAAGCAGAAAGCGCATGGAGGAAATGTGAGAGACAGGTGAATGAGCCAAGCAGAAAGCGCTTGAAGGAAATGCGAGAGAAGTGTGAATGAGCCAAGCAGAAAGCGCTTGGAGGAAATGGAAGAGATAGGTGAATTAGCCAAGCAGAAAGCGCATGGAGGAAATGCAAAAAAAGACTGAGCCAAGCAGAAAGCGCTTGAAGGAAATGCGAGAGACGGGTGAATGAGCCAAGCAGAAAGCGCTTGGAGGAAATGCGAGAGACGGATGAATGAGCCAAGCAGAAAGCGCTTGGAGGAAATGCGAGAGATAGGTGAATTAGCCAAGCAGAAAGCGCTTGAAGGAAATGAGAGAGAAATGTGAATGAGCCAAGAAGAAAGTCCTTGGAGGAAATGCAAAAAAAGGCTGAGCCAAGCTGAAAGCGCTTGGAGGAAATGTAAGAGATGTGTCAATGACCAAAGGAGAAAGCGCTTGGACGAAATGCAAAAAAAGGCTAACCCAAGCAGAAAACGCTTGGAAGAAATGCGAGAGAAGGGTGAATGGGCCAATAAGAAAGCGCTTGGAGGAAATACGAGAGAAGTGTGAATGACCAAGGACAAACCGCTTGGAGCAAATGTGAAAGAAGGGTGAATGACCCAAGCAGAAAGCGCATGGAGGAAATGTGAGAGACAGGTGAATGAGCCAAGCAGAAAGCGCTTGAAGGAAATGCGAGAGAAGTGTGAATGAGCCAAGCAGAAAGTCCTTGGAGGAAATGAGAGAGAAGGCTGAGCCAAGCAGAAAGCGATTGGAGGAAATGCGAGAGAAGGGTGAATGACCCAAGCAGAAAGCGCTTGGAGGAAATGCGAGAGACGGATGAATGAGCCAAGCAGAAAACGCTTGGAGGAAATGCGAGAGACGGGTGAATGAGCCAAGCAGAAAGCGCTTGGAGGAAATGCAAGACACGGGTGAATGAGCCAAGCAGAAAGCGCTTGAAGGAAATGCAAGAGAAGTGTGAATGAGCGAAGCAGAAAGTGATTAGAGGAAATGCGAGAGAAATGTGAATGTGCCAAGCAGAAAGCACTTGAAGGAAATGAGAGAGAAGGCTGAGCCAAGCAGAAAGCAATTGGAGGAAATGCGAGAGAAGGGTGAATGAGGCAAGCAGAAAGCGCTTGGAGGAAAGTCGAGAGAACTGTGAATGAGCCAAGCAGAAAGCGCATGGAGGAAATGCAAGAAAAGGCTGACCCAAGCAGAAAGTGCTGGAAGGTAATGCAATAGAAGGCTGAATGAGCCAAGAAGAAAGCGCTTGGAGGAAATGCGAGAGATGTGTGAATGAGCCAAGCAGAAAGCGCTTGGAAGAAATTCGAGAGAAGGCTGAAGCAAGCAGAAAGTGCTTGGAGGAAATGCGAGAGATGTGTGAATGAGCCAATCAGAAAGCGCATGGAGGAAATGCAAGAAAAGGCTGACCCAAGCAGAAAGTGCTTGGAGGTAATGCGATAGAAGGCTGAATGAGCCAAGCAGGAAGCGCATGGAGGAAATGCAAGAAAAGGCTGAGCCAAGCTGAAAGCGCTTGGAGGAAATGCGAAAGACGGGTGAATGAGCCAACCAGAAAGCGCTTGGAGGAAGTGCGAGAGACGGGTGAATGAGCCAAGCAGAAAGCGCTTGGAGGAAATGCGAGAGACGGATGAATGAGCCAAGCAGAAAGCGCTTGGAGGAAATGCGAGAGATAGGTGAATTAGCCAAGCAGAAAGCGCTTGAAGGAAATGAGAGAGAAATGTGAATGAGCCAAGAAGAAAGTCCTTGGAGGAAATGCAAAAAAAGGCTGAGCCAAGCTGAAAGCGCTTGGAGGAAATGTAAGAGATGTGTCAATGACCAAAGGAGAAAGCGCTTGGACGAAATGCAAAAAAAGGCTAACCCAAGCAGAAAACGCTTGGAAGAAATGCGAGAGAAGGGTGAATGGGCCAATAAGAAAGCGCTTGGAGGAAATACGAGAGAAGTGTGAATGACCAAGGACAAACCGCTTGGAGCAAATGTGAAAGAAGGGTGAATGACCCAAGCAGAAAGCGCATGGAGGAAATGTGAGAGACAGGTGAATGAGCCAAGCAGAAAGCGCTTGAAGGAAATGCGAGAGAAGTGTGAATGAGCCAAGCAGAAAGTCCTTGGAGGAAATGAGAGAGAAGGCTGAGCCAAGCAGAAAGCGATTGGAGGAAATGCGAGAGAAGGGTGAATGACCCAAGCAGAAAGCGCTTGGAGGAAATGCGAGAGACGGATGAATGAGCCAAGCAGAAAACGCTTGGAGGAAATGCGAGAGACGGGTGAATGAGCCAAGCAGAAAGCGCTTGGAGGAAATGCAAGACACGGGTGAATGAGCCAAGCAGAAAGCGCTTGAAGGAAATGCAAGAGAAGTGTGAATGAGCGAAGCAGAAAGTGATTAGAGGAAATGCGAGAGAAATGTGAATGTGCCAAGCAGAAAGCACTTGAAGGAAATGAGAGAGAAGGCTGAGCCAAGCAGAAAGCAATTGGAGGAAATGCGAGAGAAGGGTGAATGAGGCAAGCAGAAAGCGCTTGGAGGAAAGTCGAGAGAACTGTGAATGAGCCAAGCAGAAAGCGCATGGAGGAAATGCAAGAAAAGGCTGACCCAAGCAGAAAGTGCTGGAAGGTAATGCAATAGAAGGCTGAATGAGCCAAGAAGAAAGCGCTTGGAGGAAATGCGAGAGATGTGTGAATGAGCCAAGCAGAAAGCGCTTGGAAGAAATTCGAGAGAAGGCTGAAGCAAGCAGAAAGTGCTTGGAGGAAATGCGAGAGATGTGTGAATGAGCCAATCAGAAAGCGCATGGAGGAAATGCAAGAAAAGGCTGACCCAAGCAGAAAGTGCTTGGAGGTAATGCGATAGAAGGCTGAATGAGCCAAGCAGGAAGCGCATGGAGGAAATGCAAGAAAAGGCTGAGCCAAGCTGAAAGCGCTTGGAGGAAATGCGAAAGACGGGTGAATGAGCCAACCAGAAAGCGCTTGGAGGAAGTGCGAGAGACGGGTGAATGAGCCAAGCAGAAAGCGCTTGGAGGAAATGCAAGAGACGGGTGAATGAGCCAAGCAGAAAGCGCTTGAAGGAAATGCAAGAGAAGTGTGAATGAGCGAAGCAGAAAGTGATTAGAGGAAATGCAAGAGAAATGTGAATGTGCCAAGCAGAAAGTCCTTGGAGGAAATGTGAGAGAAGGCTGAATGAACCAAGCAGAAAGCACTTGAAGGAAATGAGACAGAAGGCTGAGCCAAGCAGAAAGCAATTGGAGGAAATGCGAGAGAAGGGTGAATGACCCAAGCAGAAAGTGCTTGGAAGAAGTGGGAGAGAAGGCTGAGCCAAGCAGAAAGTGCTTGGAGGAAATGTGAGAGAAGGCTGAATGAACCAAGCAGAAAGCACTTGGAGGAAATGAGAGAGAAGGCTGAGCCAAGCAGAAAGCAGTTGGAGGAAATGCGAGAGAAGGGTGAATGACCCAAGCAGAAAGCGCTTGGAAAAAGTGCGAGAGAAGGCTGACCCAAGCAGAAAGTGCTTGGAGGTAATGCGATAGAAGGCTGAATGAGCCAAGCAGAAAGTGCTTGGAGGAAATGCGAGAGATGTGTGAATGAGCCTAGCAGAAAGTGCATGTAGGAAATGCAAGAAAACGCTGAGCCAAGCTGAAAGCGCTTGGAGGAAAAGCGAGAGACGGGTGAATGAGCCAAGCAGAAAGCGCTTGGAGGAAATGAGAGAGAAGGCTGAGCCAAGGAGAAAGCAATTGGAGGAAATGCGAGAGAAGGGTGATTGACCCAAGCAGAAAGAACTTGGAAGAAGTGCGAGGGAACGCTGAGGCAAGCAGAAAGTGCTTGGAGGAAATGCGAGAGAAGGCTGAATGAGCCAAGGAGAAAGTACTTGAAGGAAATGTGAGAGAAGGCTGAATGGGCCAATAAGAAAGTTCTTGGAGGTAATGCGAGAGACGGTGAATGAGCCAAGAAGGAAGCACTTGGAGGAAATACGAGAGAAGTGTGAATGACCCAAGAAGAAAGCGCATGGATGAAATACAAGAGAAGGCTGAGCCAAGCAGCAAGCACCAGGAGGAAATGCGAGACAAGGGATAATGAGCCAAGTAGAAAGCGCTTGGAGGAAATGCGAGAGAAGGCTGAGACAAGCAGAAAGTCCTTGGAGGAAATGCGAGAGAAGTGTCAATGAGTCCAGGAAAAAGCGCTTGGAGGAAATGTGAGAGAAGGGTGAATGAGCCAAGCAGAAAGCGCATGGAAGAATTAAGAGAAGGGTGAATTAGCTAAGCAGAAAGCGCTAGAAGGAAATGCCAGAGAAGTGTGAATGAGTGAAGCAGAAAGTGATTGGAGGAAATGCGAGAGAAATGTGAATGAGCCAAGAAGAAAGTCCTTGGAGGAAATGAGAGAAAAGGCTGAGGCAAGCAGAAAGTGATTGGAGGAAATGCGAGAGAAATGTGAATGAGCCAAACAGAAAGCGCTTGGAGGAAATGCGAGAGAAGGCTGAGAGAAGCAGAAAGTGCTTGGAGGAAATGCGAGAGAAGTGTGAATGAGCCGAGGAGAAAGCGCTTGGAGGAAATGTGAGAGAAGTGTGAATGAGCCAAGAAGAAAGCGCTTGGAAGAAATGCGAGAGAATCCTGAGCGAAGCAGAAAGTGCTCGGAGGAAATGCGAGAGAAGTGTGAATGAGCCAAGGAGAAAGCGCTTGGAGGAAATGTGAGAGAAGTGTGAATGAGCCAAGAAGAAAGCGCTTGGAAGAAATGCGAGAGAAGGCTGAGCGAAGCAGAAAGTGCTCGGAGGAAATGCGAGAGAAGTGTGAATGAGCCAAGGAGAAAGCGCTTGGAGGAAATGTGAGAGAAGTGTGAATGAGCCAAGAAGAAAGCGCTTGGAAGAAATGCGAGAGAAGGCTGAGCGAAGCAGAAAGTGCTCGGAGGAAATGCGAGAGAAGGCCGAATGAGCCCAGCAGAAAGCGCTTGGAGGAAATGCAAGAGATGTGTGAATGAGCCAAGGAGAAAGCGCATGGAGGACATGCAAGAAAAGACTAAGCCAAGCAGAAAGCGCTTGGAAGAAATGCGAGAGAAGGGTGAATGAACCAAGCTGAAAGCGCTTGGAGGAAATGCGAGAGACAGATGAATGAGCCAAGCAGAAAGCGCTTGGAAGAAGTGCGAGAGAAGGCTGAGCCAAGCAGAAAGTGCTTGGAGGAAATGCGAGAGAAGGCTGACCCAAGCAGAAAGTGCTTGGAGGTAATGCGATAGAAGGCTGAATGAGCCAAGCAGAAAGCGCATGGAGGAAATGCAAAAAAAGGCTGAGCCAAGCTGAAAGCGCTTGGAGCATATGTGAGAGACGGGTGAATGAGCCAAGCAGAAAGCGCTTGGAGGAAATGCGAGAGAAGGCTGAATGATCCAAGCAGAAAGCGCTTGGAGGAAATGCAAGGAAAGGCTGACCCAAGCAGAAAGTGCTTGGAGGCAACGCGATAGAAGGCTTAGCCTAGAAAAAAGCCCTTGGAGGAAATGCGAAAGAAGGCTCAATGGGCCAAGCAGAAAGCGCTTGGAGGTAATGCGAGAGAAGGCTGAGCCAAGAAGGAAGCACTTGGAGGAAATACGAGAGAAGTGTGAATGACCCAAGAAGAAAGCGCATGGATGAAATACAAGAGAAGGGTGAGCCAAGCAGCAAGCACCAGGAGGAAATGCGAGACAAGGGATAATGAGCCAAGTAGAAAGCGCTTGGAGGAAATGCGAGAGAAGGCTGAGACAAGCAGAAAGTCCTTGGAGGAAATGCGAGAGAAGTGTCAATGAGTCCAGGAAAAAGCGCTTGGAGGAAATGTGAGAGAAGGGTGAATGAGCCAAGCAGAAAGCGCATGGAAGAAATGCAAGAGAAGGGTGAATTAGCTAAGCAGAAAGCGCTAGAAGGAAATGCGAGAGAAGTGTGAATGAGTGAAGCAGAAAGTGATTGGAGGAAATGCGAGAGAAATGTGAATGAGCCAAGAAGAAAGTCCTTGGAGGAAATGAGAGAAAAGGCTGAGGCAAGCAGAAAGTGATTGGAGGAAATGCGAGAGAAATGTGAATGAGCCAAACAGAAAGCTCTTGGAGGAAATGCGAGAGAAGGCTGAGAGAAGCAGAAAGTGCTTGGAGGAAATGCGAGAGAAGTGTGAATGAGCCGAGGAGAAAGCGCTTGGAGGAAATGTGAGAGAAGTGTGAATGAGCCAAGAAGAAAGCGCTTGGAAGAAATGCGAGAGAATCCTGAGCGAAGCAGAAAGTGCTCGGAGGAAATGCGAGAGAAGTGTGAATGAGCCAAGGAGAAAGCGCTTGGAGGAAATGTGAGAGAAGTGTGAATGAGCCAAGGAGAAAGCGCTTGGAGGAAATGTGAGAGAAGTGTGAATGAGCCAAGAAGAAAGCGCTTGGAAGAAATGCGAGAGAAGGCTGAGCGAAGCAGAAAGTGCTCGGAGGAAATGCGAGAGAAGGCCGAATGAGCCCAGCAGAAAGCGCTTGGAGGAAATGCAAGAGATGTGTGAATGAGCCAAGGAGAAAGCGCATGGAGGACATGCAAGAAAAGACTAAGCCAAGCAGAAAGCGCTTGGAAGAAATGCGAGAGAAGGGTGAATGAACCAAGCTGAAAGCGCTTGGAGGAAATGCGAGATACGGGTGAATGAGCCAAGCAGAAAGTGCTTGGAGGAAATGCGAGAGAAGGCTGAATGATCCAAGCAGAAAGCTCTTGGAGGAAATGCAAGAAAAGGCTGACCCAAGCAGAAAGTGCTTGGAGGTAATGCGATAGAAGGCTGAATGAGCCAAGCAGAAAGCGCTTGGAGAAAATGCGAGAGATGTGTGAATGAGCCAAGCAGAAAGCGCATGGAGGAAATGCAAGAAAAGGCTGAGCCAAGCTGAAAGCGCTTGGAGGAAATGCGAGAGACGGGTGAATGAGCCAAGCAGAAAGCGCTTGGAGGAAATGCGAGAGACAGATGAATGAGCCAAGCAGAAAGCGCTTGGAGGAAATGCGAGAGATGTGTGAATGAGCCAAGCAGAAAGCGCATGGAGGAAATGCAAAAAAAGGCTGAGCCAAGCTGAAAGCGCTTGGAGGAAATGCGAGAGACGGGTGAATGAGCCAAGCAGAAAGCGCTTGGAGGAAATGCGAGATAGGGATGAATGAGCCAAGCAGAAAGTGCTTGGAGGAAATGCGAGAGAAGGCTGAATGAGCCAAGCAGAAAGCGCTTGAAGGAAATGTGAGAGAAGGGTGAATGAGCCAAGAAGAAAGCGCTTGGAAGAAATGCGAGAGAAGGCTGAAGCAAGCAGAAAGTGCTTGGAGGAAATGCGAGAGAAGGCTGAATGAGGCAAGCAGAAAGCGCTTGGAGGAAATGCAAGAGATGTGTCAATGACCCAAGGAGAAAGCGCTTGGACGAAATGCAAAAAAAGGCTAACCCAAGCAGAAAACGCTTGGAAGAAATGCGAGAGAAGGGTGAATGGGCCAATAAGAAAGCGCTTGGAGGAAATGCGAGAGAAGTGTGAATGAGCCAAGCAGAAAGCGCTTGAAGGAAATGCGAGAGAAGTGTGAATGAGCCAAGCAGAAAGCGCATGGAGGAAATGCAAAAAAAGGCTGAGCCAAGCTGAAAGCGCTTGGAGGAAATGCGAGAGACGGGTGAATGAGCCAAGCAGAAAGCGCTTGGAGGAAATGCGAGAGAGAAGGGTGAATGGGCCAATAAGAAAGCGCTTGGAGGAAATACGAGAGAAGTGTGAATGACCAAGGACAAACAGCTTGGAGCAAATGTGAAAGAAGGGTGAATGACCCAAGCAGAAAGCGCATGGAGGAAATGTGAGAGACAGGTGAATGAGCCAAGCAAAAAGCGCTTGAAGGAAATGCGAGAGAAGTGTGAATGAGCCAAGCAGAAAGTCCTTGGAGGAAATGAGAGAGAAGGCTGAGCCAAGCAGAAAGCAATTGGAGGAAATGCGAGAGAAGGGTGAATGAGCCAAGCAGAAAGCGCTTGGAAGAAGTGCGAGAGAAGGCTGAGCCAAGCAGAAAGTGCTTGGAGGAAATGCGAGAGAAGGCTGAATGAGCCAAGGAGAAAGTACTTTAAGGAAATGTGAGAGAAGGCTGAATGGGCCAATAAGAAAGCGCTTGGAGGAATTACGAGAGAAGTGTGAATGAGCCAAGCAGAAAGTGCATGGAGGAAATGTGAGAGAAGGCTGAGCCAAGGAGAAGCCGCTTGGAGGAAATGTGAGAGAAGTGTGAATGAGCCAAGGAGAAAGAACCTGGAAGAAATACGACAGAAGGCTGAATGAGCCAAGCAGAAAGCGTTTGGAGGAAATGTGAGAGAAGGCTGAGCCAAGGAGAAAGCGCTTGGAGGAAATGTGAGAGAAGTGTGAATGAGCCAAGGAGAAAGAACCTGGAAGAAATACGAGAGAAGGCTGAATGAGCCAAGCAGAGAGCGCTTGAAGGAAATGTGAGAGAACGGTGAATAACCCAAGCAAAAAGCGCATGGAGGAAATGCAAGAAAAGGCTGACCCAAGCAGAAAGTGCTTGGAGGTAACGCGATAGAAGGCTGAATGAGCCAAGCAGAAAGCGCTTGGAGGAAATGCGAGAGATGTGTGAATGAGCCAAACAGAAAGCGCTTGGAGGAAATGCGTGAGTAGGCTGAGACAAGCAGAAAGTCCTTGGAGGAAATGCGAGAGAAGTGGGAATGAGTCCAGGAGAAAGCGCTTGGAGGAAATGTGAGAGAAGGGTGAATGAGCCAAGCAGAAAGCGCATGGAGGAAATGTGAGAGAAATGTGAATGAGCCAAAGACAAAGTGCTTGAAGGTAATCTGAGAGAAGGCTGAATGGGCCATCTAGAAAACGCTTGGAGGTAATGAGAGAAGGGTGAATGAGCCAAGCAGAAAGCATTTGGAGGAAATGCGAGAGAAATGTGAATGAGCCAAAAAGTAAGTGCTTGGAGGAAATGCGAGAGAAGGCAGAGCCAAGCAGAAAGTGTTTGGAGGAAATGGGAGAGAAGTCTGAGAGAAGCAGCAAGTGCTTGGAGGAAATACGAGAGAACTGTGAATGAGCAAGGGAGAAAGTGCTTGAAGGGAAGGTGAGAGAAAGCTGAATGAGCCAAGGAGAAACCGCTTGGAGGAAATTTGAGAGAAGTGTGAATGAGCCAAGCAGAAAGCACTTGGAGGAAATGTGAGAGAAGTGTGCATGACCCAAGCAGAAAGAACTTGGAAGAAATGCGAGAGAAGGCTGAATGAGCCAAGCAGAAAGCATTTGGAGGAAATGCGAGAGAAGTGGGAATGAGTCCAGGAGAAAGTACTTTAAGGAAATGTGAGAGAAGGCTGAATGGGCCAATAAGAAAGCGCTTGGAGGAATTACGAGAGAAGTGTGAATGGGCCAAGTAGAAAGTTCTTGGAGGTAATGCGAGAGAAGTGTGAATGAGCGAAGAAAAAAGCGCTTTGAGCAAATGTGACAGAAGGGTGAATGAGCCAAGCAGAAAGTGCATGGAGGAAATGTGAGAGAAGGCTGAGCCAAGGAGAAACCGCTTGGAGGAAATGTGAGAGAAGTGTGAATCAGCCAAGGAGAAAGAACCTGGAAGAAATACGAGAGAAGGCTGAATGAGCCAAGCAGAAAGCGTTTGGAGGAAATGTGAGAGAAGGCTGAGCCAAGGAGAAAGCGCTTGGAGGAAATGTGAGAGAAGTGTGAATGAGCCAAGGAGAAAGAACCTGGAAGAAATAGGAGAGAAGGCTGAATGAGCCAAGCAGAGAGCGCTTGGAGGAAATGAGAGAGAAAGGTGAATGAGCCAAGCAGAAAGCGCATGGAGGAAATGCGAGAGAAGGCTGAGCCAACCAGAAAGTGCTTGGAGGAAATGCGAGAGATGGGTGAATGAGCCAAGCAGAAAGCCCTTGGAGGAAATGCGAGAGAAGGGTGAATGACCCAAGCAGAAAGTCCTTGGAGGAAATGAGAGAGAAGGCTGAGCCAAGGAGAAAACAATTGGAGGAAATGCGAGAGAAGGGTGTTTGACCAAAGCAGAAAGCGCTTGGAAGAAGTGCGAGAGAAGGCTGAGCCAAGCAGAAAGTGCTTGGAGGAAATGCGAGAGAAGGCTGAATGAGCCAAGGAGAAAGTACTTTAAGGAAATGTGAGAGAAGGCTGAATGGGCCAATAAGAAAGCGCTTGGAGGAATTACGAGAGAAGTGTGAATGGGCCAAGTAGAAAGTTCTTGGAGGTAATGCGAGAGAAGTGTGAATGAGCGAAGAAAAAAGCGCTTTGAGCAAATGTGACAGAAGGGTGAATGAGCCAAGCAGAAAGTGCATGGAGGAAATGTGAGAGAAGGCTGAGCCAAGGAGAAACCGCTTGGAGGAAATGTGAGAGAAGTGTGAATGAGCCAAGGAGAAAGAACCTGGAAGAAATACGAGAGAAGGCTGAATGAGCCAAGCAGAAAGCGTTTGGAGGAAATGTGAGAGAAGGCTGAGCCAAGGAGAAAGCGCTTGGAGGAAATGTGAGAGAAGTGTGAATGAGCCAAGGAGAAAGAACCTGGAAGAAATAGGAGAGAAGGCTGAATGAGCCAAGCAGAGAGCGCTTGAAGGAAATGTGAGAGAACGGTGAATAACCCAAGCAAAAAGCGCATGGAGGAAATGCAAGAAAAGGCTGACCCAAGCAGAAAGTGCTTGGAGGTAATGCGATAGAAGGCTGAATGAGCCAAGCAGAAAGCGCTTGGAGGAAATGCGAGAGATGTGTGAATGAGCCAAACAGAAAGCGCTTGGAGGAAATGCGAGAGAAGGCTGAGACAAGCAGAAAGTCCTTGGAGGAAATGCGAGAGAAGTGGGAATGAGTCCAGGAGAAAGCGCTTGGAGAAAATGTGAGAGAAGGGTGAATGAGCCAAGCAGAAAGCGCATGGAGGAAATGTGAGAGAAATGTGAATGAGCCAAAGACAAAGTGCTTGAAGGTAATCTGAGAGAAGGCTGAATGGGCCATCTAGAAAACACTTGGAGGTAATGAGAGAAGGGTGAATGAGCCAAGCAGAAAGCATTTGGAGGAAATGCGAGAGAAATGTGAATGAGCCAAAAAGAAAGTGCTTGGTGGAAATGCGAGAGAAGGCAGAGCCAAGCATAAAGTGCTTGGAGGAAATGGGAGAGAAGTCTGAGAGAAGCAGCAAGTGCTTGGAGGAAATACGAGAGAACTGTGAATGAGCAAGGGAGAAAGTGCTTGAAGGGAAGGTGAGAGAAGGCTGAATGAGCCAAGGAGAAACCGCTTGGAGGAAATTTGAGAGAAGTGTGAATGAGCCAAGCAGAAAGCACTTGGAGGAAATGTGAGAGAAGTGTGCATGACCCAAGCAGAAAGAACTTGGAAGAAATGCGAGAGAAGGCTGAATGAGCCAAGCAGAAAGCATTTGGAGGAAATGCGAGAGAAGTGGGAATGAGTCCAGGAGAAAGCGCTTGGAGGAAATGAGAGAGAAAGGTGAATGAGCCAAGCAGAAAGCGCATGGAGGAAATGCGAGAGAAGGCTGAGCCAACCAGAAAGTGCTTGTAGGAAATGCGAGAGAAATGTGAATGAGGCAAGCAGAAAGTCCTTGGAGGAAATGAGAGAGAAGGCTGAGCCAAGCAGAAAGCAATTGGAGGAAATGCGAGAGAAGGCTGAATGACCCAAGCAGAAAGCGCTTGGAAGAAGTGCGAGAGAAGGCTGAGCCAAGCAGAAAGTGCTTGGAGGAAATGAGAGAGAAGGCTGAGGCAAGCAGAAAGCAATTGGAGGAAATGCGAGAGAAGGGTGAATGACCCAAGCAGAAAGCGCTTGGAAGAAGTGCCAGAGAAGGCTGAGCCAAGCAGAAAGTGCTTGGAGGAAATGCGAGAGAAGGCTGAATGAGCCAAGCTGAAAGCGCTTGGAGGAAATGCAAGAGATGTGTCAATGACCCAAGGAGAAAGCGCATGGACGAAATGCAAAAAAAGGCTAACCCAAGCAGAAAACGCTTGGAAGAAATGCGAAAGAAGGGTGAATGTGCCAATAAGAAAGCGCTTGGAGGAAATACGAGAGAAGTGTGAATGAGCAAAGGACAAACCGCTTGGAGCAAATGTGAAAGAAGGGTGAATGACCCAAGCAGAAAGCGCATGGAGGAAATGTGAGAGAAGGCTGAGCCAACCAGAAAGCGCATGGAGGAAATGCTAGAGAAGTGTGAATGAGTGAAGCAGAAAGTGATTGGAGGAAATGCGAGAGAAATGTAAATGAGCCAAACAGAAAGCGCTTGTAAGAAATGCAAGAGAAGGCTGAATGAACCAAGCAAAAAATGCTTGGAGGAAATGCGAGAGAAATGTGAATGAGCCTAACAGAAAGTGCTTTGAGGAAATGGGAGAGAGGGATAATTCAGCCAAGCAGAAAGTGCTTGGAGGAAATGGGAGAGAAGTCTGAGACAAGCAGCAAGTGCTTGGAGGAAATACGAGAGTACTGTGAATGAGCAAGGAAGAAAGGGCTTGAAGGAAAGGTGAGAGAAGGCTTAATGGGCCACTAAGAAAGCTCTTGGAGGAAATACGAGAGGAGGCTGAATGGGCCACTGAGAAAGCGCTTGGAGGTAATGTGACAGAAGGGTGAATGAGCCAAGCAGAAAGGGCATGGAGGAAATGTGAGAGAAGGCTGAGCCATGGAGAAACCACTTGGAGGAAATGTGAGAGAAGTGTGAATGAGCCAAGGAGAAAGAACCTGGAAGAAATTTGAGAGAAGGCTGAATGAGCCAAGCAGAAAGCGTTTGGAGGAAATGTGAGAGAAGGGTGAATGAGCCAAGCAGAAAGCGCTTGGAGGAAATGCGAGAGATGGGTGAATGAGCGAAGCAGAAAGTGATTGGAGGAAATGCGAGAGAAATGTGAATGAGCCAAGCAGAAAGCAATTGGAGGAAATGCGAGAGAAGGATGAATGGGCCACTAAGAAAGCTCTTGGAGGTAATGTGACAGAAGGGTGAATGAGCCAAGCAGAAAGGGCATGGAGGAAATGTGAGAGAAGGTTGAGCCAAGGAGAAACCACTTGGAGGAAATGTGAGAGAAGTGTGAATGAGCCAAGGAGAAAGAACCTGGAAGAAATGTGAGAGAAGGCTGAATGAGCCAAGCAGAAAGCATTTGGAGGAAATGTGAAAGAAGGGTGAATGACCCAAGCAGAAAGCAATTGGAGGAAATGCGAGAGAAGGGTGAATGACCCAAGCAGAAAGCGCTTTGAAGAAGTGCGAGAGAAGGCTGACCCAAGCAGAAAGTGCTTGGAGGTAATGCGATAGAAGGCTGAATGAGCCAAGCAGAAAGGGCTTGGAGGAAATGCGAGAGATAGGTGAATTAGCCAAGCAGAACGCACTTGAAGGAAATGCGAGAGAAGTGTGAATGAGCCAAGCAGAAAGTGATTGGAGGAAATGAGAGAGAAATGTGAATGAGGCAAGCAGAAAGTCCTTGGAGGAAATGAGAGAGAAGGCTGAGCCAAGCAGAAAGCAATTGGAGGAAATGCGAGAGAAGGCTGAATGACCCGAGCAGAAAGCGCTTGGAAGAAGTGCGAGAGAAGGCTGAGCCAAGCAGAAAGTGCTTGGAGGCAATGAGAGAGAAGGCTGAGCCAAGCAGAAAGCAATTGGAGGAAATGCGAGAGAAGGGTGAATGACCCAAGCAGAAAGCGCTTGGAAGAAGTGCCAGAGAAGGCTGAGCCAAGCAGAAAGTGCTTGGAGGAAATGCGAGAGAAGGCTGAATGAGCCAAGCAGAAAGTGCATGGAGGAAATGTGAGAGAAGGCTGAGCCAAGGAGAAACCGCTTGGAGGAAATGTGAGAGAAGTGTAAATGAGCCAAGGAGAAAGAACCTGGAAGAAATACGAGAGAAGGCTGAATGAGCCAAGCAGAAAGCGTTTGGAGGAAATGTGAGAGAAGGCTGGGCCAAGGAGAAAGCGCTTCGAGGAAATGTGAGAGAAGTGTGAATGAGCCAAGGAGAAAGAACCTGGAAGAAATACGAGAGAAGGCTGAATGAGCCAAGCAGAGAGCGCTTGAAGGAAATGTGAGAGAACGGTGAATAACCCAAGCAAAAAGCGCATGGAGGAAATGCAAGAAAAGGCTGACCCAAGCAGAAAGTGCTTGGAGGTAATGCGATAGAAGGCTGAATGAGCCAAGCAGAAAGCGCTTGGAGGAAATGCGAGAGAAGGGTGAATGACCCAAGCAGAAAGCGCTTGGAAGAAGTGCCAGAGAAGGCTGAGCCAAGCAGAAAGTGCTTGGAGGAAATGCGAGAGAAGGCTGAATGAGCCAAGCTGAAAGCGCTTGGAGGAAATGCAAGAGATGTGTCAATGACCCAAGGAGAAAGCGCATGGACGAAATGCAAAAAAAGGCTAACCCAAGCAGAAAACGCTTCGAAGAAATGCGAAAGAAGGGTGAATGTGCCAATAAGAAAGTGCTTGGAGGAAATACGAGAGAAGTGTGAATGAGCAAAGGACAAACCGCTTGGAGCAAATGTGAAAGAAGGGTGAATGACCCAAGCAGAAAGCGCATGGAGGAAATGTGAGAGAAGGCTGAGCCAACCAGAAAGCGCATGGAGGAAATGCTAGAGAAGTGTGAATGGGTGAAGCAGAAAGTGATTGGAGGAAATGCGAGAGAAATGTAAATGAGCCAAACAGAAAGCGCTTGTAAGAAATGCAAGAGAAGGCTGAATGAACCAAGCAAAAAATGCTTGGAGGAAATGCGAGAGAAATGTGAATGAGCCTAACAGAAAGTGCTTTGAGGAAATGGGAGAGAGGGATAATTCAGCCAAGCAGAAAGTGCTTGGAGGAAATGGGAGAGAAGTCTGAGACAAGCAGCAAGTGCTTGGAGGAAGTACGAGAGTACTGTGAATGAGCAAGGAAGAAAGGGCTTGAAGGAAAGGTGAGAGAAGGCTTAATGGGCCACTAAGAAAGCTCTTGGAGGAAATACGAGAGGAGGCTGAATGGGCCACTGAGAAAGCTCTTGGAGGTAATGTGACAGAAGGGTGAATGAGCCAAGCAGAAAGGGCATGGAGGAAATGTGAGAGAAGGCTGAGCCATGGAGAAACCACTTGGAGGAAATGTGAGAGAAGTGTGAATGAGCCAAGGAGAAAGAACCTGGAAGAAATTTGAGAGAAGGCTGAATGAGCCAAGCAGAAAGCGTTTGGAGGAAATGTGAGAGAAGGGTGAATGAGCCAAGCAGAAAGCGCTTGGAGGAAATGCGAGAGATGGGTGAATGGGCCACTAAGAAAGCTCTTGGAGGTAATGTGACAGAAGGGTGAATGAGCCAAGCAGAAAGGGCATGGAGGAAATGTGAGAGAAGGCTGAGCCATGGAGAAACCACTTGGAGGAAATGTGAGAGAAGTGTGAATGAGCCAAGGAGAAAGAACCTGGAAGAAATTTGAGAGAAGGCTGAATGAGCCAAGCAGAAAGCGCATGGAGGAAATGTGAGAGAAGGCTGAGCCAACCAGAAAGCGCATGGAGGAAATGCTAGAGAAGTGTGAATGAGTGAAGCAGAAAGTGATTGGAGGAAATGCGAGAGAAATGTAAATGAGCCAAACAGAAAGCGCTTGTAAGAAATGCAAGAGAAAGCTGAATGAACCAAGCAAAAAATGCTTGGAGGAAATGCGAGAGAAATGTGAATGAGCCTAACAGAAAGTGCTTTGAGGAAATGGGAGAGAGGGATAATTCAGCCAAGCAGAAAGTGCTTGGAGGAAATGGGAGAGAAGTCTGAGACAAGCAGCAAGTGCTTGGAGGAAATACGAGAGTACTGTGAATGAGCAAGGAAGAAAGGGCTTGAAGGAAAGGTGAGAGAAGGCTTAATGGGCCACTAAGAAAGCTCTTGGAGGAAATACGAGAGGAGGCTGAATGGGCCACTGAGAAAGCGCTTGGAGGTAATGTGACAGAAGGGTGAATGAGCCAAGCAGAAAGGGCATGGAGGAAATGTGAGAGAAGGCTGAGCCATGGAGAAACCACTTGGAGGAACTGTGAGAGAAGTGTGAATGAGCCAAGGAGAAAGAACCTGGAAGAAATTTGAGAGAAGGCTGAATGAGCCAAGCAGAAAGCGTTTGGAGGAAATGTGAGAGAAGGGTGAATGAGCCAAGCAGAAAGCGCTTGGAGGAAATGCGAGAGACGGGTGAATGAGCGAAGCAGAAAGTGATTGGAGGAAATGCGAGAGAAATGTGAATGAGCCAAGCAGAAAGCAATTGGAGGAAATGCGAGAGAAGGATGAATGGGCCACTAAGAAAGCTCTTGGAGGTAATGTGACAGAAGGGTGAATGAGCCAAGCAGAAAGGGCATGGAGGAAATGTGAGAGAAGGTTGAGCCAAGGAGAAACCACTTGGAGGAAATGTGAGAGAAGTGTGAATGAGCCAAGGAGAAAGAACCTGGAAGAAATGTGAGAGAAGGCTGAATGAGCCAAGCAGAAAGCATTTGGAGGAAATGTGAAAGAAGGGTGAATGACCCAAGCAGAAAGCAATTGGAGGAAATGCGAGAGAAGGGTGAATGACCCAAGCAGAAAGCGCTTTGAAGAAGTGCGAGAGAAGGCTGACCCAAGCAGAAAGTGCTTGGAGGTAATGCGATAGAAGGCTGAATGAGCCAAGCAGAAAGGGCTTGGAGGAAATGCGAGAGATAGGTGAATTAGCCAAGCAGAACGCACTTGAAGGAAATGCGAGAGAAGTGTGAATGAGCCAAGCAGAAAGTGATTGGAGGAAATGAGAGAGAAATGTGAATGAGGCAAGCAGAAAGTCCTTGGAGGAAATGAGAGAGAAGGCTGAGCCAAGCAGAAAGCAATTGGAGGAAATGCGAGAGAAGGCTGAATGACCCGAGCAGAAAGCGCTTGGAAGAAGTGCGAGAGAAGGCTGAGCCAAGCAGAAAGTGCTTGGAGGCAATGAGAGAGAAGGCTGAGCCAAGCAGAAAGCAATTGGAGGAAATGCGAGAGAAGGGTGAATGACCCAAGCAGAAAGCGCTTGGAAGAAGTGCCAGAGAAGGCTGAGCCAAGCAGAAAGTGCTTGGAGGAAATGCGAGAGAAGGCTGAATGAGCCAAGCAGAAAGTGCATGGAGGAAATGTGAGAGAAGGCTGAGCCAAGGAGAAACCGCTTGGAGGAAATGTGAGAGAAGTGTAAATGAGCCAAGGAGAAAGAACCTGGAAGAAATACGAGAGAAGGCTGAATGAGCCAAGCAGAAAGCGTTTGGAGGAAATGTGAGAGAAGGCTGGGCCAAGGAGAAAGCGCTTCGAGGAAATGTGAGAGAAGTGTGAATGAGCCAAGGAGAAAGAACCTGGAAGAAATACGAGAGAAGGCTGAATGAGCCAAGCAGAGAGCGCTTGAAGGAAATGCGAGAGAAGGGTGAATGACCCAAGCAGAAAGCGCTTGGAAGAAGTGCCAGAGAAGGCTGAGCCAAGCAGAAAGTGCTTGGAGGAAATGCGAGAGAAGGCTGAATGAGCCAAGCTGAAAGCGCTTGGAGGAAATGCAAGAGATGTGTCAATGACCCAAGGAGAAAGCGCATGGACGAAATGCAAAAAAAGGCTAACCCAAGCAGAAAACGCTTCGAAGAAATGCGAAAGAAGGGTGAATGTGCCAATAAGAAAGTGCTTGGAGGAAATACGAGAGAAGTGTGAATGAGCAAAGGACAAACCGCTTGGAGCAAATGTGAAAGAAGGGTGAATGACCCAAGCAGAAAGCGCATGGAGGAAATGTGAGAGAAGGCTGAGCCAACCAGAAAGCGCATGGAGGAAATGCTAGAGAAGTGTGAATGGGTGAAGCAGAAAGTGATTGGAGGAAATGCGAGAGAAATGTAAATGAGCCAAACAGAAAGCACTTGTAAGAAATGCAAGAGAAGGCTGAATGAACCAAGCAAAAAATGCTTGGAGGAAATGCGAGAGAAATGTGAATGAGCCTAACAGAAAGTGCTTTGAGGAAATGGGAGAGAGGGATAATTCAGCCAAGCAGAAAGTGCTTGGAGGAAATGGGAGAGAAGTCTGAGACAAGCAGCAAGTGCTTGGAGGAAGTACGAGAGTACTGTGAATGAGCAAGGAAGAAAGGGCTTGAAGGAAAGGTGAGAGAAGGCTTAATGGGCCACTAAGAAAGCTCTTGGAGGAAATACGAGAGGAGGCTGAATGGGCCACTGAGAAAGCTCTTGGAGGTAATGTGACAGAAGGGTGAATGAGCCAAGCAGAAAGGGCATGGAGGAAATGTGAGAGAAGGCTGAGCCATGGAGAAACCACTTGGAGGAAATGTGAGAGAAGTGTGAATGAGCCAAGGAGAAAGAACCTGGAAGAAATTTGAGAGAAGGCTGAATGAGCCAAGCAGAAAGCGTTTGGAGGAAATGTGAGAGAAGGGTGAATGAGCCAAGCAGAAAGCGCTTGGAGGAAATGCGAGAGACGGGTGAATGGGCCACTAAGAAAGCTCTTGGAGGTAATGTGACAGAAGGGTGAATGAGCCAAGCAGAAAGGGCATGGAGGAAATGTGAGAGAAGGTTGAGCCAAGGAGAAACCACTTGGAGGAAATGTGAGAGAAGTGTGAATGAGCCAAGGAGAAAGAACCTGGAAGAAATGTGAGAGAAGGCTGAATGAGCCAAGCAGAAAGCGTTTGGAGGAAATGTGAAAGAAGGGTGAATGACCCAAGCAGAAAGCAATTGGAGGAAATGCGAGAGAAGGGTGAATGACCCAAGCAGAAAGCGCTTTGAAGAAGTGCGAGAGAAGGCTGACCCAAGCAGAAAGTGCTTGGAGGTAATGCGATAGAAGGCTGAATGAGCCAAGCAGAAAGCGCTTGGAGGAAATGCAAGAGATAGGTGAATTAGCCAAGCAGAAAGCACTTGAAGGAAATGCGAGAGAAGTGTGAATGAGCCAAGCAGAAAGTGATTGGAGGAAATGAGAGAGAAATGTGAATGAGGCAAGCAGAAAGTCCTTGGAGGAAATGAGAGAGAAGGCTGAGCCAAGCAGAAAGCAATTGGAGGAAATGCGAGAGAAGGCTGAATGACCCGAGCAGAAAGCGCTTGGAAGAAGTGCGAGAGAAGGCTGAGCCAAGCAGAAAGCAATTGGAGGAAATGCGAGAGAAGGGTGAATGACCCAAGCAGAAAGCGCTTGGAAGAAGTGCTAGAGAAGGCTGAGCCAAGCAGAAAGTGCTTGGAGGAAATGCGAGAGAAGGCTGAATGAGCCAAGCAGAAAGTGCATGGAGGAAATGTGAGAGAAGGCTGAGCCAAGGAGAAACCGCTTGGAGGAAATGTGAGAGAAGTGTGAATGAGCCAAGGAGAAAGAACCTGGAAGAAATACGAGAGAAGGCTGAATGAGCCAAGCAGAAAGCGTTTGGAGGAAATGTGAGAGAAGGCTGAGCCAAGGAGAAAGCGCTTGGAGGAAATGTGAGAGAAGTGTGAATGAGCCAAGGAGAAAGAACCTGGAAGAAATACGAGAGAAGGCTGAATGAGCCAAGCAGAGAGCGCTTGAAGGAAATGTGAGAGAAGGCTGAGACAAGCAGAAAGTCCTTGGAGGAAATGCGAGAGAAGTGGGAATGAGTCCAGGAGAAAGCGCTTGGAGGAAATGTGAGAGAAGGGTGAATGAGCCAAGCAGAAAGCGCATGGAGGAAATGTGAGAGAAATGTGAATGAGCCAAAGACAAAGTGCTTGAAGGTAATCTGAGAGAAGGCTGAATGGGCCATCTAGAAAACACTTGGAGGTAATGAGAGAAGGGTGAATGAGCCAAGCAGAAAGCATTTGGAGGAAATGCGAGAGAAATGTGAATGAGCCAAAAAGAAAGTGCTTGGTGGAAATGCGAGAGAAGGCAGAGCCAAGCAGAAAGTGCTTGGAGGAAACGGGAGAGAAGTCTGAGAGAAGCAGCAAGTGCTTGGAGGAAATACGAGAGAACTGTGAATGAGCAACGGAGAAAGTGCTTGAAGGGAAGGTGAGAGAAGGCTGAATGAGCCAAGGAGAAACCGCTTGGAGGAAATTTGAGAGAAGTGTGAATGAGCCAAGCAGAAAGCACTTGGAGGAAATGTGAGAGAAGTGTGCATGACCCAAGCAGAAAGAACTTGGAAGAAATGCGAGAGAAGGCTGAATGAGCCAAGCAGAAAGCATTTGGAGGAAATGCGAGAGAAGTGGGAATGAGTCCAGGAGAAAGCGCTTGGAGGAAATGAGAGAGAAAGGTGAATGAGCCAAGCAGAAAGCGCATGGAGGAAATGCGAGAGAAGGCTGAGCCAACCAGAAAGTGCTTGTAGGAAATGCGAGAGAAATGTGAATGAGGCAAGCAGAAAGTCCTTGGAGGAAATGAGAGAGAAGGCTGAGCCAAGCAGAAAGCAATTGGAGGAAATGCGAGAGAAGGCTGAATGACCCAAGCAGAAAGCGCTTGGAAGAAGTGCGAGAGAAGGCTGAGCCAAGCAGAAAGCAATTGGAGGAAAGGCGAGAGAAGGGTGAATGACCCAAGCAGAAAGCGCTTGGAAGAAGTGCCAGAGAAGGCTGAGCCAAGCAGAAAGTGCTTGGAGGAAATGCGAGAGAAGGCTGAATGAGCCAAGCTGAAAGCGCTTGGAGGAAATGCAAGAGATGTGTCAATGACCCAAGGAGAAAGCGCATGGACGAAATGCAAAAAAAGGCTAACCCAAGCAGAAAACGCTTGGAAGAAATGCGAAAGAAGGGTGAATGTGCCAATAAGAAAGCGCTTGGAGGAAATACGAGAGAAGTGTGAATGAGCAAAGGACAAACCGCTTGGAGCAAATGGGAAAGAAGGGTGAATGACCCAAGCAGAAAGCGCATGGAGGAAATGTGAGAGAAGGCTGAGCCAACCAGAAAGCGCATGGAGGAAATGCTAGAGAAGTGTGAATGAGTGAAGCAGAAAGTGATTGGAGGAAATGCGAGAGAAATGTAAATGAGCCAAACAGAAAGCGCTTGTAAGAAATGCAAGAGAAGGCTGAATGAACCAAGCAAAAAATGCTTGGAGGAAATGCGAGAGAAATGTGAATGAGCCTAACAGAAAGTGCTTTGAGGAAATGGGAGAGAGGGATAATTCAGCCAAGCAGAAAGTGCTTGGAGGAAATGGGAGAGAAGTCTGAGACAAGCAGCAAGTGCTTGGAGGAAATACGAGAGTACTGTGAATGAGCAAGGAAGAAAGGGCTTGAAGGAAAGGTGAGAGAAGGCTTAATGGGCCACTAAGAAAGTGAAGCTTGGCCCTCCGCAGGCAAGCCTTCAATTCTGATCTGGGGCACCCCATAGCACTCCAATCAATGGCGCGTCCTTCACGATCATGGAATTAAGAGACACATGCTGATCACATTTCTCTGGGTGAAGCAACTGGTGACAAAAGGCTGCCTCCCCTATTTATTGAATGTTACAGTGGGTGGTTACACAATGCATCACATGGTTACAAACAGCCAATGACAATGTTATACTCTGTAGCCAATGACAAGGCTACACTGCAGGGCCACCCTGTGGCCAATGGATTCAAACCTTGGTACAACTGTCCATCCACCTGTTGGCCCCTCCCTCATTTCCTGTCCCAGGCCATATGGCAAGTCCTTTGTTCCAAAGCACATGGCTTGTCCCTCTGATATGGCCAATGGACTCCACCTCTTGGCTCCTCCTCCATTTCCTGTTGCTTCCAAGACAGCATGGTAAAGTCACATGGTACAGTCTCTTTGTTGCAAGCCCATCCAAGCCTCATGTATCACAACATATTACAACATATCAACTTTTTTTATTTTATTTTTAGCAGCTGTGGGTTGTTTCACCTATGCACCATCCAGTTCTGTACACGATCCTAGGCACATAAGCTTGTCATCTGTGTCCTCAGAGGTTGCCATCATAAAAACATCTCTGTCCATTCATAAGAGGCAGGAGTTGGTTCTTGGCTCTTTTACAGGAGATGGTTAGAAGAGGGAGGCTTACACAGGTTCAGCAGGGGGGGGAATGCATTTGTACACAACAACAGATTGTTACACAAAATACTAGAAACATTATACTAAAAACCCATTCCTTGAGCCACCCAGCATTAGGTGGCCAGGAAAATGTCAATCAAACAAGGCATACAGTTTCTTGTGATAAAGGATTGTTTTGTACCATATTTTCCATGTGAGCAATTGTGGCAGTAATGTTGTGTGCGTTGTCATTTTTTCCACATAAGATCTAATCTTTATCAGATGTGAGAGCATTGTATTCTGAGAAGTTGTACAAAGTTTCAAAGTTTTCACCAAAATCAAACAAGGGAACAGAATCAGCACATGTTGTTGTCATTCTTTGTCTCATTATCTAGCTTTATAGTCTAGCTGCAAGGATAGTTGTTACAAGATTGCCAAATACCTAGAAAGGTGTTGTTAACACAAAGTAAGGAAGGATTCAAAGTTAAAGAGAGAGATTGAGAGATTTCATTCATAGGCACGCTATGAAGGCATACACGTTTGCTTCTGTGTTTGTTCTGTGCTGAAATGTTATCAGATCCAACAATTGGATGCATACAGCAACATAGCATGGTGAGACAAAAAAATGCAAAGCAGCAATGATTTGTCACAAAAATTTAAATCATCAAAAAGAAATAAGAAAGAGACAAAATTAAAATTCATTAAGACTAGGAAATATAAAATTCAAGATAGGCAAGGAGAAATGAGAAAAGACAAATTTGGCAGAGAATCAGAAAGGTAGAATTGGCAAAGAAATCATAATAAAGAAAGAGAGAATTAAAGGCATGGTTTATTAAGCAAAATGACCAGAGGAAGGGGGGGTGAGAGAGAGGAGGGAATTCAAAGAGGCGGCAATTGGAATTCAAATGTAATTTGAGTCTCCGTTTACAGCCATCCCCGTTTCCTTGGAAACCTAAAGCTTTGGCCCCTTTATGGTCTTCAGGTGACAAACAGTCTTCAAATAAACCTCTGGAAATCTGCAAAGGGAGAAAAGAAGGGGGGTGGGGGGGAAACGGCTCTGCTGCAAAGGAAAAGGTTTTGTTTTTTCTCAACAGTAAGCAAGGCATTATTAAATCAATGGATTACCCTGCTGCAAAGGAAAAGGTTTTGTTTTTTCTCAACAGTAAGCAAGGCATTATTAAATCAATGGATTACCAGGAAGTATTTTCCCATTTTTTTTTAATAAGGAAACAGAAGCAACAGGCTTACAGATTTTTTAACAAGTTGAAAGATACAGAGAGAGAAGACTGAATTAGCATAGGAAAGCATTTTCTGAGTCAGAAGAAGAAGTAGGAGGGGTTAAGGGAAGTAGTGAATCTTGAAAGAAACAGAGAAACAGAAACCTGAGCCTTTTAAAATAGGCATGCAAACAATTCTTTCACGTAAAGAGAATTTGGGAAGAAGCAGAGCTCCTCCATAAGCCAATTTTAATCCAATCAGCAATTTTTTGTGGTCCCTTTTAGATGTAAAAGAGACAATGCCAAACAAACAACAATAATACTTTTAAACTCCTTACGCGAAGGCAAATTGTGAATCTTTGTTAGTTGCATAATTAAGGTTCTAACAATTAACATCAAAGCCCTCCCCTTTGATCCTTGGAGAATTCCACCCACATACTCACAGGGGGGGGTTTCTTGCTGAAGAAACGCCAGGTTTGTTCCTCCAGTGGGGCAAATTTAGAGTCAGATCGTAAGATTTTTTGTCTCTCAGGGATTGCTTTGAAAGCCTGAGAATTAGCCAATTTAGCTTGCTCTGTTTTTGCATAGTGTAATGTCAAGCATGTGACACTTACAGCCTCTCATGGGCTAGGAAATCTGGCGAGGCTCTCCGCAATTGAGCCAGATACCTACCGTATTAACATCTAGGAAATCTGGCGAGGCTCAGCAATGGGGCCAGATATTAAATCTGGCGAGGCTCAGCAATGGGGCCAGATGCCTATTGCCATGTGGCGAGGTCTAATTTGCCCCTCCCCCAGTTAGGAGGGATAAAATTTTCTCAAAAAAGCCAATAAAAGATACAATTCTTTCTGAGTGACAGGGAAAACAGTCTAATTAAGTTTCTGAACATAATTTGCTCTCCTGACTAAGCTAAGCAAAGCTTCTGTCTCATACTTACTTAAAGAAGGGACCTTATTAGGCGAGGTAGGTAGTGAGATGTCAGAAGGACGTGACTTCGAATTAAATCACGTCGGGGTCACCACTTGAAGCTTGGCCCTCCGCAGGCAAGCCTTCAATTCTGATCTGGGGCACCCCATAGCACCCCAATCAATGGCGGGTCCTTCACGATCGCCGAATTAAGAGACACATGCTGATCACATTTCTCTGGGTGAAGCAACTGGTGACAAAAGGCTGCCTCCCCTATTTATTGAATGTTACAGTGGGTGGTTACACAATGCATCACATGGTTACAAACAGCCAATGACAATGTTATACTCTGTAGCCAATGACAAGGCTACACTGCAGGGCCACCCTGTGGCCAATGGATTCAAACCTTGGTACAACTGTCCATCCACCTGTTGGCCCCTCCCTCATTTCCTGTCCCAGGCCATATGGCAAGTCCTTTGTTCCAAAGCACATGGCTTGTCCCTCTGATACGGCCAATGGACTCCACCTCTTGGCTCCTCCTCCATTTCCTGTTGCTTCCAAGACAGCATGGTAAAGTCACATGGTACAGTCTCTTTGTTGCAAGCCCATCCAAGCCTCATGTATCACAACATATTACAACAAGAAAGCTCTTGGAGGAAATACGAGAGGAGGCTGAATGGGCCACTGAGAAAGCGCTTGGAGGAAATGCGAGAGACGGGTGAATGAGCGAAGCAGAAAGTGATTGGAGGAAATGCGAGAGAAATGTGAATGAGGCAAGCAGAAAGTCCTTGGAGGAAATGAGAGAGAAGGCTGAGCCAAGCAGAAAGCAATTGGAGGAAATGCGAGAGAAGGATGAATGACCCAAGCAGAAAGCGCATGGACGAAATGCAAAAAAAGGCTAACCCAAGCAGAAAACGCTTGGAAGAAATGCGAAAGAAGGGTGAATGGGCCAATAAGAAAGCGCTTGGAGGAAATACGAGAGAAGTGTGAATGAGCCAAGCAGAAACCGCTTGGAGCAAAGTTTAAAGAAGGGTGAATGACCCAAGTAGAAAGTCCTTGGAGGAAATGAGAGAGAAGGCTGAGCCAAGCAGAAAGCAATTGGAGGAAATGCGAGAGAAGGGTGAATAACCCAAGCAGAAAGCGCATGGAGGAAATGCAAGAAAAGGCTGAGCCAAGCTGAAAGCGGTTGGAGGTAATGCGAGAGAATGCTGAATGAACCAAGCAAAAAATGCTTGGAGGAAATGTGAGAGAAGTGTGAATGAGCCAAGGAGAAAGAACCTGGAAGAAATGTGAGAGAAGGCTGAATGAGCCAAGCAGAAAGCGCTTGGAGGAAATGCGAGAGATGAGTGAATGAGCGAAGCAGAAAGTGATTGGAGGAAATGCGAGATAAATGTGAATGAGCCAAGCAGAAAGTCCTTGGAGGAAATGAGATAGAAGGCTGAGCCAAGCAGAAAGCAATTGGAGGAAATGCGAGAGAAGGGTGAATGACCCAAGCAGAAAGCGCTTGGAAGAAGTGCCAGAGAAGGCTGAGCGCAGCAGAAAGTGCTTGGAGGAAATGCGAGAGAAGGCTGAATGAGCCATGCAGAAAGCACTTGAAGGAAATGTGAGAGAATGGTGAATGAGCCAAGAAGAAAGTGCTTGGAAGAAATGCGAGAGAAGGCTGAAGCAAGCAGAAAGTGCTTGGAGGAAATGCGAGAGAAGGCTGAATGAGCCAAGCAGAAAGCGCTTGGAGCAAATGTGAAAGAAGGGTGAATGACCCAAGCAGAAAGCAATTGGAGGAAATGCGAGAGAAGGGTGAATGACCCAAGCAGAAAGCGCTTTGAAGAAGTGCGAGAGAAGGCTGACCCAAGCAGAAAGTGCTTGGAGGTAATGCGATAGAAGGCTGAATGAGCCAAGCAGAAAGCGCTTGGAGCAAATGTGAAAGAAGGGTGAATGACCCAAGCAGAAAGCAATTGGAGGAAATGCGAGAGAAGGGTGAATGACCCAAGCAGAACGCGCTTTGAAGAAGTGCGAGAGAAGGCTGACCCAAGCAGAAAGCGCTTGGAAGAAGTGCGAGAGAAGGCTGAGCCAAGCAGAAAGTGCTTGGAGGAAATGCAAGAAAAGGCTGACCCAAGCAGAAAGCGCTTGGAGGTAAGATGAGAGAACTGTGAATGAGCCAAGTAGAAAGCACTTGGAGGAAATGCGAGAGAAGTGTGAATGAGTGAAGCAGAAAGTGATTGGAGGAAATGCAAGAGAAATGTAAATGAGCGAAACAGAAAGCGCTTGTAAGAAATGCGAGAGAAGGCTGAATGAGCCATGCAGAAAGCACTTGAAGGAAATGTGAGAGAATGGTGAATGAGCCAAGAAGAAAGTGCTTGGAAGAAATGCGAGAGAAGGCTGAAGCAAGCAGAAAGTGCTTGGAGGAAATGCGAGAGAAGGCTGAATGAGCCAAGCAGAAAGCGCTTGGAGCAAATGTGAAAGAAGGGTGAATGACCCAAGCAGAAAGCAATTGGAGGAAATGCGAGAGAAGGGTGAATGACCCAAGCAGAACGCGCTTTGAAGAAGTGCGAGAGAAGGCTGACCCAAGCAGAAAGCGCTTGGAAGAAGTGCGAGAGAAGGCTGAGCCAAGCAGAAAGTGCTTGGAGGAAATGCAAGAAAAGGCTGACCCAAGCAGAAAGCGCTTGGAGGTAAGATGAGAGAACTGTGAATGAGCCAAGTAGAAAGCACTTGGAGGAAATGCGAGAGAAGTGTGAATGAGTGAAGCAGAAAGTGATTGGAGGAAATGCAAGAGAAATGTAAATGAGCCAAACAGAAAGCGCTTGTAAGAAATGCGAGAGAAGGCTGAATGAGCCATGCAGAAAGCACTTGAAGGAAATGTGAGAGAATGGTGAATGAGCCAAGAAGAAAGTGCTTGGAAGAAATGCGAGAGAAGGCTGAAGCAAGCAGAAAGTGCTTGGAGGAAATGCGAGAGAAGGCTGAATGAGCCAAGCAGAAAGCGCTTGGAGCAAATGTGAAAGAAGGGTGAATGACCCAAGCAGAAAGCAATTGGAGGAAATGCGAGAGAAGGGTGAATGACCCAAGCAGAAAGCGCTTTGAAGAAGTGCGAGAGAAGGCTGACCCAAGCAGAAAGTGCTTGGAGGTAATGCGATAGAAGGCTGAATGAGCCAAGCAGAAAGCGCTTGGAGCAAATGTGAAAGAAGGGTGAATGACCCAAGCAGAAAGCAATTGGAGGAAATGCGAGAGAAGGGTGAATGACCCAAGCAGAACGCGCTTTGAAGAAGTGCGAGAGAAGGCTGACCCAAGCAGAAAGCGCTTGGAAGAAGTGCGAGAGAAGGCTGAGCCAAGCAGAAAGTGCTTGGAGGAAATGCAAGAAAAGGCTGACCCAAGCAGAAAGCGCTTGGAGGTAAGATGAGAGAACTGTGAATGAGCCAAGTAGAAAGCACTTGGAGGAAATGCGAGAGAAGTGTGAATGAGTGAAGCAGAAAGTGATTGGAGGAAATGCAAGAGAAATGTAAATGAGCGAAACAGAAAGCGCTTGTAAGAAATGCGAGAGAAGGCTGAATGAGCCATGCAGAAAGCACTTGAAGGAAATGTGAGAGAATGGTGAATGAGCCAAGAAGAAAGTGCTTGGAAGAAATGCGAGAGAAGGCTGAAGCAAGCAGAAAGTGCTTGGAGGAAATGCGAGAGAAGGCTGAATGAGCCAAGCAGAAAGCGCTTGGAGCAAATGTGAAAGAAGGGTGAATGACCCAAGCAGAAAGCAATTGGAGGAAATGCGAGAGAAGGGTGAATGACCCAAGCAGAACGCGCTTTGAAGAAGTGCGAGAGAAGGCTGACCCAAGCAGAAAGCGCTTGGAAGAAGTGCGAGAGAAGGCTGAGCCAAGCAGAAAGTGCTTGGAGGAAATGCAAGAAAAGGCTGACCCAAGCAGAAAGCGCTTGGAGGTAAGATGAGAGAACTGTGAATGAGCCAAGTAGAAAGCACTTGGAGGAAATGCGAGAGAAGTGTGAATGAGTGAAGCAGAAAGTGATTGGAGGAAATGCAAGAGAAATGTAAATGAGCCAAACAGAAAGCCCTTGTAAGAAATGCAAGAGAAGGCTGAATGAACCAAGCAAAAAATGCTTGGAGGAAATACGAGAGAATTGTGAATGAGCAAGGAAGAAAGTGCTTGAAGGAAAGGTGAGAGAAGGCTGAATGGGCCACTAAGAAAGCAATTGGAGGAAATGCGAGAGAAGGCTGAATGGGCCACTAAGAAAGCTCTTGGAGGTAATGTGACAGAAGGGTGAATGACCCAAGCAGAAAGCAATTGGAGGAAATGTGAAGAGAAGGCTGAGCCAAGGAGAAACCACTTGGAGGAAATGTGAGAGAAGTGTGAATGAGCCAAGGAGAAAGAACCTGGAAGAAATGTGAGAGAAGGCTGAATGAGCCAAGCAGAAAGCGTTTGGAGGAAATGTGAAAGAAGGGTGAATGACCCAAGCAGAAAGCAATTGGAGGAAATGCGAGAGAAGGGTGAATGACCCAAGCAGAAAGCGCTTTCAAGAAGTGCGAGAGAAGGCTGACCCATGCAGAAAGTGCTTGGAGGTAATGCGATAGAAGGCTGAATGAGCCAAGCAGAAAGCGCTTGGAGGAAATGCGAGAGATAGGTGAATTAGCCAAGCAGAAAGCACTTGAAGGAAATGCGAGAGAAGTGTGAATGAGCCAAGCAGAAAGTGATTGGAGGAAATGAGAGAGAAATGTGAATGAGGCAAGCAGAAAGTCCTTGGAGGAAATGAGAGAGAAGGCTGAGCCAAGCAGAAAGCAATTGGAGGAAATGCGAGAGAAGGCTGAATGACCCAAGCAGAAAGCGCTTGGAAGAAGTGCGAGAGAAGGCTGAGCCAAGCAGAAAGTGCTTGGAGGAAATGCAAGAAAAGGCTGACCCAAGCAGAAAGCGCTTGGAGGAAAGATGAGAGAACTGTGAATGAGCCAAGTAGAAAGCACTTGGAGGAAATGCGAGAGAAGTGTGAATGAGTGAAGCAGAAAGTGATTGGAGGAAATGCAAGAGAAATGTAAATGAGCCAAACAGAAAGCGCTTGTAAGAACTGCAAGAGAAGGCTGAATGAACCAAGCAAAAAATGCTTGGAGGAAATGCGAGAGAAATGTGAATGAGCCTAACAGAAAGTGCTTTGAGGAAATGCTAGAGAGGGATGAATCAGCCAAGCAGAATGTGCTTGGAGGAAATGGGAGAGAAGTCTGAGACAAGCAGCAAGTGGTTGGAGGAAATACGAGAGTACTGTGAATGAGCAAGGAAGAAAGTGCTTGAAGGAAAGGTGAGAGAAGGCTGAATGGGCCACTAAGAAAGCGCTTGGAGAAAATACGAGAGGAGGCTGAATGGGCCACTAAGAAAGCGCTTGGAGGTAATGTGACAGAAGGGTGAATGAGCCAAGCAGAAAGGGCATGGAGGAAATGTGAGAGAAGGCTGAGCCAAGGAGAAACCACTTGGAGGAAATGTGAGAGAAGTGTGAATGAGCCAAGGAGAAAGAACCTGGAAGAAATGTGAGAGAAGGCTGAATGAGCCAAGCAGAAAGCGTTTGGAGGAAATGTGAAAGAAGGGTGTGAAGCCCTACCCTCCGCAGGCAGCTTCAATGCGGATCAGACACGGTGGCCGAATGTACCGGTAGAGACAACACAATGAGACAAGACTTCCCTCTGGGGTGACTGATGTTCAAATGAGATCAGCCTTCCATTTTTATTTGGTTAAGATCAAACAACATGAATAAATCACATACAAAAAGGTTTGAGTCCGGCAGTTTTACAATAGCATAATATAAAATGTTTCATCAATGATTATATTTCCTGCTTAGTCAGGAGGTCAGGAGATTACAAGAAAACTACAAGATAATATGTTTCCTATATCTAACTATAAAATAACACCTTTGCCTATTAACTGTCAGAGGTCTATAAATCCTTGCCAGTGATCTTAGTGCCGGTGTTTCCGCATCTGCTGCTTATCTAACTTAGTTATCTTAAACATAGCTTGAGAAAGGGTTTGTTTGCTTATGTGTATTCCATCGATTGAGGAAACTCTAGCCAGCAATTAAGGAAACCCCTTTTGATCTGAGCAATTACCTGAAGGCTTTGTAAATCACGGCAGTTATCCCAGCCAAAAGGTTCCTGCGGTTTGAAGTCTCTTTGTTTGAATACACAAAAATACGATGGCTAAATAAATGCTTACGGTCAGCTCAAAGTGGGGCGTATTACAACAATTGCTATTTTTTTTTTCTTAGAAGCTTTCTTCATCTTCGGAATACAACAAAGTTTCCTTCTCAGGGATGATATATGAGTCTCCCAAATTCTCCCCAAAGTCCCAAATGTGCAGTGCTTGTTTTTGAACAGCACTCTCAACCACACTGCTAATCACAGAACGTAACAGGGGAATTAAACAAGGCAAAAACATTAAACCCAAAAACCCAATTCCTATCATAAATAGGGCTTGCCTCCAGTTATTGAAAATGCCACCCAAAAAACCTCCTTGATCCAATATCCCTGTCCATTGTTGAGGTGGGACATGGGCCAAGCGCACAATTTTTTGAGTTATCTCTTCTATGACTCTCCCATTGTCATCAATTTGCAGGCAACAGTTTGACAGATTAAATTTTCCACAGACCCCTCCTTCTGCAGCTAGCAGATAGTCAAGGGCTAGGCGGTTTTGAAATACGCTGTTTCTTAATTGGCTATGTTGTTTTGCTATCAGATTTAAAGCTACAGCATTCTCACGAGTGATTAGTTCCAACACAGCCTGCAAGCAAATTATGCGATTAATCATATAGATGGGTGTTCGGTACCCATAGGTGCCATCTTGAGCCCAGGTGGCGGGGCCATATACCTTTATGATTTCCTCAGCGTCCCATATTTTGCCCTTCCATTCCTGGTCCTCGTATATGGGAACTTCCACATTCAGGGAACGTTTCCTTCTTTGATGAGTATCATATACTGGGTAGTTTAGCCGTTCACCTTCCCCCAATGGTATTAGGAAGAAAGCTGGGCGTATCTCCCCTATAGTACAAGAGCCAGTCCATTTTTCAGGTAAGTGGGAATAGGCTCGTTTTCCACAGATCCAATATAATCCTGGAGGAGCTTTCCATGTGCCTTTATAGGACGCATTGAGCATTTCTCCAGATTCTGTGGGCCAATTGTACATGGCTATTTCATTAGGTAATGGCCACATGAATGGAACGTTGTTAACTGAGGCATTTGGCCAAAAGGAGACTGAGGAATCAGAGATGTTAATTTTTATCATTGCTTCGCATAGGCTGTCACCAATCAACGGAGTGCTGTGTTCAAATCTATGGACACACCAGCGGCAAACCAATGCCTGCCGTAACTCCCACACACTATTGTTTAAGTGAGGGGGTTGCCTGGTGGCGTTATATTTTTTGGAAATATCCCATTCTGCAGCCTCCCACGGCCACTGGTCTCCTACATTTGTGCCTCCGCACACATAACAATTTGTAACATTTAAAGCCTGAGCTACAGTGCCAGCTAGTTCTATGAACAGATTCCTAGCAACATCCGGGATTTCAATTGGTTTTGTCATTTCTTTCCAGAATTCAGTATAAAAGTTATGGGTGATTTGGTCTTCAGCTTCCATAAATTTTTGCACTTCTATTGTGAATATTCCAGTTGGATCTGTGCCCCATCCATCTATCCCAATTCCAAATTGATTGCCATATAGATCAGTCATGGTGTTGAACCCTTTGATGGTAAAATTAATTTTGTTGCAATGTCTTAATTTACAGTTTGCAGTAGCTACTACCTTGCTCAATGTAGCATCCCACACATAAGGTACTGTGCTTCCCCACAGACTGGTTGCCCAGTGAACACAACTCCAATAGGGGCATAAATTACCATACCCACACCCCGATGACCCCTTAATAGGACAAATATACTTGTCATTGACAGCATATTCCCTTTGCTCTGTTAAATGGCCACAATCTACTATTTCACACACATCAATTATAATGGAGACAGGTGTATTCAGAGACCATATTCTTTGTTGATGCAGTGTTTTACCTTGAGACTTTAGGTGAAGCCACATCTGTTCCGGATCGTGTTTGGGATCATAACATGTTTTTGTGGTCTTGCAATAACTATATGTGACATTCCCCTTTTTGCATGGAACCATCTCACCAGGACATTTGTGATGGGAAAAGTAAACCAGGGTCTCTTTTACCTGATCGCCTTCACGAACCTTAACCACACATTGACTACAATCATCAGATAGTTTCCTAGCAGCTCGTGGCTTGCGAGGAGGGGGCACGATAGGCAGCGCTGGGGTGATGATGGGTTTTTTGCTAGTCAAAACTTGAAAGGGGGTGGTCATCATCATGGAAGGGGGGGTGGGAACGATGCCTTGGTTCCCTATTTTTAAAATTTTATCAGGAGATTGTATATAAACTGTACAGAGACCTTCCCAATACCTTGGTAAAGAAGAAACATAAGAATCATTACATTGAAATGTCAAAGGACTATTGAAAAAACTATAAGTCCCACAATTTCCTGTCCACAAAATAAAAGCAGCCCAAGAACAAGTACGGAGAGAGACTTTATCCCCACATAAATCCAGTGCGTGTTGAACAAAATCCAAAGATCTGTTGGAGCAAATCCACTTCTTTTGATGTGAAGAAATAGGAGGAAAGACCCCCAAAACCAACTTGCAAGCACTATTGACCATGGTGCGTAACTGGAAAGGCTGACCGTCAGATACTTTGGTAGACCAGATGCAAAAGGGAAGATTAGAGAAGCTGCGTTTGGAGCGAAGGGGGAAAACATCATTGTGATGCAGAGTCTGGGTTGCCGGGTGATCTAGACGGAAGGAACTGCGTCTTTGGAAGGAATTGCGTTTTCTGATGGTGGAGGCAGTCAAAAGCCAGGAAGGAATTGGGGGGAAAGCAAAACTGTCACGGCTAGCAATCAGACTGCTTACTTCCCTCCAACTGCCATTGAGGAATCCTCTGCAGGTATATCGACCTATAGTTGTGAGAGAGATTTTCAAATGCAGGGTTAGATGACAGGAGCAGGCTGTTTGGGAATGGTAGGGAAACCACCATTGAGGCTCAGTCATTGTGGTCACTTGAAGCCAGTCAGGAGAAGGTTTTGGTTCCAACAGCCTCTGATAGGGTTCAAAGAAAAAAGTCAGAGGGCAAAATTCTGCACTGATGTTAGAATAGCAATGTATTTGAGCAAATGTTCCAGGCAGTTCAAATAGATGAGTAGGGTAGATCCAAAGATTCTCACTGGCAGCACCTCCTGCGACACATAGAAGCAAATAAACGGACCAAAACATGATGTTTTCCTGAAGCAAAAAAGAAGCGAGAAGTCAATTCATCCAAAAAGCAAGCTGAGCGAGGCATCCTCCTCCTCCGGAGCAGGCACGGGTGGTGGAAGATGACATGGACGGATGCAGCGGCCAGGAACCCATAGAGCAGAGTCTGGAAGTTGAATGGCTGCATAGCCCCGACCCCAAGTTATGAGTGGGGCTGGTCCTTTCCAGGTGGGGTCAGGCAACTGCCGGTAATAGACAAGCGGGCGTTGCTCCGTTTTTGATGAAGAGAAGTGGCGCTGGGCAGCAGAGAGGCTAGGCTTGCCTGACTCATTCAGGAAATTTAAAGTGTAGAGAGCCAGGTTGAGCAAATTCTGTAAGACTGGCAAATTTCGAGGGGGAGGAGGGAAATCTAATTTTGCAATCATGTTTTTCAAGGTCTGGTTTGCACGTTCAATTATAGCTTGTCCCTGACTGTTATAGGGAAGTCCTGTCTTGTGCTCTATCACCCATTTTTGACAGAATTGTGCAAACGCACGACTGGCATAGGCAGGGCCATTGTCTGTTTTTACAGTGTGAGGCTTACCCAACACTGAGAAGGTTTTTAAGCAATGGTTGATGACATGTTTCACCGTCTCCCCCCTTTGGGGAGATGCCATAATAAAGCCTGAATAGGTGTCAATGGAAACGTGAAGATATTTCCACGGGGCAAATGCAGAACATTGTGTCACATCCATTTGCCATAATTGAGTGGGTTCAAGACCACGAGGATTTACTCCCAATGGCACAGCATGGCCCTGCAAACTACATGTTGGGCATTGTTGCACAATGGCAGCTGCCTCTCTGTAAGAGAGAGAGAACTGCCGCACCAGAGCACGGATTCCCTGATGAAAGTAAGCGTGGCTTTCCCATGGAGTGGGGGGGACAGAACTGACAGGCAACAGTGAAGAAGATTTTACAGGCGACAGAGAAGAAGCAGAGGAGGCAACTGAATCTGCAACATTGTTCCCTTCTTGTAACATGCCAGGAAATGGCTGGTGGCTCCGAATGTGAGCCACGAAGAAGGGAAGGGTGCGCTTTTGGATTAAATTTTGCAAAGAAGCAAACAGCGCGAGCAAATTACAATCAGTTGAGGGAGACAGGTAAGCGTCAGAAATAGAGTTAATAACTTGACACACATAGAGACTGTCTACAATCAGGTTGAAAGGAATCTCAGAAAAATGGTTAAAAGCTAAAAGAGAAGCATATAGTTCTGAGCGCTGAGCAGAAGTTTGAGGGGGGGTGATTCAGAATGAGAGATAAAGAAATGTTGGGAACAATGCGATCCACCCAAACCTTGGCTAGAGCGAAGGAAACGTTTTGCAAAACTTCCTTTGCCTCGCCAGGCAAGAGAACTTGGTCAGAAGGTTTCACCCCCCTAGTAAGGGCGGAAAATAAAGGTGAAAGCTGCACTTTGGACAAACAGTTTGTGGTTTAGAGGAACGTTCGTCCTTCCCTGAGGCAGCTTCAAATTGTAGATACTGCGTGTTATTAAGTATCATTTGGGCAATATTCTTCCAATCTATTGGGAGAACATGCTGGCTGAGCGCAAATGCGCGCAATAAGCCTTGGACATAAGGTCCAGAGATCCCATATTGGTGCACTGCCTCCTTCAAGTTCTTGATGATTTTATAATCCAAGGGTTCATATCTGGGTCTTTGCCGGCCAGGATTAGCAGGATCGGGCACCATGACTACTGGAAAAGCGGCAATGTCTGCTAAATCATCTAGCTCTATGGCCCCCTCAGCCTTGGCTTTAGCAATTCCCCTTTGCAAGGAAGAGAGAGGGGCAGGTTCAAGACATATAGAAGAAGAAGAAGCAGGCGCAGATGCCATGGAATACAGATCAGAATTAGTCAATTGACTGCAATCCCCAACCTTGGCGCTCAATGGTTCGTATCTTGGGGGTGGTTCTTCTGATAGGGCAAATTTAGAGTCTGATTGCAATATTTTTTTTGATGTCTCAGAGCTTGTTAATGTCTGAGGATCTATCAAATCAGCTTGTTTTTTATAGTGTAAAGTCAACATGGACAGTACGGTCTTCCATGGGGCTAGAACATTTGGCGGGGCTTTGGGCGGCGTATGGAGCCAAATGCCTATGCGTCTCCATGTGGCGAGGTCTAATTGCCCCTTCTCTGGGTACGTAGGGTGAAATTTTTCCAAAAAAGCCAATAAAAGATATAATTCTTTCTGAGTGACAGGGAAAACAGCCTGATTATTAAGTTTCTGAATATAATTTGCTCTCCTGACTAAGCTATTCAATTCTGTCAAGCGTTGAGCCTGATCTTTTGAAAGCCTCTGTCCCATACTCACGTAAAGGTGCGCCCAAGGGGCCTTATTCCAGGCGAAATGAGTTGCGGGATGTCAGAAGGGCGTGACTTCGCATCACGTCCGGGGTCACCAGTTGAAGCCCTACCCTCCGCAGGCAGCTTCAATGCGGATCAGACACGGTGGCCGAATGTAGAGACAAGACAATGAGACAAGACTTCCCTCTGGGGTGACTGATGTTCAAATGAGATCAGCCTTCCATTTTTATTTGGTTAAGATCAAACAACATGAATAAATCACATACAAAAAGGTTTGAGTCCGGCAGTTTTACAATAGCATAATATAAAATGTTTCATCAATGATTATATTTCCTGCTTAGTCAGGAGGTCAGGAGATTACAAGAAAACTACAAGATAATATGTTTCCTATATCTAACTATAAAATAACACCTTTGCCTATTAACTGTCAGAGGTCTATAAATCCTTGCCAGTGATCTTAGTGCCGGTGTTTCCGCATCTGCTGCTTATCTAACTTAGTTATCTTAAACATAGCTTGAGAAAGGGTTTGTTTGCTTATGTGTATTCCATCGATTGAGGAAACTCTAGCCAACAATTAAGGAAACCCCTTTTGATCTGAGCAATTACCTGAAGGCTTTGTAAATCACGGCAGTTATCCCAGCCAAAAGGTTCCTGCGGTTTGAAGTCTCTTTGTTTGAATACACAAAAATACGATGGCTAAATAAATGCTTACGGTCAGCTCAAAGTGGGGCGTATTACAACAGGGTGAATGACCCAAGCAGAAAGCAATTGGAGGAAATGCGAGAGAAGGGTGAATGACCCAAGCAGAAAGCGCTTTGAAGAAGTGCAAGAGAAGGCTGACCCAAGCAGAAAGTGCTTGGAGGTAATGCGATAGAAGGCTGAATGAGCCAAGCAGAAAGCGCTTGGAGGAAATGCGAGAGATAGGTGAATTAGCCAAGCAGAAAGCACTTGAAGGAAATGCGAGAGAAGTGTGAATGAGCCAAGCAGAAAGTGATTGGAGGAAATGAGAGAGAAATGTGAATGAGGCAAGCAGAAAGTCCTTGGAGGAAATGAGAGAGAAGGCTGAGCCAAGCAGAAAGCAATTGGAGGAAATGCGAGAGAAGGCTGAATGACCCAAGCAGAAAGCGCTTGGAAGAAGTGCGAGAGAAGGCTGAGCCAAGCAGAAAGTGCTTGGAGGAAATGCAAGAAAAGGCTGACCCAAGCAGAAAGCACTTGGAGGAAAGATGAGAGAACTGTGAATGAGCCAAGTAGAAAGCACTTGGAGGAAATGCGAGAGAAGTGTGAATGAGTGAAGCAGAAAGTGATTGGAGGAAATGCAAGAGAAATGTAAATGAGCCAAACAGAAAGCGCTTGTAAGAACTGCAAGAGAAGGCTGAATGAACCAAGCAAAAAATGCTTGGAGGAAATGCGAGAGAAATGTGAATGAGCCTAACAGAAAGTGCTTTGAGGAAATGCTAGAGAGGGATGAATCAGCCAAGCAGAATGTGCTTGGAGGAAATGGGAGAGAAGTCTGAGACAAGCAGCAAGTGGTTGGAGGAAATACGAGAGTACTGTGAATGAGCAAGGAAGAAAGTGCTTGAAGGAAAGGTGAGAGAAGGCTGAATGGGCCACTAAGAAAGCGCTTGGAGAAAATACGAGAGGAGGCTGAATGGGCCACTAAGAAAGCGCTTGGAGGTAATGTGACAGAAGGGTGAATGAGCCAAGCAGAAAGGGCATGGAGGAAATGTGAGAGAAGGCTGAGCCAAGGAGAAACCACTTGGAGGAAATGTGAGAGAAGTGTGAATGAGCCAAGGAGAAAGAACCTGGAAGAAATGTGAGAGAAGGCTGAATGAGCCAAGCAGAAAGCGTTTGGAGGAAATGTGAGAGACGGGTGAATGAGCCAAGCAGAAAGCGCTTGGAGGAAATGCGAGAGACGGGTGAATGACCCAAGCAGAAAGCGCTTGGAGGAAATGCGAGAGATAGGTGAATTACCCAAGCAGAAAGCGCTTGAAGGAAATGCGAGAGAAGTGTGAATGAGGAAATACGAGAGGAGGCTGAATGGGCCACTAAGAAAGCGCTTGGAGGTAATGTGACAGAAGGGTGAATGAGCCAAGCAGAAAGTGCTTGGAGGAAATGAGAGAGAAGGCTGAGCCAAGCAGAAAGCAATTGGAGGAAATATGAGAGAAGGGTGAATGACCCAAGCAGAAAGCGCTTGGAAGAAGTGCCAGAGAAGGCTGAGCCAAGCAGAAAGGGCTTGGAGGAAATGCGAGAGAAGGCTGAATGAGCCAAGCTGAAAGCGCTTGGAGGAAATGCAAGAGATGTGTCAATGGCCCAAGGAGAAAGCGCATGGACGAAATGCAAAAAAAGGCTAACCCAAGCAGAAAACGCTTGGAAGAAATGTGAAAGAAGGGTGAATGAGCCAAGCAGAAACCGCTTGGAGCAAAGTTTAAAGAAGGGTGAATGACCCAAGTAGAAAGTCCTTGGAGGAAATGAGAGAGAAGGCTGAGCCAAGCAGAAAGCAATTGGAGGAAATGCGAGAGAAGGGTGAATAACCCAAGCAGAAAGCGCATGGAGGAAATGCAAGAAAAGGCTGAGCCAAGCTGAAAGCGCTTGGAGGAAATGCGAGAGAAGGCTGAATGAACCAAGCAAAAAATGCTTGGAGGAAATGCGAGAGAAATGTGAATGAGCCTAACAGAAAGTGCTTTGAGGAAATGGGAGAGAGGGATGAATGAGCCAAGCAGAAAGTGCTTGGAAGAAATACGAGAGTACTGTGAATGAGCAAGGAAGAAATTGCTTGAAGGAAAGGTGAGAGAAGGCTTAATGGGCCACTAAGAAAGCGCTTGGAGGAAATACGAGAGGAGGCTGAATGGGCCACTGAGAAAGCGCTTGGAGGTAATGTGACAGAAGGGTGAATGAGCCAAGCAGAAAGGGCATGGAGGAAATGTGAGAGAAGGCTGAGCCAAGGAGAAACCACTTGGAGGAAATGTGAGAGAAGTGTGAATGAGCCAAGGAGAAAGAACCTGGAAGAAATGTGAGAGAAGGCTGAATGAGCCAAGCAGAAAGTGTTTGGAGGAAATGTGAGAGAAGGGTGAATGAGCCAAGCAGAAAGCGCTTGGAGGAAATGCGAGAGACGGGTGAATGAGCGAAGTAGAAAGTGATTGGAGGAAATGCGAGATAAATGTGAATGAGCCAAGCAGAAAGTCCTTGGAGGAAATGAGATAGAAGGCTGAGCCAAGCAGAAAGCAATTGGAGGAAATGCGAGAGAACGGTGAATGACCCAAGCAGAAAGCGCTTGGAAGAAGTGCCAGAGAAGGCTGAGCGCAGCAGAAAGTGCTTGGAGGAAATGCGAGAGAAGGCTGAATGAGCCATGCAGAAAGCACTTGAAGGAAATGTGAGAGAATGGTGAATGAGCCAAGAAGAAAGCGCTTGGAAGAAATGCGAGAGAAGGCTGAAGCAAGCAGAAAGTGCTTGGAGGAAATGCGAGAGAAGGCTGAATGAGCCAAGCAGAAAGCGCTTGGAGCAAATGTGAAAAAAGGGTGAATGACCCAAGCAGAAAGCAATTGGAGGAAATGCGAGAGAAGGGTGAATGACCCAAGCAGAAAGCGCTTTGAAGAAGTGCGAGAGAAGGCTGACCCAAGCAGAAAGTGCTTGGAGGTAATGTGATAGAAGGCTGAATGAGCCAAGCAGAAAGCCCTTGGAGGAAATGCGAGAGATGTGTGAATGAGCCAAGCAGAAAGCGCTTGGAGGAAATGCGAGAGATAGGTGAATTAGCCAAGCAGAAAGCACTTGAAGGAAATGCGAGAGAAGTGTGAATGTGCCAAGCAGAAAGTGATTGGAGGAAATGAGAGAGAAATGTGAATGAGGCAAGCAGAAAGTCCTTGGAGGAAATGAGAGAGAAGGCTGAGCCAAGCAGAAAGCAATTGGAGGAAATGCGAGAGAAGGCTGAACGACCCAAGCAGAAAGCGCTTGGAAGAAGTGCGAGAGAAGGCTGAGTCAAGCAGAAAGTGCTTGGAGGAAATGCAAGAAAAGGCTGACCCAAGCAGAAAGCGCTTGGAGGAAAGACTAGAGAACTGTGAATGAGCCAAGTAGAAAGCACTTGGAGGAAATGCGAGAGAAGTGTGAATGAGTGAAGCAGAAAGCGCTTGGAGGAAATACGAGAGAAGTGTGAATGAGCCAAGCAGAAACCGCTTGGAGCAAAGTTTAAAGAAGGGTGAATGACCCAAGTAGAAAGTCCTTGGAGGAAATGAGAGAGAAGGCTGAGCCAAGCAGAAAGCAATTGGAGGAAATGCGAGAGAAGGGTGAATAACCCAAGCAGAAAGCGCATGGAGGAAATGCAAGAAAAGGCTGAGCCAAGCTGAAAGCGCTTGGAGGAAATGCGAGAGAAGGCTGAATGAACCAATCAAAAAATGCTTGGAGGAAATGCGAGAGAAATGTGAATGAGCCTAACAGAAAGTGCTTTGAGGAAATGGGAGAGAGGGATGAATGAGCCAAGCAGAAAGTGCTTGGAAGAAATACGAGAGTACTGTGAATGAGCAAGGAAGAAATTGCTTGAAGGAAAGGTGAGAGAAGGCTTAATGGGCCACTAAGAAAGCGCTTGGAGGATATACGAGAGGAGGCTGAATGGGCCACTGAGAAAGCGCTTGGAGGTAATGTGACAGAAGGGTGAATGAGCCAAGCAGAAAGGGCATGGAGGAAATGTGAGAGAAGGCTGAGCCAAGGAGAAACCACTTGGAGGAAATGTGAGAGAAGTGTGAATGAGCCAAGGAGAAAGAACCTGGAAGAAATGTGAGAGAAGGCTGAATGAGCCAAGCAGAAAGTGTTTGGAGGAAATGTGAGAGAAGGGTGAATGAGCCAAGCAGAAAGCGCTTGGAGGAAATGCGAGAGACGGGTGAATGAGCGAAGTAGAAAGTGATTGGAGGAAATGCGAGATAAATGTGAATGAGCCAAGCAGAAAGTCCTTGGAGGAAATGAGATAGAAGGCTGAGCCAAGCAGAAAGCAATTGGAGGAAATGCGAGAGAACGGTGAATGACCCAAGCAGAAAGCGCTTGGAAGAAGTGCCAGAGAAGGCTGAGCGCAGCAGAAAGTGCTTGGAGGAAATGCGAGAGAAGGCTGAATGAGCCATGCAGAAAGCACTTGAAGGAAATGTGAGAGAATGGTGAATGAGCCAAGAAGAAAGCGCTTGGAAGAAATGCGAGAGAAGGCTGAAGCAAGCAGAAAGTGCTTGGAGGAAATGCGAGAGAAGGCTGAATGAGCCAAGCAGAAAGCGCTTGGAGCAAATGTGAAAAAAGGGTGAATGACCCAAGCAGAAAGCAATTGGAGGAAATGCGAGAGAAGGGTGAATGACCCAAGCAGAAAGCGCTTTGAAGAAGTGCGAGAGAAGGCTGACCCAAGCAGAAAGTGCTTGGAGGTAATGTGATAGAAGGCTGAATGAGCCAAGCAGAAAGCCCTTGGAGGAAATGCGAGAGATGTGTGAATGAGCCAAGCAGAAAGCGCTTGGAGGAAATGCGAGAGATAGGTGAATTAGCCAAGCAGAAAGCACTTGAAGGAAATGCGAGAGAAGTGTGAATGTGCCAAGCAGAAAGTGATTGGAGGAAATGAGAGAGAAATGTGAATGAGGCAAGCAGAAAGTCCTTGGAGGAAATGAGAGAGAAGGCTGAGCCAAGCAGAAAGCAATTGGAGGAAATGCGAGAGAAGGCTGAACGACCCAAGCAGAAAGCGCTTGGAAGAAGTGCGAGAGAAGGCTGAGTCAAGCAGAAAGTGCTTGGAGGAAATGCAAGAAAAGGCTGACCCAAGCAGAAAGCGCTTGGAGGAAAGACTAGAGAACTGTGAATGAGCCAAGTAGAAAGCACTTGGAGGAAATGCGAGAGAAGTGTGAATGAGTGAAGCAGAAAGTGATTGGAGGAAATGCAAGAGAAATGTGAATGAGCCTAACAGAAAGTGCTTTGAGGAAATGTGAGAGAGGGATGAATCAGCCAAGCAGAATGTGCTTGGAGGAAATGGGAGAGAAGTCTGAGACAAGCAGCAAGTGCTTGGAGGAAATACGAGAGTACTGTGAATGAGCAAGGAAGAAAGTGCTTGAAGGAAAGGTGAGCCAAGCTGAAAGCGCATGGAGGAAATGCGAGAGAAGGGTGAATGAGCCAAGCAGAAAGCGCTTGGAGGAAATGCGAGAGATAGGTGAATTAGCGAAGCAGAAAGCGCTTGAAGGAAATGCGAGAGAAGTGTGAATGAGCGAAGCAGAAAGTGATTGGAGGAAATGAGAGAGAAATGTGAATGAGCCAAGCAGAAAGTCCTTGGAGGAAATGAGAGAGAAGGGTGAATGAACCAAGGAGAAAGCGCTTGAAGGAAATGATAGAGATGCCTGAATGACGCAAGCAGAAAGCGCTTGGAAGAAATGCGAGAGAAGTTTGAATGAGCCAAGCAAAAAGTCCTTTGAGAAAATGCGAAGAGAAGGCTGAATGAGCCAAGCTGAAAGCGCTTGGAGGAAATGCAAGAGATGTGTCAATGGCGATAGCTCTTGCTTCGGTAGCGGACGGGTCTTTTACGCGGCTCTTGCTTCGAGGCCTATTTCGATCACTTAGACAATGGCGTCAGATGAAGGAAAGCTCTTCATTGGAGGACTCAGTTTCGACACCAATGAACAAAATTTGGAGCAGTTGTTCTCGCCCTATGGTGACATTGCAGAAGTGGTTGTGGTGAAAGACCGAGAGACCCAACGATCCAGGGGATTTGGTTTTATCACCTATTGCCGTCCTGAAGATGCCAAGGATGCCATGCGAGCCATGAATGGAGAGTCTGTGGATGGACGTCAGATCAGAGTTGATCAGGCTGGAAAATCTTCCCGTGGCTCTTCTGGAGGCAGAGGGCGTGGACGTGGATTTTCTAGAGGAGGCGGTGGATATGGAGGTGGCCGTTATGACAACAGAAGCGGTGGATATGGTGGATCCAGAGACTATTATGGCAGCAGAAATCAGGGAGGCTATGGGGACCGTTACTCTGGAAGCTCTTACAGAGACAATTATGATAATTAGCTTGCACCGAGCATAAATCCTTCCTGACTCAAGATCGTCCTTCCAATGGCTGTATTTATAAAGATTTTTGGAGCTTCGCTGAATCTTGTTTAGTTCTCTACCTGTATCTTCCCTTTTTGTAGTCTTATCACAAGCAGCCCAACAGCTTCTGCTACAGGATGGCCTGTTAGATCTTTTTGGAGGAATTTTTTTAATTTGCTTTTTTTTCCTTTTTTATTTTTTACAGGTGTGTTTAAGCATTTTGAATAATACATTTATTGTTTTCCCCCCGATTTCTTTTAACAAGCCAAGGTGGGGGGGTCTGACCTATATATCATCTATAATTCCCCAGAGCCTGAGCAAGGTGTGAAGATCCTCCTTGTTTTTATAAATGCATTAATACCTGGTAGTTTTGTAAAAGTACTATGATGTAGTGAGGAAGGGGCATGGAGGAAGGCAGCCCCCCCTTGATTATTAAGGGAGACTCGTGTTGATCTTCAGAAACAAATTTATACTGTATGATGTACCTAGAACCTGAAGCTTGCAGAACTTGCAAGTTCTTGAAAAACTGTTTGTTTATATTTTTCTTTTAAACTGGAAGACTCACATGTAATTCAATATTGTACTAAAAGTGGTTAAGGTATTCCTGTATTCAGTTCTTTGGCTTCACGAAGCCTATTAAATGCCCTTCTGAAAATGAAAAAAAAAAAAAGAGAGAGAGATGTGTCAATGACCCAAGGAGAAAGCGCATGGACGAAATGCAAAAAAAGGCTAACCCAAGCAGAAAACGCTTGGAAGAAATGCGAAAGAAGGGTGAATGGGCCAATAAGAAAGCGCTTGGAGGAAATACGAGAGAAGTGTGAATAAGCCAAGCAGAAACCGCTTGGAGCAAAGTTTAAAGAAGGGTGAATGACCCAAGTAGAAAGTCCTTGGAGGAAATGAGAGAGAAGGCTGAGCCAAGCAGAAAGCAATTGGAGGAAATGCGAGAGAAGGGTGAATAACCCAAGCAGAAAGCGCATGGAGGAAATGCAAGAAAAGGCTGAGCCAAGCTGAAAGCGCTTGGAGGAAATGCGAGAGAAGGCTGAATAAACCAAGCAAAAAATGCTTGGAGGAAATGCGAGAGAAATGTGAATGAGCCTAACAGAAAGTGCTTTGAGGAAATGGGAGAGAGGGATGAATGAGCCAAGCAGAAAGTGCTTGGAAGAAATACGAGAGTACTGTGAATGAGCAAGGAAGAAATTGCTTGAAGGAAAGGTGAGAGAAGGCTTAATGGGCCACTAAGAAAGCGCTTGGAGGAAATACGAGAGGAGGCTGAATGGGCCACTGAGAAAGCGCTTGGAGGTAATGTGACAGAAGGGTGAATGAGCCAAGCAGAAAGGGCATGGAGGAAATGTGAGAGAAGGCTGAGCCAAGGAGAAACCACTTGGAGGAAATGTGAGAGAAGTGTGAATGAGCCAAGGAGAAAGAACCTGGAAGAAATGCGAGAGATAGGTGAATTAGCCAAGCAGAAAGCACTTGAAGGAAATGCGAGAGAAGTGTGAATGTGCCAAGCAGAAAGTGATTGGAGGAAATGAGAGAGAAATGTGAATGAGGCAAGCAGAAAGTCCTTGGAGGAAATGAGAGAGAAGGCTGAGCCAAGCAGAAAGCAATTGGAGGAAATGCGAGAGAAGGCTGAATGACCCAAGCAGAAAGCGCTTGGAAGAAGTGCGAGAGAAGGCTGAGTCAAGCAGAAAGTGCTTGGAGGAAATGCAAGAAAAGGCTGACCCAAGCAGAAAGCGCTTGGAGAAAAGACTAGAGAACTGTGAATGAGCCAAGTAGAAAGCACTTGGAGGAAATGCGAGAGAAGTGTGAATGAGTGAAGCAGAAAGTGATTGGAGGAAATGCAAGAGAAATGTGAATGAGCCTAACAGAAAGTGCTTTGAGGAAATGTGAGAGAGGGATAATTCAGCCAAGCAGAATGTGCTTGGAGGAAATGGGAGAGAAGTCTGAGACAAGCAGCAAATGCTTGGAGGAAATACGAGAGTACTGTGAATGAGCAAGGAAGAAAGTGCTTGAAGGAAAGGTGAGCCAAGCTGAAAGCGCATGGAGGAAATGCGAGAGAAGGGTGAATGAGCCAAGCAGAAAGCGCTTGGAGGAAATGCGAGAGACGGGTGAATGAGCCAAGCAGAAAGCGCTTGGAGGAAATGCGAGAGATAGGTGAATTAGCGAAGCAGAAAGCGCTTGAAGGAAATGCGAGAGAAGTGTGAATGAGCGAAGCAGAAAGTGATTGGAGGAAATGAGAGAGAAATGTGAATGAGCCAAGCAGAAAGTCCTTGGAGGAAATGACAGAGAAGGGTGAATGAACCAAGGAGAAAGCGCTTGAAGGAAATGATAGAGATGCCTGAATGACGCAAGCAGAAAGCGCTTGGAAGAAATGCGAGAGAAGTTTGAATGAGCCAAGCAAAAAGTCCTTTGAGAAAATGCGAAGAGAAGGCTGAATGAGCCAAGCTGAAAGCGCTTGGAGGAAATGCAAGAGATGTGTCAATGACCCAAGGAGAAAGCACATGGACGAAATGCAAAAAAAGGCTAACCCAAGCAGAAAACGCTTGGAAGAAATGCGAAAGAAGGGTGAATGGGCCAATAAGAAAGCGCTTGGAGGAAATACGAGAGAAGTGTGAATGAGCCAAGCAGAAACCGCTTGGAGCAAAGTTTAAAGAAGGGTGAATGACCCAAGTAGAAAGTCCTTGGAGGAAATGAGAGAGAAGGCTGAGCCAAGCAGAAAGCAATTGGAGGAAATGCGAGAGAAGGGTGAATAACCCAAGCAGAAAGCGCATGGAGGAAATGCAAGAAAAGGCTGAGCCAAGCTGAAAGCGCTTGGAGGAAATGCGAGAGAAGGCTGAATAAACCAAGCAAAAAATGCTTGGAGGAAATGCGAGAGAAATGTGAATGAGCCTAACAGAAAGTGCTTTGAGGAAATGGGAGAGAGGGATGAATGAGCCAAGCAGAAAGTGCTTGGAAGAAATACGAGAGTACTGTGAATGAGCAAGGAAGAAATTGCTTGAAGGAAAGGTGAGAGAAGGCTTAATGGGCCACTAAGAAAGCGCTTGGAGGAAATACGAGAGGAGGCTGAATGGGCCACTGAGAAAGCGCTTGGAGGTAATGTGACAGAAGGGTGAATGAGCCAAGCAGAAAGGGCATGGAGGAAATGTGAGAGAAGGCTGAGCCAAGGAGAAACCACTTGGAGGAAATGTGAGAGAAGTGTGAATGAGCCAAGGAGAAAGAACCTGGAAGAAATGCGAGAGATAGGTGAATTAGCCAAGCAGAAAGCACTTGAAGGAAATGCGAGAGAAGTGTGAATGTGCCAAGCAGAAAGTGATTGGAGGAAATGAGAGAGAAATGTGAATGAGGCAAGCAGAAAGTCCTTGGAGGAAATGAGAGAGAAGGCTGAGCCAAGCAGAAAGCAATTGGAGGAAATGCGAGAGAAGGCTGAATGACCCAAGCAGAAAGCGCTTGGAAGAAGTGCGAGAGAAGGCTGAGTCAAGCAGAAAGTGCTTGGAGGAAATGCAAGAAAAGGCTGACCCAAGCAGAAAGCGCTTGGAGAAAAGACTAGAGAACTGTGAATGAGCCAAGTAGAAAGCACTTGGAGGAAATGCGAGAGAATTGTGAATGAGTGAAGCAGAAAGTGATTGGAGGAAATGCAAGAGAAATGTGAATGAGCCTAACAGAAAGTGCTTTGAGGAAATGTGAGAGAGGGATAATTCAGCCAAGCAGAATGTGCTTGGAGGAAATGGGAGAGAAGTCTGAGACAAGCAGCAAATGCTTGGAGGAAATACGAGAGTACTGTGAATGAGCAAGGAAGAAAGTGCTTGAAGGAAAGGTGAGCCAAGCTGAAAGCGCATGGAGGAAATGCGAGAGAAGGGTGAATGAGCCAAGCAGAAAGCGCTTGGAGGAAATGCGAGAGACGGGTGAATGAGCCAAGCAGAAAGCGCTTGGAGGAAATGCGAGAGATAGGTGAATTAGCGAAGCAGAAAGCGCTTGAAGGAAATGCGAGAGAAGTGTGAATGAGCGAAGCAGAAAGTGATTGGAGGAAATGAGAGAGAAATGTGAATGAGCCAAGCAGAAAGTCCTTGGAGGAAATGAGAGAGAAGGGTGAATGAACCAAGGAGAAAGCGCTTGAAGGAAATGATAGAGATGCCTGAATGACGCAAGCAGAAAGCGCTTGGAAGAAATGCGAGAGAAGTTTGAATGAGCCAAGCAAAAAGTCCTTTGAGAAAATGCGAAGAGAAGGCTGAATGAGCCAAGCAGAAAGTGCTTGGAGGAAATGCGAGACAAAAGTGAATGAGCCTAACAGAAAGCGCTTGGAGGAAATGCGAGAGAGGGATGAATCAGCCAAGCAGAAAGTGCTTGGAGGAAAGACGAGAGAACTGTGAATGAGCCAAGTAGAAAGCACTTAGAGGATATGCGAGAGAAGTCGGAATGAGTCCAGGAGAAAGCGCTTGGAGGAAATGCGAGAGAAATGTAAATGAGCCAAACAGAAAGCGCTTGTAAGAAATACGAGAGAAGGCTGAATGAGCCAAGCAAAAAATGCTTGGAGGAAATGCGAGAGAAATGTGAATGATCCTAACAGAAAGTGCTTTGAGGAAATGCGAGAGAGGGATGAATCAGCCAAGCAGAATGTGCTTGGAGGAAATGGGAGAGAAGTCTGAGACAAGCAGCAAGTGCTTGGAGGAAATACGAGAGAACTGTGAATGAGCAAGGAAGAAAGTGCTTGAAGGAAAGGTGAGAGAAGGCTGAATGGGCCACTAAGAAAGCGCTTGGAGGAAATACGAGAGAAGGCTGAATGGGCCACTAAGAAAGCGCTTTGAGTTTATGTGAGAGAAGTGTGAATGAGCCAAGGAGAAAGAACCTGGAATAAATGGGAGAGAAGGCTGAATGAGCCAAGCAGAAAGCCCTTGGAGGAAATGTGAGAGAAGGGTGAATGAGCCAAGCAGAAAGAACTTGGAGGAAATGCGAGAGGCGGGTGAATGAGCCAAGCAGAAAGTGATTGGTGGAAATGCGAGAGAAATGTGAATGAGCCAAGCAAAAAGTCCTTGGAGGAAATGAGAGAGAAGGCTGAGCCAAGCAGAAAGTGCTTGGAGGAAATGCGAGAGACGGGTGAATGAGCGAAGCTGAAAGCGCTTGGAGGAAATGCGAGAGACGGGTGAATGAGCCAAGCAGAAAGCGCTTGGAGGAAATGCGAGAGATAGTTGAATTAGCGAAGCAGAAAGCGCTTGAAGGAAATGCGAGAGAAGTGTGAATGAGCGAAGCAGAAAGTGATGGGAGGAAATGAGAGAGAAATGTGAATGAGCCAAGCAGAAAGTCCTTGGAGGAAATGAGAGAGAAGGCTGAGCCAAGCAGAAAGTGCTTGGAGGTAATGCGATAGAAGGGTGAATGAACCAAGCAGAAAGCGCTTGGAGGAAATGCGAGAGATGTGTGAATGAGCCAAGCAGAAAGCGCATGGAGGAAATGCAAGAAAAGGCTGAGCCAAGCTGAAAGCGCTTGGAGGAAATGTGAGAGACAGGTGAATGAGCCAAGCAGAAAGCCCTTGGAGGAAATGCGAGAGACTGGTGAATGAGCCAAGCAGAAAGTGATTGGAGGAAATGCGAGAGAAATGTGAATGAGCCAAGCAGAAAGTCCTTGGAGGAAATGTGGGAGAAGGCTGAATGAACCAAGCAGAAAGCACTTGAAGGAAATGAGAGAGAAGGCTGAGCCAAGCAGAAAGCAATTGGAGGAAATATGAGAGACAGGTGAATGAGCCAAGCAGAAAGCGCGTCATGGAAATGCGAGAGAAGTGTGAATGAGCCAAGCAGAAAGTGCTTGGAGGAAATGCGAGAGAAGGCTGAAAGAGCCAAGCAGAAAGCGCTTGGAAGAAATGCGAGAGATGTGTGAATGAGCCAAGCAGAAAGCGCATGGAGGAAATGCAAGAAAAGGCTGAGCCAAGCTGAAAGCGCTTGAAGGAAATGCAAGAGAAGTGTGAATGAGCGAAGCAGAAAGTGATTAGAGGAAATGCGAGAGAAATGTGAATGTGCCAAGCAGAAAGTCCTTGGAGGAAATGTGGGAGAAGGCTGAATGAACCAAGCAGAAAGCACTTGAAAGAAATGAGAGAGAAGGCTGAGCCAAGCAGAAAGCAATTGGAGGAAATGCGAGAGAAGGGTGAATGACCCAAGCAGAAAGTGCTTGGAAGAAGTGCGAGAGAAGGCTGAGCCAAGCAGAAAGGGCTTGGAGGAAATGTGAGAGAAGGCTGAATGAACCAAGCAGAAAGCACTTGGAGGAAATGAGAGAGAAGGCTGAGCCAAGCAGAAAGCAATTGGAGGAAATGCGAGAGAAGGGTGAATAACCCAAGCAGAAAGCGCATGGAGGAAATGCAAGAAAAGGCTGAGCCAAGCTGAAAGCGCTTGGAGGAAATGCGAGAGAAGGCTGAATAAACCAAGCAAAAAATGCTTGGAGGAAATGCGAGAGAAATGTGAATGAGCCTAACAGAAAGTGCTTTGAGGAAATGGGAGAGAGGGATGAATGAGCCAAGCAGAAAGTGCTTGGAAGAAATACGAGAGTACTGTGAATGAGCAAGGAAGAAATTGCTTGAAGGAAAGGTGAGAGAAGGCTTAATGGGCCACTAAGAAAGCGCTTGGAGGAAATACGAGAGGAGGCTGAATGGGCCACTGAGAAAGCGCTTGGAGGTAATGTGACAGAAGGGTGAATGAGCCAAGCAGAAAGGGCATGGAGGAAATGTGAGAGAAGGCTGAGCCAAGGAGAAACCACTTGGAGGAAATGTGAGAGAAGTGTGAATGAGCCAAGGAGAAAGAACCTGGAAGAAATGCGAGAGATAGGTGAATTAGCCAAGCAGAAAGCACTTGAAGGAAATGCGAGAGAAGTGTGAATGTGCCAAGCAGAAAGTGATTGGAGGAAATGAGAGAGAAATGTGAATGAGGCAAGCAGAAAGTCCTTGGAGGAAATGAGAGAGAAGGCTGAGCCAAGCAGAAAGCAATTGGAGGAAATGCGAGAGAAGGCTGAATGACCCAAGCAGAAAGCGCTTGGAAGAAGTGCGAGAGAAGGCTGAGTCAAGCAGAAAGTGCTTGGAGGAAATGCAAGAAAAGGCTGACCCAAGCAGAAAGCGCTTGGAGAAAAGACTAGAGAACTGTGAATGAGCCAAGTAGAAAGCACTTGGAGGAAATGCGAGAGAATTGTGAATGAGTGAAGCAGAAAGTGATTGGAGGAAATGCAAGAGAAATGTGAATGAGCCTAACAGAAAGTGCTTTGAGGAAATGTGAGAGAGGGATAATTCAGCCAAGCAGAATGTGCTTGGAGGAAATGGGAGAGAAGTCTGAGACAAGCAGCAAATGCTTGGAGGAAATACGAGAGTACTGTGAATGAGCAAGGAAGAAAGTGCTTGAAGGAAAGGTGAGCCAAGCTGAAAGCGCATGGAGGAAATGCGAGAGAAGGGTGAATGAGCCAAGCAGAAAGCGCTTGGAGGAAATGCGAGAGACGGGTGAATGAGCCAAGCAGAAAGCGCTTGGAGGAAATGCGAGAGATAGGTGAATTAGCGAAGCAGAAAGCGCTTGAAGGAAATGCGAGAGAAGTGTGAATGAGCGAAGCAGAAAGTGATTGGAGGAAATGAGAGAGAAATGTGAATGAGCCAAGCAGAAAGTCCTTGGAGGAAATGAGAGAGAAGGGTGAATGAACCAAGGAGAAAGCGCTTGAAGGAAATGATAGAGATGCCTGAATGACGCAAGCAGAAAGCGCTTGGAAGAAATGCGAGAGAAGTTTGAATGAGCCAAGCAAAAAGTCCTTTGAGAAAATGCGAAGAGAAGGCTGAATGAGCCAAGCAGAAAGTGCTTGGAGGAAATGCGAGACAAATGTGAATGAGCCTAACAGAAAGCGCTTGGAGGAAATGCGAGAGAGGGATGAATCAGCCAAGCAGAAAGTGCTTGGAGGAAAGACGAGAGAACTGTGAATGAGCCAAGTAGAAAGCACTTAGAGGATATGCGAGAGAAGTCGGAATGAGTCCAGGAGAAAGCGCTTGGAGGAAATGCGAGAGAAATGTAAATGAGCCAAACAGAAAGCGCTTGTAAGAAATACGAGAGAAGGCTGAATGAGCCAAGCAAAAAATGCTTGGAGGAAATGCGAGAGAAATGTGAATGATCCTAACAGAAAGTGCTTTGAGGAAATGCCAGAGAGGGATGAATCAGCCAAGCAGAATGTGCTTGGAGGAAATGGGAGAGAAGTCTGAGACAAGCAGCAAGTGCTTGGAGGAAATACGAGAGAACTGTGAATGAGCAAGGAAGAAAGTGCTTGAAGGAAAGGTGAGAGAAGGCTGAATGGGCCACTAAGAAAGCGCTTGGAGGAAATACGAGAGAAGGCTGAATGGGCCACTAAGAAAGCGCTTTGAGTTTATGTGAGAGAAGTGTGAATGAGCCAAGGAGAAAGAACCTGGAATAAATGGGAGAGAAGGCTGAATGAGCCAAGCAGAAAGCGTTTGGAGGAAATGTGAGAGAAGCGTGAATGAGTCAAAGAGAAAGAATCTGGAAGAAATGCAAGAGAAGGCTGAATGAGCCAAGCAGAAAGCGTTTGGAGGAAATGTGAGAGAAATGTGAATGAGCCAAGGAGAAAGCCCTTGGAGGAAATGTGAGAGAAGGGTGAATGAGCCAAGCAGAAAGAACTTGGAGGAAATGCGAGAGACGGGTGAATGAGCCAAGCAGAAAGTGATTGGTGGAAATGCGAGAGAAATGTGAATGAGCCAAGCAGAAAGTCCTTGGAGGAAATGAGAGAGAAGGCTGAGCCAAGCAGAAAGTGCTTGGAGGAAATGCGAGAGACGGGTGAATGAGCGAAGCTGAAAGCGCTTGGAGGAAATGCGAGAGACGGGTGAATGAGCCAAGCAGAAAGCGCTTGGAGGAAATGCGAGAGATAGTTGAATTAGCGAAGCAGAAAGCGCTTGAAGGAAATGCGAGAGAAGTGTGAATGAGCGAAGCAGAAAGTGATGGGAGGAAATGAGAGAGAAATGTGAATGAGCCAAGCAGAAAGTCCTTGGAGGAAATGAGAGAGAAGGCTGAGCCAAGCAGAAAGCAATTGGAGGAAATGCGATAGAAGGCTGAATGAGCCAAGCAGAAAGCGCATGGAGGAACTGCAAGAAAAGGCTGACCCAAGCAGAAAGTGCTTGGAGGTAATGCGATAGAAGGGTGAATGAACCAAGCAGAAAGCGCTTGGAGGAAATGCGAGAGATGTGTGAATGAGCCAAGCAGAAAGCGCATGGAGGAAATGCAAGAAAAGGCTGAGCCAAGCTGAAAGCGCTTGGAGGAAATGCGAGAGACGGGTGAATGAGCCAAGCAGAAAGCCCTTGGAGGAAATGCGAGAGACTGGTGAATGAGCCAAGCAGAAAGTGATTGGAGGAAATGCGAGAGAAATGTGAATGAGCCAAGCAGAAAGTCCTTGGAGGAAATGTGGGAGAAGGCTGAATGAACCAAGCAGAAAGCACTTGAAGGAAATGAGAGAGAAGGCTGAGCCAAGCAGAAAGCAATTGGAGGAAATATGAGAGACAGGTGAATGAGCCAAGCAGAAAGCGCGTCATGGAAATGCGAGAGAAGTGTGAATGAGCCAAGCAGAAAGTGCTTGGAGGAAATGCGAGAGAAGGCTGAAAGAGCCAAGCAGAAAGCGCTTGGAAGAAATGCGAGAGATGTGTGAATGAGCCAAGCAGAAAGCGCATGGAGGAAATGCAAGAAAAGGCTGAGCCAAGCTGAAAGCGCTTGAAGGAAATGCAAGAGAAGTGTGAATGAGCCAAGCAGAAAGTGATTGGTGGAAATGCGAGAGAAATGTGAATGAGCCAAGCAGAAAGTCCTTGGAGGAAATGAGAGAGAAGGCTGAGCCAAGCAGAAAGTGCTTGGAGGAAATGCGAGAGACGGGTGAATGAGCGAAGCTGAAAGCGCTTGGAGGAAATGCGAGAGACGGGTGAATGAGCCAAGCAGAAAGCGCTTGGAGGAAATGCGAGAGATAGTTGAATTAGCGAAGCAGAAAGCGCTTGAAGGAAATGCGAGAGAAGTGTGAATGAGCGAAGCAGAAAGTGATGGGAGGAAATGAGAGAGAAATGTGAATGAGCCAAGCAGAAAGTCCTTGGAGGAAATGAGAGAGAAGGCTGAGCCAAGCAGAAAGCAATTGGAGGAAATGCGATAGAAGGCTGAATGAGCCAAGCAGAAAGCGCATGGAGGAACTGCAAGAAAAGGCTGACCCAAGCAGAAAGTGCTTGGAGGTAATGCGATAGAAGGGTGAATGAACCAAGCAGAAAGCGCTTGGAGGAAATGCGAGAGATGTGTGAATGAGCCAAGCAGAAAGCGCATGGAGGAAATGCAAGAAAAGGCTGAGCCAAGCTGAAAGCGCTTGGAGGAAATGCGAGAGACGGGTGAATGAGCCAAGCAGAAAGCCCTTGGAGGAAATGCGAGAGACTGGTGAATGAGCCAAGCAGAAAGTGATTGGAGGAAATGCGAGAGAAATGTGAATGAGCCAAGCAGAAAGTCCTTGGAGGAAATGTGGGAGAAGGCTGAATGAACCAAGCAGAAAGCACTTGAAGGAAATGAGAGAGAAGGCTGAGCCAAGCAGAAAGCAATTGGAGGAAATATGAGAGACAGGTGAATGAGCCAAGCAGAAAGCGCGTCATGGAAATGCGAGAGAAGTGTGAATGAGCCAAGCAGAAAGTGCTTGGAGGAAATGCCAGAGAAGGCTGAAAGAGCCAAGCAGAAAGCGCTTGGAAGAAATGCGAGAGATGTGTGAATGAGCCAAGCAGAAAGCGCATGGAGGAAATGCAAGAAAAGGCTGAGCCAAGCTGAAAGCGCTTGAAGGAAATGCAAGAGAAGTGTGAATGAGCGAAGCAGAAAGTGATTAGAGGAAATGCGAGAGAAATGTGAATGTGCCAAGCAGAAAGTCCTTGGAGGAAATGTGGGAGAAGGCTGAATGAACCAAGCAGAAAGCACTTGAAAGAAATGAGAGAGAAGGCTGAGCCAAGCAGAAAGCAATTGGAGGAAATGCGAGAGAAGGGTGAATGACCCAAGCAGAAAGTGCTTGGAAGAAGTGCGAGAGAAGGCTGAGCCAAGCAGAAAGGGCTTGGAGGAAATGTGAGAGAAGGCTGAATGAACCAAGCAGAAAGCACTTGGAGGAAATGAGAGAGAAGGCTGAGCCAAGCAGAAAGCAGTTGGAGGAAATGCGAGAGAAGGGTGAATGACCCAAGCAGAAAGCGCTTGGAAAAAGTGCGAGAGAAGGCTGACCCGAGCAGAAAGTGCTTGGAGGTAATGCGATAGAAGGCTGAATGAGCCAAGCAGCAAGCGCTTGGAGGAAATGCGAGAGATGTGTGAATGAGCCCAGCAGAAAGCACATGTAGGAAATGCAAGAAAAGGCTGAGCCAAGCTGAAAGCGCTTGGAGGGAATGCGAGAGACGGGTGAATGAGCCAAGCAGAAAGCCCTTTGAGGAAATGCGAGAGACAGGTGAATTAGCCAAGCAGAAAATCCTTGGAGGAAATGCGAGAGAAGGGTGATTGACCAAAGCAGAAAGCGCTTGGAAGAAGTGCTAGAGAAGGCTGAATGAGCCAAGCAGAAAGCGATTGAGGGAAATGTGAGAGAAGGGTGAATGGGCCAATAAGAAAGCGCTTGGAGGAAATACGAGAGAAGTGTGAATGAGCCAAGGACAAACCGCTTGGAGCAAATGTGAAAGAAGGGTGAATGACCCAAGCAGAAAGCGCATGGAGGAAATGTGAGAGACAGGTGAATGAGCCAAGCAGAAAGCAATTGGAGGAAATGCGAGAGAAGGGTGAATGACCCAAGCAGAAAGCGCATGGAGGAAATGTGAGAGACAGGTGAATGAGCCAAGCAGAAAGCAATTGGAGGAAATGCGAGAGAAGGGTGAATGACCCAAGCAGAAAGCGCTTGGAAGAAGTGCGAGAGAAGGCTGAGCCAAGCAGAAAGTGCTTGGAGGAAATGTGAGAGAAGGCTGAATAAACCAAGCAGAAAGCACTTGGAGGAAATGAGAGAGAAGTCTGAGCCAAGCAGAAAGCGCTTGAAGGAAATGCGAGAGAAGTGTGAATGAGCCAAGGAGAAAGTCCTTGGAGGAAATGCGAGAGATAGGTGAATTAGCCAAGAAGAAAGCGCTTGAAGGAAATGCGAGAGAAGTGTGAATGAGCGAAGCAGAAAGTGATTGGAGGAAATGCGAGAGAAATGTGAATGAGCCAAGCAGAAAGTCCTTGGAGGAAATGAGAGAGAAGGCTGAGCCAAGCAGAAAGCAATTGGAGGAAATGCGAGAGAAGGCTGAATGAGCCAAGCAGAAAGCGCTTGAACGAAATGTGAGAGAAGGGTGAAGGAGCCAAGAAGAAAATGCTTGGAAGAAATGCGAGAGATGGGTGAAGCAAGCAGAAAGTGCTTGGAGGTAATGCGAGAGAAGGCTGAATGAGCCAAGCAGAAAGCGCTTGAAGGAAATGCGAGAGAAGTGTGAATGAGCCAAGCAGTAAGTCCTTAGAGGAAATGAGAGAGAAGGCTGAGCCAAGCAGAAAGCAATTGGAGGAAATGCGAGAGAAGGGTGAATGACCCAAGCAGAAAGCTCTTGGAAGAAATGCGAGAGAAGGCTGAGCCAAGCAGAAAGTGCTTGCAGGAAATGCGAGAGAAGGCTGAGCGAAGCTGAGAGCGCTTGGAGGAAATGCGAGAGAAGGGTGAATGTGCCAAGCAGAAAGCGCTTGGAGGAAATGAGAGAGAAGGCTGAGCAAAAGCAGAAAGCAGTTGGAGGAAATGCGAGAGAAGGGTGAATGACCCAAGCAGAAAGCGCTTGGAAAAAGTGCGAGAGAAGGCTAACCCGAGCAGCAAGCGCTTGGAGGAAATGCGAGAGATGTGTGAATGAGCCCAGCAGAAAGCACATGTAGGAAATGCAAGAAAAGGCTGAGCGAAGCTGAGAGCGCTTGGAGGAAATGCGAGAGAAGGGTGAATGAGCCAAGCAGAAAGCGCTTGGAGGAAATGAGAGAGAAGGCTGAGCCAAGCAGAAAGCAGTTGGAGGAAATGCGAGAGAAGGGTGAATGACCCAAGCAGAAAGCGCTTGGAAAAAGTGCGAGAGAAGGCTGACCCGAGCAGAAAGTGCTTGGAGGTAATGCGATAGAAGGCTGAATGAACCAAGCAGCAAGCGCTTGGAGGAAATGCGAGAGATGTGTGAATGAGCCCAGCAGAAAGCACATGTAGGAAATGCAAGAAAAGGCTGAGCCAAGCTGAAAGCGCTTGGAGGGAATGCGAGAGAGGGGTGAATGAGCCAAGCAGAAAGCCCTTGGAGGAAATGCGAGAGACAGGTGAATTAGCCAAGCAGAAAATCCTTGGAGGAAATGAGAGAGAAGGCTGAGCCAAGGAGAAAGCAATTGGAGTAAATGCGAGAGAAGGGTGATTGACCAAAGCAGAAAGCGCTTGGAAGAAGTGCGAGAGAAGGCTGAATGAGCCAAGCAGAAAGCGATTGAGGGAAATGTGAGAGAAGGGTGAATGACCCAAGGAGAAAGCGCATGGACGAAATGCAAAAAAAGGCTAACCCAAGCAGAATACCCTTGGAAGAAATGCGAGAGAAGGGTGAATGGGCCAATAAGAAAGCGCTTGGAGGAAATACGAGAGAAGGGTGAATGACCCAAGCAGAAAGCGCTTGGAAGAAGTGCGAGAGAATGCTGAGCCAAGCAGAAAGTGCTTGGAGGAAATGCGAGAGAAGGGTGAATGAGCCAAGCAGAAAGCGCTTGGAGGAAATGCGAAAGACGGGTGAATGAGCCAAGCAGAAAGCACTTGGAGGAAATGCAAGACACGGGTGAATGAGCCAAGCAGAAAGCTCTTGAAGGAAATGCAAGAGAAGTGTGAATGAGCGAAGCAGAAAGTGATTAGAGGAAATGCGAGAGAAATGTGAATGTGCCAAGCAGAAAGTCCTTGGAGGAAATGTGAGAGAAGGCTGAATGAACCAAGCAGAAAGCACTTGAAGGAAATGAGAGAGAAGGCTGAGCCAAGCAGAAAGCAATTGGAGGAAATGCGAGAGACGGGTGAATGAGCCAAGCAGAAAGTGATTGGTGGAAATGCGAGAGAAATGTGAATGAGCCAAGCAGAAAGCAATTGGAGGAAATGCGAGAGACGGGTGAATGAGCCAAGCAGAAAGTGATTGGTGGAAATGTGAGAGAAATGTGAATGAGCCAAGCAGAAAGTCCTTGGAGGAAATGAGAGAGAAGGCTGAGCCAAGCAGAAAGTGCTTGGAGGAAATGCGAGAGACGGGTGAATGAGCGAAGCTGAAAGCGCTTGGAGGAAATGCAAGAGAAGGGTGAATGAGCCAAGAAGAAAGCGCTTGGAGGAAATGCGAGAGACGGGTGAATGAGCCAAGCAGAATGCGCTTGGAGGAAATGCGAGAGATAGGTGAATTAGCAAAACAGAAAGCGCTTGAAGGAAATGCGAGAGAAGTGTGAATGAGCGAAGCAGAAAGTGATGGGAGGAAATGAGAGAGAAATGTGAATGAGCCAAGCAGAAAGTCCTTGGAGGAAATGAGAGAGAAGGCTGAGCCAAGCAGAAAGCGCTTGAAGGAAATGTGAGAGAAGGGTGAATGAGCCAAGAAGAAAGCGCTTGGAAGAAATGCGAGAGAAGGCTGAAGCAAGCAGAAAGCGCTTGGAGGAAATGCGAGAGATGTGTGAATGAGCCAAGCAGAAAGCGCATGGAGGAAATGCAAGAAAAGGCTGAGCCAAGCTGAAAGCGCTTGGAGGAAATGCGAGAGACGGGTGAATGAGCCAAGCAGAAAGCGCTTGGAGGAAATGCGAGAGACGGGTGAATGAGCCAAGCAGAAAGCCCTTGGAGGAAATGCGAGAGACTGGTGAATGAGCCAAGCAGAAAGCGCTTGGAGGAAATGCGAGAGATAGGTGAATGAGTGAAGCAGAAAATGATTGGAGGAAATGCGAGAGAAGGCTGAATGAGCCAAGCAGAAAGCGCTTGAAGGAAATGTGAGAGAAGGGTGAATGAGCCAAGAAGAAAGCGCTTGGAAGAAATGCGAGAGAAGGCTGAAGCAAGCAGAAAGTGCTTGGAGGAAATGCGAGAGAAGGCTAAATGAGCCAAGCAGAAAGCGCTTGGAGGAAATGCAAGAGATGTGTCAATGACCCAAGGAAAAAGCGCATGGACGAAATGCAAAAAAAGGCTAACCCAAGCAGAAAACGCTTGGAAGAAATGCGAGAGAAGTGTGAATGAGCCAAGGACAAACCGCTTGGAGGAAATGCGAGAGACGGGTGAATGAGCCAAGCAGAAAGCAATTGGAGGAAATGCGAGAGACGGGTGAATGAGCCAAACAGAAAGTGATTGGTGGAAATACGAGAGAAATGTGAATGAGCCAAGCAGAAAGTCCTTGGAGGAAATGAGAGAGAAGGCTGAGCCAAGCAGAAAGTGCTTGGAGGAAATGCAAGAGACGGGTGAATGAGCGAAGCTGAAAGCGCTTGGAGGAAATGCGAGAGAAGGGTGAATGAGCCAAGAAGAAAGCGCTTGGAGGAAATGCGAGAGACGGGTGAATGAGCCAAGCAGAATGCGCTTGGAGGAAATGCGAGAGATAGGTGAATTAGCGAAACAGAAAGCGCTTGAAGGAAATGCGAGAGAAGTGTGAATGAGCGAAGCAGAAAGTGATGGGAGGAAATGAGAGAGAAATGTGAATGAGCCAAGCAGAAAGTCCTTGGAGGAAATGAGAGAGAAGGCTGAGCCAAGCAGAAAGCAATTGGAGGAAATGTGATAGAAGGCTGAATGAGCCAAGCAGAAAGCGCATGGAGGAACTGCAAGAAAAGGCTGACCCAAGCAGAAAGTGCTTGGAGGTAATGCGATAGAAGGCTGAATGAGCCAAGCAGAAAGCGCTTGGAGGAAATGCGAGAGATGTGTGAATGAGCCAAGCAGAAAGCGCATGGAGGAAATGCAAGAAAAGGCTGAGCCAAGCTGAAAGCGCTTGGAGGAAATGCGAGAGACGGGTGAATGAGCCAAGCAGAAAGCCCTTGGAGGAAATGCGAGAGACTGGTGAAGGAGCCAAGCAGAAAGCGCTTGGAGGAAATGCGAGAGATAGGTGAATGAGTGAAGCAGAAAGTGATTGGAGGAAATGCGAGAGAAGGCTGAATGAGCCAAGCAGAAAGCGCTTGAAGGAAATGTGAGAGAAGGGTGAATGAGCCAAGAAGAAAGCGCTTGGAAGAAATGCGAGAGAAGGCTGAAGCAAGCAGAAAGTGCTTGGAGGAAATGCGAGAGAAGGCTAAATGAGCCAAGCAGAAAGCGCTTGGAGGAAATGCAAGAGATGTGTCAATGACCCAAGGAAAAAGCGCATGGACGAAATGCAAAAAAAGGCTAACCCAAGCAGAAAACGCTTGGAAGAAATGCGAGAGAAGTGTGAATGAGCCAAGGACAAACCGCTTGGAGGAAATGCGAGAGACGGGTGAATGAGCCAAGCAGAAAGCAATTGGAGGAAATGCGAGAGACGGGTGAATGAGCCAAGCAGAAAGTGATTGGTGGAAATACGAGAGAAATGTGAATGAGCCAAGCAGAAAGTCCTTGGAGGAAATGAGAGAGAAGGCTGAGCCAAGCAGAAAGTGCTTGGAGGAAATGCAAGAGACGGGTGAATGAGCGAAGCTGAAAGCGCTTGGAGGAAATGCGAGAGAAGGGTGAATGAGCCAAGAAGAAAGCGCTTGGAGGAAATGCGAGAGACGGGTGAATGAGCCAAGCAGAATGCGCTTGGAGGAAATGCGAGAGATAGGTGAATTAGCGAAACAGAAAGCGCTTGAAGGAAATGCGAGAGAAGTGTGAATGAGCGAAGCAGAAAGTGATGGGAGGAAATGAGAGAGAAATGTGAATGAGCCAAGCAGAAAGTCCTTGGAGGAAATGAGAGAGAAGGCTGAGCCAAGCAGAAAGCAATTGGAGGAAATGTGATAGAAGGCTGAATGAGCCAAGCAGAAAGCGCATGGAGGAACTGCAAGAAAAGGCTGACCCAAGCAGAAAGTGCTTGGAGGTAATGCGATAGAAGGCTGAATGAGCCAAGCAGAAAGCGCTTGGAGGAAATGCGAGAGATGTGTGAATGAGCCAAGCAGAAAGCGCATGGAGGAAATGCAAGAAAAGGCTGAGCCAAGCTGAAAGCGCTTGGAGGAAATGCGAGAGACGGGTGAATGAGCCAAGCAGAAAGCCCTTGGAGGAAATGCGAGAGACTGGTGAAGGAGCCAAGCAGAAAGCGCTTGGAGGAAATGCGAGAGATAGGTGAATGAGTGAAGCAGAAAGTGATTGGAGGAAATGCGAGAGAAGGCTGAATGAGCCAAGCAGAAAGCGCTTGAAGGAAATGTGAGAGAAGGGTGAATGAGCCAAGAAGAAAGCGCTTGGAAGAAATGCGAGAGAAGGCTGAAGCAAGCAGAAAGTGCTTGGAGGAAATGCGAGAGAAGGCTAAATGAGCCAAGCAGAAAGCGCTTGGAGGAAATGCAAGAGATGTGTCAATGACCCAAGGAAAAAGCGCATGGACGAAATGCAAAAAAAGGCTAACCCAAGCAGAAAACGCTTGGAAGAAATGCGAGAGAAGTGTGAATGAGCCAAGGACAAACCGCTTGGAGGAAATGCGAGAGACGGGTGAATGAGCCAAGCAGAAAGCGCTTGGAGGAAATGCAAGAGACGGGTGAATGAGTCAAGCAGAAAGCGCTTGAAGGAAATGCAAGAGAAGTGTGAATGAGCGAAGCAGAAAGTGATTAGAGGAAATGCGAGAGAAATGTGAATGTGCCAAGCAGAAAGTCCTTGGAGGAAATGTGGGAGAAGGCTGAATGAACCAAGCAGAAAGCACTTGAAGGAAATGAGAGAGAAGGCTGAGCCAAGCAGAAAGCAATTGGAGGAAATGCGAGAGAAGGGTGAATGACCCAAGCAGAAAGTGCTTGGAAGAAGTGCGAGAGAAGGCTGAGCCAAGCAGAAAGGGCTTGGAGGAAATGTGAGAGAAGGCTGAATGAACCAAGCAGAAAGCACTTGGAGGAAATGAGAGAGAAGGCTGAGCCAAGCAGAAAGCAGTTGGAGGAAATGTGAGAGAAGGGTGAATGACCCAAGCAGAAAGCGCTTGGAGGTAATGCGATAGAAGGCTGAATGAGCCAAGCAGCAAGCGCTTGGAGGAAATGCGAGAGATGTGTGAATGAGCCCAGCAGAAAGCGCATGTAGGAAATGCAAGAAAAGGCTGAGCCAAGCTGAAAGCGCTTGGAGGGAATGCGAGAGACGGGTGAATGAGCCAAGCAGAAAGCCCTTGGAGGAAATGCGAGAGACAGGTGAATTAGCCAAGCAGAAAGTCATTAAAGGAAATGAGAGAGAAGGCTGAGCCAAGGGGAAAGCAATTGGAGGAAATGCGAGAGAAGGGTGATTGACCAAAGCAGAAAGCGCTTGGAAGAAGTGCGAGAGAAGGCTGAATGAGCCAAGCAGAAAGCGATTGAGGGAAATGTGAGAGAAGGGTGAATGACCCAAGGAGAAAGCGCATGGACGAAATGCAAAAAAAGGCTAACCCAAGCAGAAAACCCTTGGAAGAAATGCGAGAGAAGGGTGAATGGGCCAATAAGAAAGCGATTGGAGGAAATACGAGAGAAGTGTGAATGAGCCAAGGACAAACCGCTTGGAGCAAATGTGAAAGAAGGGTGAATGACCCAAGCAGAAAGCGCATGGAGGAAATGCGAGAGACAGGTGAATGAGCCAAGCAGAAAGCAATTGGAAGAAGTGCGAGAGAAGGCTGAGCCAAGCAGAAAGTGCTTGAAGGAAATGCGAGAGAAGTGTGAATGAGCCAAGGAGAAAGTCCTTGGAGGAAATGCGAGAGACAGGTGAATTAGCCAAGAAGAAAGCGCTTGAAGGAAATGCGAGAGAAGTGTGAATTAGCGAAGCAGAAAGTGATTGGAGGAAATGCGAGAGAAATGTGAATGAGGCAAGCAGAAAGTCCTTGGAGGAAATGAGAGAGAAGGCTGAGCCAAGTAGAAAGCAATTGGAGGAAATGCGAGAGAAGGGTGAATGACCCAAGCAGAAAGCGCTTGGAAGAAGTGCGAGAGAAGGCTGAGCCAAGCAGAAAGTGCTTGGAGGAAATGCGAGAGAAGGCTGAATGAGCCAAGCAGAAAGCGCTTGAATGAAATGTGAGAGAAGGGTGAAGGAGCCAAGAAGAAAACGCTTGGAAGAAATGCGAGAGAAGGCTGAAGCAAGCAGAAAGTGCTTGGAGGAAATGCAAGAGATGTATCAATGACCCAAGGAGAAAGCGCATGGACGAAATGCAAAAAAAGGCTAACCCAAGCAGAAAACGCTTGGAAGAAATGCGAGAGAAGGCTGAATGAGCCAAGCAGAAAGCGCTTGGAAGAAATGCGAGAGATGTGTGAATGAGCCAAGCAGAAAGTGCATGGAGGAAATGCAAGAAAAGGCTGAGCGAAGCTGAGAGCGCTTGGAGGAAATGCGAGAGAAGGGTGAATGAGCCAAGCAGAAAGCGCTTGGAGGAAATGCGAGAGACGGGTGAATGAGCCAAGCAGAAAGCGCTTGAAGGAAATGCAAGAGAAGTGTGAATGAGCCAAGGACAAACCGCTTGGAGCAAATGTGAAAGAGGGGTGAATGACCCAAGCAGAAAGCGCTTGGAGGAAATGCGAGAGAAGGCTGAATGAGCCAAGCAGAAAGCGCTTGGAAGAAATGCGAGAGATGTGTGAATGAGCCAAGCAGAAAGTGCATGGAGGAAATGCAAGAAAAGGCTGAGCGAAGCTGAGAGCGCTTGGAGGAAATGCGAGAGAAGGGTGAATGAGCCAAGCAGAAAGCGCTTGGAGGAAATGCGAGAGACAGGTGAATGAGCCAAGCAGAAAGCACTTGAAGGAAATGCAAGAGAAGTGTGAATGAGCGAAGCAGAAAGTGCTTGGAGGAAATGCGAGAGAAATGTGAATGAGCCAAGCAGAAAGCGCTTGAAGGAAATGTGAGAGAAGGGTGAAGGAGCCAAGAAGAAAGCGCTTGGAAGAAGTGCGAGAGAAGGCTGAAGCAAGCAGAAAGCGCTTGGAGGAAATGCGAGAGACGGGTGAATAAGCCAAGCAGAAAGCGCTTGGAGGAAATGCGATGGAAGGCTGAATGAGCCAAGCAGAAAGTGCTTGGAGGAAATGCAAGAAAAGTCTGAGCCAAGCTGAAAGCGCTTGGAGGAAATGCGAGAGACGGGTGAATGAGCCAAGCAGAAAGCGCATGGAGGAAATGTGAGAGACAGGTGAATGAGCCAAGTGGAAAGCGCTTGAAGGAAATGCGAGAGAAGTGTAAATGAGCCAAGCAGGAAGTCCTTGGAGGAAATGTGAGAGAAGGCTGAATGAACCAAGCAGAAAGCACTTGGAGGAAATGAGAGAGAAGGCTGAGCCAAGCAGAAAGCAGTTGGAGGAAATGTGAGAGAAGGGTGAATGACCCAAGCAGAAAGCGCTTGGAGGTAATGCGATAGAAGGCTGAATGAGCCAAGCAGCAAGCGCTTGGAGGAAATGCGAGAGATGTGTGAATGAGCCCAGCAGAAAGCGCATGTAGGAAATGCAAGAAAAGGCTGAGCCAAGCTGAAAGCGCTTGGAGGGAATGCGAGAGACGGGTGAATGAGCCAAGCAGAAAGCCCTTGGAGGAAATGCGAGAGACAGGTGAATTAGCCAAGCAGAAAGTCATTAAAGGAAATGAGAGAGAAGGCTGAGCCAAGGGGAAAGCAATAGGAGGAAATGCGAGAGAAGGGTGATTGACCAAAGCAGAAAGCGCTTGGAAGAAGTGCGAGAGAAGGCTGAATGAGCCAAGCAGAAAGCGATTGAGGGAAATGTGAGAGAAGGGTGAATGACCCAAGGAGAAAGCGCATGGACGAAATGCAAAAAAAGGCTAACCCAAGCAGAAAACCCTTGGAAGAAATGCGAGAGAAGGTGAATGGGCCAATAAGAAAGCGATTGGAGGAAATACGAGAGAAGTGTGAATGAGCCAAGGACAAACCGCTTGGAGCAAATGTGAAAGAAGGGTGAATGACCCAAGCAGAAAGCGCATGGAGGAAATGCGAGAGACAGGTGAATGAGCCAAGCAGAAAGCAATTGGAAGAAGTGCGAGAGAAGGCTGAGCCAAGCAGAAAGTGCTTGAAGGAAATGCGAGAGAAGTGTGAATGAGCCAAGGAGAAAGTCCTTGGAGGAAATGCGAGAGACAGTTGAATTAGCCAAGAAGAAAGCGCTTGAAGGAAATGCGAGAGAAGTGTGAATTAGCGAAGCAGAAAGTGATTGGAGGAAATGCGAGAGAAATGTGAATGAGGCAAGCAGAAAGTCCTTGGAGGAAATGAGAGAGAAGGCTGAGCCAAGTAGAAAGCAATTGGAGGAAATGCGAGAGAAGGGTGAATGACCCAAGCAGAAATCGCTTGGAAGAAGTGCGAGAGAAGGCTGAGCCAAGCAGAAAGTGCTTGGAGGAAATGCGAGAGAAGGCTGAATGAGCCAAGCAGAAAGCGCTTGAATGAAATGTGAGAGAAGGGTGAAGGAGCCAAGAAGAAAACGCTTGGAAGAAATGCGAGAGAAGGCTGAAGCAAGCAGAAAGTGCTTGGAGGAAATGCAAGAGATGTATCAATGACCCAAGGAGAAAGCGCATGGACGAAATGCAAAAAAAGGCTAACCCAAGCAGAAAACGCTTGGAAGAAATGCGAGAGAAGGCTGAATGAGCCAAGCAGAAAGCGCTTGGAAGAAATGCGAGAGATGTGTGAATGAGCCAAGCAGAAAGTGCATGGAGGAAATGCAAGAAAAGGCTGAGCGAAGCTGAGAGCGCTTGGAGGAAATGCGAGAGAAGGGTGAATGAGCCAAGCAGAAAGCGCTTGGAGGAAATGCGAGAGACGGGTGAATGAGCCAAGCAGAAAGCGCTTGAAGGAAATGCAAGAGAAGTGTGAATGAGCCAAGGACAAACCGCTTGGAGCAAATGTGAAAGAGGGGTGAATGACCCAAGCAGAAAGCGCTTGGAGGAAATGCGAGAGAAGGCTGAATGAGCCAAGCAGAAAGCGCTTGGAAGAAATGCGAGAGATGTGTGAATGAGCCAAGCAGAAAGTGCATGGAGGAAATGCAAGAAAAGGCTGAGCGAAGCTGAGAGCGCTTGGAGGAAATGCGAGAGAAGGGTGAATGAGCCAAGCAGAAAGCGCTTGGAGGAAATGCGAGAGACAGGTGAATGAGCCAAGCAGAAAGCACTTGAAGGAAATGCAAGAGAAGTGTGAATGAGCGAAGCAGAAAGTGCTTGGAGGAAATGCGAGAGAAATGTGAATGAGCCAAGCAGAAAGCGCTTGAAGGAAATGTGAGAGAAGGGTGAAGGAGCCAAGAAGAAAGCGCTTGGAAGAAGTGCGAGAGAAGGCTGAAGCAAGCAGAAAGCGCTTGGAGGAAATGCGAGAGACGGGTGAATAAGCCAAGCAGAAAGCGCTTGGAGGAAATGCGATGGAAGGCTGAATGAGCCAAGCAGAAAGTGCTTGGAGGAAATGCAAGAAAAGTCTGAGCCAAGCTGAAAGCGCTTGGAGGAAATGCGAGAGACGGGTGAATGAGCCAAGCAGAAAGCGCATGGAGGAAATGTGAGAGACAGGTGAATGAGCCAAGTGGAAAGCGCTTGAAGGAAATGCGAGAGAAGTGTAAATGAGCCAAGCAGGAAGTCCTTGGAGGAAATGAGAGAGAAGGCTGAGCCAAGCAGAAAGCAGTTGGAGGAAATGTGAGAGAAGGGTGAATGACCCAAGCAGAAAGCGCTTGGAGGTAATGCGATAGAAGGCTGAATGAGCCAAGCAGCAAGCGCTTGGAGGAAATGCGAGAGATGTGTGAATGAGCCCAGCAGAAAGCGCATGTAGGAAATGCAAGAAAAGGCTGAGCCAAGCTGAAAGCGCTTGGAGGGAATGCGAGAGACGGGTGAATGAGCCAAGCAGAAAGCCCTTGGAGGAAATGCGAGAGACAGGTGAATTAGCCAAGCAGAAAGTCATTAAAGGAAATGAGAGAGAAGGCTGAGCCAAGGGGAAAGCAATTGGAGGAAATGCGAGAGAAGGGTGATTGACCAAAGCAGAAAGCGCTTGGAAGAAGTGCGAGAGAAGGCTGAATGAGCCAAGCAGAAAGCGATTGAGGGAAATGTGAGAGAAGGGTGAATGACCCAAGGAGAAAGCGCATGGACGAAATGCAAAAAAAGGCTAACCCAAGCAGAAAACCCTTGGAAGAAATGCGAGAGAAGGGTGAATGGGCCAATAAGAAAGCGATTGGAGGAAATACGAGAGAAGTGTGAATGAGCCAAGGACAAACCGCTTGGAGCAAATGTGAAAGAAGGGTGAATGACCCAAGCAGAAAGCGCATGGAGGAAATGCGAGAGACAGGTGAATGAGCCAAGCAGAAAGCAATTGGAAGAAGTGCGAGAGAAGGCTGAGCCAAGCAGAAAGTGCTTGAAGGAAATGCGAGAGAAGTGTGAATGAGCCAAGGAGAAAGTCCTTGGAGGAAATGCGAGAGACAGGTGAATTAGCCAAGAAGAAAGCGCTTGAAGGAAATGCGAGAGAAGTGTGAATTAGCGAAGCAGAAAGTGATTGGAGGAAATGCGAGAGAAATGTGAATGAGGCAAGCAGAAAGTCCTTGGAGGAAATGAGAGAGAAGGCTGAGCCAAGTAGAAAGCAATTGGAGGAAATGCGAGAGAAGGGTGAATGACCCAAGCAGAAATCGCTTGGAAGAAGTGCGAGAGAAGGCTGAGCCAAGCAGAAAGTGCTTGGAGGAAATGCGAGAGAAGGCTGAATGAGCCAAGCAGAAAGCGCTTGAATGAAATGTGAGAGAAGGGTGAAGGAGCCAAGAAGAAAACGCTTGGAAGAAATGCGAGAGAAGGCTGAAGCAAGCAGAAAGTGCTTGGAGGAAATGCAAGAGATGTATCAATGACCCAAGGAGAAAGCGCATGGACGAAATGCAAAAAAAGCCTAACCCAAGCAGAAAACGCTTGGAAGAAATGCGAGAGAAGGCTGAATGAGCCAAGCAGAAAGCGCTTGGAAGAAATGCGAGAGATGTGTGAATGAGCCAAGCAGAAAGTGCATGGAGGAAATGCAAGAAAAGGCTGAGCGAAGCTGAGAGCGCTTGGAGGAAATGCGAGAGAAGGGTGAATGAGCCAAGCAGAAAGCGCTTGGAGGAAATGCGAGAGACGGGTGAATGAGCCAAGCAGAAAGCGCTTGAAGGAAATGCAAGAGAAGTGTGAATGAGCCAAGGACAAACCGCTTGGAGCAAATGTGAAAGAGGGGTGAATGACCCAAGCAGAAAGCGCTTGGAGGAAATGCGAGAGAAGGCTGAATGAGCCAAGCAGAAAGCGCTTGGAAGAAATGCGAGAGATGTTTGAATGAGCCAAGCAGAAAGTGCATGGAGGAAATGCAAGAAAAGGCTGAGCGAAGCTGAGAGCGCTTGGAGGAAATGCGAGAGAAGGGTGAATGAGCCAAGCAGAAAGCACTTGGAGGAAATGCGAGAGACAGGTGAATGAGCCAAGCAGAAAGCGCTTGAAGGAAATGCAAGAGAAGTGTGAATGAGCGAAGCAGAAAGTGCTTGGAGGAAATGCGAGAGAAATGTGAATGAGCCAAGCAGAAAGCGCTTGAAGGAAATGTGAGAGAAGGGTGAAGGAGCCAAGAAGAAAGCGCTTGGAAGAAATGCGAGAGAAGGCTGAAGCAAGCAGAAAGCGCTTGGAGGAAATGCGAGAGACGGGTGAATAAGCCAAGCAGAAAGCGCTTGGAGGAAATGCGATGGAAGGCTGAATGAGCCAAGCAGAAAGTGCTTGGAGGAAATGCAAGAAAAGTCTGAGCCAAGCTGAAAGCGCTTGGAGGAAATGCGAGAGACGGGTGAATGAGCCAAGCAGAAAGCGCATGGAGGAAATGTGAGAGACAGGTGAATGAGCCAAGTGGAAAGCGCTTGAAGGAAATGCGAGAGAAGTGTAAATGAGCCAAGCAGGAAGTCCTTGGAGGAAATGAGAGAGAAATGTGAATGAGCCAAGCAGGAAGTCCTTGGAGGAAATGAGAGAGAAGGCTGAGCCAAGCAGAAAGCAATTGGAGGAAATGCGAGAGAAGGGTGAATGACCCAAGCAGAAAGCGCTTGGAAGAAGTGCGAGAGAAGGCTGAGCCAAGCAGAAAGTGCTTGGAGGAAATGCGAGAGAAGGCTGAATGAGCCAAGCAGAAAGCGCTTGGAAGAAATGCGAGAGATGTTTGAATGAGCCAAGCAGAAAGCGCATGGAGGAAATGCAAGAAAAGGCTGAGCCAAGCTGAAAGCGCTTGGAGGAAATGCGAGAGAACGGTGAATGAGCCAAGCAGAAAACGCTTGGAGGAAATGCGAGAGACGGGTGAATGAGCCAAGCAGAAAGCGCTTGGAGGAAATGCAAGACACGGGTGAATGAGCCAAGCAGAAAGCGCTTGAAGGAAATGCAAGAGAAGTGTGAATGAGCGAAGCAGAAAGTGATTAGAGGAAATGCGAGAGAAATGTGAATGTGCCAAGCAGAAAGCACTTGAAGGAAATGAGAGAGAAGGCTGAGCCAAGCAGAAAGCAATTGGAGGAAATGCGAGAGAAGGGTGAATGAGGCAAGCAGAAAGCGCTTGGAGGAAAGTCGAGAGAACTGTGAATGAGCCAAGCAGAAAGCGCATGGAGGAAATGCAAGAAAAGGCTGACCCAAGCAGAAAGTGCTGGAAGGTAATGCAATAGAAGGCTGAATGAGCCAAGAAGAAAGCGCTTGGAGGAAATGCGAGAGATGTGTGAATGAGCCAAGCAGAAAGCGCTTGGAGGAAATGCAAGAGACGGGTGAATGAGCCAAGCAGAAAGCGCTTGAAGGAAATGCAAGTGTGAATGAGCGAAGCAGAAAGTGATTAGAGGAAATGCAAGAGAAATGTGAATGTGCCAAGCAGAAAGTCCTTGGAGGAAATGTGAGAGAAGGCTGAATGAACCAAGCAGAAAGCACTTGAAGGAAATGAGACAGAAGGCTGAGCCAAGCAGAAAGCAATTGGAGGAAATGCGAGAGAAGGGTGAATGACCCAAGCAGAAAGTGCTTGGAAGAAGTGGGAGAGAAGGCTGAGCCAAGCAGAAAGTGCTTGGAGGAAATGTGAGAGAAGGCTGAATGAACCAAGCAGAAAGCACTTGGAGGAAATGAGAGAGAAGGCTGAGCCAAGCAGAAAGCAGTTGGAGGAAATGCGAGAGAAGGGTGAATGACCCAAGCAGAAAGCGCTTGGAAAAAGTGCGAGAGAAGGCTGACCCAAGCAGAAAGTGCTTGGAGGTAATGCGATAGAAGGCTGAATGAGCCAAGCAGAAAGTGCTTGGAGGAAATGCGAGAGATGTGTGAATGAGCCTAGCAGAAAGTGCATGTAGGAAATGCAAGAAAACGCTGAGCCAAGCTGAAAGCGCTTGGAGGAAAAGCGAGAGACGGGTGAATGAGCCAAGCAGAAAGCGCTTGGAGGAAATGAGAGAGAAGGCTGAGCCAAGGAGAAAGCAATTGGAGGAAATGCGAGAGAAGGGTGATTGACCCAAGCAGAAAGAACTTGGAAGAAGTGCGAGGGAACGCTGAGGCAAGCAGAAAGTGCTTGGAGGAAATGCGAGAGAAGGCTGAATGAGCCAAGGAGAAAGTACTTGAAGGAAATGTGAGAGAAGGCTGAATGGGCCAATAAGAAAGTTCTTGGAGGTAATGCGAGAGACGGTGAATGAGGCAAGAAGGAAGCACTTGGAGGAAATACGAGAGAAGTGTGAATGACCCAAGAAGAAAGCGCATGGATGAAATACAAGAGAAGGCTGAGCCAAGCAGCAAGCACCAGGAGGAAATGCGAGACAAGGGATAATGAGCCAAGTAGAAAGCGCTTGGAGGAAATGCGAGAGAAGGCTGAGACAAGCAGAAAGTCCTTGGAGGAAATGCGAGAGAAGTGTCAATGAGTCCAGGAAAAAGCGCTTGGAGGAAATGTGAGAGAAGGGTGAATGAGCCAAGCAGAAAGCGCATGGAAGAATTAAGAGAAGGGTGAATTAGCTAAGCAGAAAGCGCTAGAAGGAAATGCGAGAGAAGTGTGAATGAGTGAAGCAGAAAGTGATAGGAGGAAATGCGAGAGAAATGTGAATGAGCCAAGAAGAAAGTCCTTGGAGGAAATGAGAGAAAAGGCTGAGGCAAGCAGAAAGTGATTGGAGGAAATGCGAGAGAAATGTGAATGAGCCAAACAGAAAGCGCTTGGAGGAAATGCGAGAGAAGGCTGAGAGAAGCAGAAAGTGCTTGGAGGAAATGCGAGAGAAGTGTGAATGAGCCGAGGAGAAAGCGCTTGGAGGAAATGTGAGAGAAGTGTGAATGAGCCAAGAAGAAAGCGCTTGGAAGAAATGCGAGAGAATCCTGAGCGAAGCAGAAAGTGCTCGGAGGAAATGCGAGAGAAGTGTGAATGAGCCAAGGAGAAAGCGCTTGGAGGAAATGTGAGAGAAGTGTGAATGAGCCAAGAAGAAAGCGCTTGGAAGAAATGCGAGAGAAGGCTGAGCGAAGCAGAAAGTGCTCGGAGGAAATGCGAGAGAAGTGTGAATGAGCCAAGGAGAAAGCGCTTGGAGGAAATGTGAGAGAAGTGTGAATGAGCCAAGAAGAAAGCGCTTGGAAGAAATGCGAGTGAAGGCTGAGCGAAGCAGAAAGTGCTTGGAGGCAACGCGATAGAAGGCTTAGCCTAGAAAAAAGCCCTTGGAGGAAATGCGAAAGAAGGCTCAATGGGCCAAGCAGAAAGCGCTTGGAGGTAATGCGAGAGAAGGCTGAGCCAAGAAGGAAGCACTTGGAGGAAATACGAGAGAAGTGTGAATGACCCAAGAAGAAAGCGCATGGATGAAATACAAGAGAAGGGTGAGCCAAGCAGCAAGCACCAGGAGGAAATGCGAGACAAGGGATAATGAGCCAAGTAGAAAGCGCTTGGAGGAAATGCGAGAGAAGGCTGAGACAAGCAGAAAGTCCTTGGAGGAAATGCGAGAGAAGTGTCAATGAGTCCAGGAAAAAGCGCTTGGAGGAAATGTGAGAGAAGGGTGAATGAGCCAAGCAGAAAGCGCATGGAAGAAATGCAAGAGAAGGGTGAATTAGCTAAGCAGAAAGCGCTAGAAGGAAATGCGAGAGAAGTGTGAATGAGTGAAGCAGAAAGTGATTGGAGGAAATGCGAGAGAAATGTGAATGAGCCAAGAAGAAAGTCCTTGGAGGAAATGAGAGAAAAGGCTGAAGCAAGCAGAAAGTGATTGGAGGAAATGCGAGAGAAATGTGAATGAGCCAAACAGAAAGCGCTTGGAGGAAATGCGAGAGAAGGCTGAGAGAAGCAGAAAGTGCTTGGAGGAAATGCGAGAGAAGTGTGAATGAGCCGAGGAGAAAGCGCTTGGAAGAAATGTGAGAGAAGTGTGAATGAGCCAAGAAGAAAGCGCTTGGAAGAAATGCGAGAGAATCCTGAGCGAAGCAGAAAGTGCTCGGAGGAAATGCGAGAGAAGTGTGAATGAGCCAAGGAGAAAGCGCTTGGAGGAAATGTGAGAGAAGTGTGAATGAGCCAAGAAGAAAGCGCTTGGAAGAAATGCGAGAGAAGGCTGAGCGAAGCAGAAAGTGCTCGGAGGAAATGCGAGAGAAGTGTGAATGAGCCAAGGAGAAAGCGCTTGGAGGAAATGTGAGAGAAGTGTGAATGAGCCAAGAAGAAAGCGCTTGGAAGAAATGCGAGAGAAGGCTGAGCGAAGCAGAAAGTGCTCGGAGGAAATGCGAGAGAAGGCCGAATGAGCCCAGCAGAAAGCGCTTGGAGGAAATGCAAGAGATGTGTGAATGAGCCAAGGAGAAAGCGCATGGAGGACATGCAAGAAAAGACTAAGCCAAGCAGAAAGCGCTTAGAAGAAATGCGAGAGAAGGGTGAATGAACCAAGCTGAAAGCGCTTGGAGGAAATGCGAGATACGGGTGAATGAGCCAAGCAGAAAGTGCTTGGAGGAAATGCGAGAGAAGGCTGAATGATCCAAGCAGAAAGCTCTTGGAGGAAATGCAAGAAAAGGCTGACCCAAGCAGAAAGTGCTTGGAGGTAATGCGATAGAAGGCTGAATGAGCCAAGCAGAAAGCGCTTGGAGAAAATGCGAGAGATGTGTGAATGAGCCAAGCAGAAAGCGCATGGAGGAAATGCAAGAAAAGGCTGAGCCAAGCTGAAAGCGCTTGGAGGAAATGCGAGAGACGGGTGAATGAGCCAAGCAGAAAGCGCTTGGAGGAAATGCGAGAGACAGATGAATGAGCCAAGCAGAAAGCGCTTGGAGGAAATGCGAGAGATGTGTGAATGAGCCAAGCAGAAAGCGCATGGAGGAAATGCAAAAAAAGGCTGAGCCAAGCTGAAAGCGCTTGGAGGAAATGCGAGAGACGGGTGAATGAGCCAAGCAGAAAGCGCTTGGAGGAAATGCGAGATAGGGATGAATGAGCCAAGCAGAAAGTGCTTGGAGGAAATGCGAGAGAAGGCTGAATGAGCCAAGCAGAAAGCGCTTGAAGGAAATGTGAGAGAAGGGTGAATGAGCCAAGAAGAAAGCGCTTGGAAGAAATGCGAGAGAAGGCTGAAGCAAGCAGAAAGTGCTTGGAGGAAATGCGAGAGAAGGCTGAATGAGGCAAGCAGAAAGCGCTTGGAGGAAATGCAAGAGATGTGTCAATGACCCAAGGAGAAAGCGCTTGGACGAAATGCAAAAAAAGGCTAACCCAAGCAGAAAACGCTTGGAAGAAATGCGAGAGAAGGGTGAATGGGCCAATAAGAAAGCGCTTGGAGGAAATGCGAGAGAAGTGTGAATGAGCCAAGCAGAAAGCGCTTGAAGGAAATGCGAGAGAAGTGTGAATGAGCCAAGCAGAAAGCGCATGGAGGAAATGCAAAAAAAGGCTGAGCCAAGCTGAAAGCGCTTGGAGGAAATGCGAGAGACGGGTGAATGAGCCAAGCAGAAAGCGCTTGGAGGAAATGCGAGAGAGAAGGGTGAATGGGCCAATAAGAAAGCGCTTGGAGGAAATACGAGAGAAGTGTGAATGACCAAGGACAAACAGCTTGGAGCAAATGTGAAAGAAGGGTGAATGACCCAAGCAGAAAGCGCATGGAGGAAATGTGAGAGACAGGTGAATGAGCCAAGCAAAAAGCGCTTGAAGGAAATGCGAGAGAAGTGTGAATGAGCCAAGCAGAAAGTCCTTGGAGGAAATGAGAGAGAAGGCTGAGCCAAGCAGAAAGCAATTGGAGGAAATGCGAGAGAAGGGTGAATGACCCAAGCAGAAAGCGCTTGGAAGAAGTGCGAGAGAAGGCTGAGCCAAGCAGAAAGTGCTTGGAGGAAATGCGAGAGAAGGCTGACCCAAGCAGAAAGTGCTTGGAGGTAATGCGATAGAAGGCTGAATGAGCCAAGCAGAAAGCGCATGGAGGAAATGCAAAAAAAGGCTGAGCCAAGCTGAAAGCGCTTGGAGCATATGTGAGAGACGGGTGAATGAGCCAAGCAGAAAGCGCTTGGAGGAAATGCGAGAGAAGGCTGAATGATCCAAGCAGAAAGCGCTTGGAGGAAATGCAAGAAAAGGCTGACCCAAGCAGAAAGTGCTTGGAGGCAACGCGATAGAAGGCTTAGCCTAGAAAAAAGCCCTTGGAGGAAATGCGAAAGAAGGCTCAATGGGCCAAGCAGAAAGCGCTTGGAGGTAATGCGAGAGAAGGCTGAGCCAAGAAGGAAGCACTTGGAGGAAATACGAGAGAAGTGTGAATGACCCAAGAAGAAAGCGCATGGATGAAATACAAGAGAAGGCTGAGCCAAGCAGCAAGCACCAGGAGGAAATGCGAGAGAAGGCTGAGACAAGCAGAAAGTCCTTGGAGGAAATGCGAGAGAAGTGTCAATGAGTCCAGGAAAAAGCGCTTGGAGGAAATGTGAGAGAAGGGTGAATGAGCCAAGCAGAAAGCGCATGGAAGAAATGCAAGAGAAGGGTGAATTAGCTAAGCAGAAAGCGCTAGAAGGAAATGCGAGAGAAGTGTGAATGAGTGAAGCAGAAAGTGATTAGAGGAAATGCGAGAGAAATGTGAATGAGCCAAACAGAAAGCGCTTGGAGGAAATGCAAGAGAAGGCTGAGAGAAGCAGAAAGTGCTTGGAGGAAATGCGAGAGAAGTGTGAATGAGCCGAGGAGAAAGCGCTTGGAGGAAATGTGAGAGAAGTGTGAATGAGCCAAGAAGAAAGCGCTTGGAAGAAATGCGAGAGAATCCTGAGCAAAGCAGAAAGTGCTCGGAGGAAATGCGAGAGAAGTGTGAATGAGCCAAGGAGAAAGCGCTTGGAGGAAATGTGAGAGAAGTGTGAATGAGCCAAGAAGAAAGCGCTTGGAAGAAATGCGAGAGAAGGCTGAGCGAAGCAGAAAGTGCTCGGAGGAAATGCGAGAGAAGTGTGAATGAGCCAAGGAGAAAGCGCTTGGAGGAAATGTGAGAGAAGTGTGAATGAGCCAAGAAGAAAGCGCTTGGAAGAAATGCGAGAGAAGGCTCAGCGAAGCAGAAAGTGCTCGGAGGAAATGCGAGAGAAGGCCGAATGAGCCCAGCAGAAAGCGCTTGGAGGAAATGCAAGAGATGTGTGAATGAGCCAAGGAGAAAGCGCATGGAGGACATGCAAGAAAAGACTAAGCCAAGCAGAAAGCGCTTGGAAGAAATGCGAGAGAAGGGTGAATGAACCAAGCTGAAAGCGCTTGGAGGAAATGCGAGATACGGGTGAATGAGCCAAGCAGAAAGTGCTTGGAGGAAATGCGAGAGATAGGTAAATTAGCCAAGCAGAAAGCGTTTGAAGGAAATGCGAGAGAAGTGTGAATGAGCGAAGCGGAAAGTGATTGGAGGAAATGCGAGGGAAATGTGAATGAGCCAACCAGAAAGTCCTTGGAGGAAATGTGAGAGAAGGCTGAGCCAAGCAGAAAGTGATTGGAGGAAATGCGAGAGAAATGTGAATGAGCCAAGAAGAAAGTCCTTGGAGGAAATGAGAGAAAAGGCTGAGGCAAGCAGAAAGTGATTGGAGGAAATGCGAGAGAAATGTGAATGAGCCAAACAGAAAGCGCTTGGAGGAAATGCGAGAGAAGGCTGAGAGAAGCAGAAAGTGCTTGGAGGAAATGCGAGAGAAGTGTGAATGAGCCGAGGAGAAAGCGCTTGGAGGAAATGTGAGAGAAGTGTGAATGAGCCAAGAAGAAAGCGCTTGGAAGAAATGCGAGAGAATCCTGAGCGAAGCAGAAAGTGCTCGGAGGAAATGCGAGAGAAGTGTGAATGAGCCAAGGAGAAAGCGCTTGGAGGAAATGTGAGAGAAGTGTGAATGAGCCAAGAAGAAAGCGCTTGGAAGAAATGCGAGAGAAGGCTGAGCGAAGCAGAAAGTGCTCGGAGGAAATGCGAGAGAAGTGTGAATGAGCCAAGGAGAAAGCGCTTGGAGGAAATGTGAGAGAAGTGTGAATGAGCCAAGAAGAAAGCGCTTGGAAGAAATGCGAGAGAAGGCTGAGCGAAGCAGAAAGTGCTCGTAGGAAATGCGAGAGAAGGCCGAATGAGCCCAGCAGAAAGCGCTTGGAGGAAATGCAAGAGATGTGTGAATGAGCCAAGGAGAAAGCGCATGGAGGACATGCAAGAAAAGACGAAGCCAAGCAGAAAGCGCTTGGAAGAAATGCGAGAGAAGGGTGAATGAACCAAGCTGAAAGCGCTTGGAGGAAATGCGAGAGATAGGTAAATTAGCCAAGCAGAAAGCGTTTGAAGGAAATGCGAGAGAAGTGTGAATGAGCGAAGCGGAAAGTGATTGGAGGAAATGCGAGAGAAATGTGAATGAGCCAACCAGAAAGTTCTTGGAGGAAATGTGAGAGAAGGCTGAGCCAAGCAGAAAGTGCTTGGAGGAAATGCGAGAGAAGGGTGAATGACCCAAGCAGAAAGCGCTTGGAAAAAGTGCGAGAGAAGGCTGACCCAAGCACAAAGTGCTTGGAGGTAATGTGATAGAAGGCTGAATGAGCCAAGCAGAAAGCGCTTGGAGGAAATGCGAGAGATGTGTGAATGAGCCAAGGAGAAAGTGCATGGAGGACATGCAAGAAAAGACGAAGCCAAGCAGAAAGTGCTTGGAAGAAATGCGAGAGAAGGGTGAATGAACCAAGCTGAAAGCGCTTGGAGGAAATGCGAGAGATAGGTAAATTAGCCAAGCAGAAAGCGTTTGAAGGAAATGCGAGAGAAGTGTGAATGAGCGAAGCGGAAAGTGATTGGAGGAAATGCGAGAGAAATGTGAATGAGCCAACCAGAAAGTCCTTGGAAGAAATGCGAGAGAAGGCTGAGCGAAGCAGAAAGTGCTCGGAGGAAATGCGAGAGAAGTGTGAATCAGCCAAGGAGAAAGCGCTTGGAGGAAATGTGAGAGAAGTGTGAATGAGCCAAGAAGAAAGCGCTTGGAAGAAATGCGAGAGAAGGCTGAGCGAAGCAGAAAGTGCTCGGAGGTAATGTGATAGAAGGCTGAATGAGCCAAGCAGAAAGCGCTTGGAGGAAATGCGAGAGATGTGTGAATGAGCCAAGCAGAAAGCGCATGGAGGAAATGCAAGAAAAGGCTGAACCAAGCTGAAAGTGCTTGGAGGAAATGCGAGAGACGGGTGAATGAGCCAAGCAGAAAGCGCTTGGAGGAAATGCGAGAGATAGGTGAATTAGCCAAGCAGAAAGCGTTTGAAGGAAATGCGAGAGAAGTGTGAATGAGTGAAGCAGAAAGTGATTGGAGGAAATGCGAGAGAAATGTGAATGAGCCAAGAAGAAAGTCCTTGGAGGAAATGAGAGAAAAGGCTGAGGCAAGCAGAAAGTGATTGGAGGAAATGCGAGAGAAATGTGAATGAGCCAAACAGAAAGCGCTTGGAGGAAATGCGAGAGAAGGCTGAGAGAAGCAGAAAGTGCTTGAAGGAAATGCGAGAGAAGGCTGAATGAGCCAAGCAGAAAGCGCTTGAAGGAAATGTGAGAGAAGGGTGAATGAGCCAAGAAGAAAGCGCTTGGAGGAAATGCGAGAGAAGGCTGAGACAAGAAGAAAGCGCTTGGAGGAAATGCGAGAGAAGGCTGAGCGAAGCAGAAAGTCCTTGGAGGAAATGCGAGAGAAGTGTCAATGAGTTGAGGAAAAAGCGCTTGGAGGAAATGTGAGAGAAGGGTGAATGAGCCAAGCAGAAAGCGCTGGGAGGAAATGCGTTTTGATTCTTACTGGCAGCTCCTCCTTGGAATTGCTATCAAGTCTGGCTTCTGAAAGCACTCAAGCCCCAATAAATAAAAAGAGAAGGCGTACCAGCCCAAAACAAAAAGAGGATGAAAGGGACATCCAACAGGACTTGGTAGTAGAAGTCCAAATGGACCATACAGTAGGCCAACTAGACAAGGAGAGGGAAATCCGGAGTACTTGCCCACCTGAAGAAATGTCAGTCTTAGAGCAAAAGAAGAGGCACACTGGAAATCAAGATAAAGAGGAGCAACAAAAAGTATGCAAGCGACGAGGAGAAATATCAAACTTCATAATAACTGTGTTTATATGGGAAACATAGTTAATATCGACCCAGATCCAAGGTCAAGTTGACATCAGGCATTCTTACCACCTAGCGAGAGAAGGCTGAATGAGCCAAGGAGAAAGCGCTTGGAGGAAATGCGAGAGAAGGCTGAGCCAAGAAGGAAGCACTTGGAGGAAATACGAGAGAAGTGTGAATGACCCAAGAAGAAAGCGCATGGATGAAATACAAGAGAAGGCTGAGCCAAGCAGCAAGCACCAGGAGGAAATGCGAGACAAGGGATAATGAGCCAAGTAGAAAGCGCTTGAAGGAAATGCGAGAGAAGGCTGAGACAAGCAGAAAGTCCTTGGAGGAAATGCGAGAGAAGTGTCAATGAGTCCAGGAAAAAGCGCTTGGAGGAAATGTGAGAGAAGGGTGAATGAGCCAAGCAGAAAGCGCATGGAAGAAATGCGAGAGAAGGGTGAATTAGCTAAGCAGAAAGCGCTTAAAGGAAATGCGAGAGAAGTGTGAATGAGCGAAGCAGAAAGTGATTGGAGGAAATGCGAGAGAAATGTGAATGAGCCAAGAAGAAAGTCTTTGGAGGAAATGCAAGAGAAGGCTGAGACAAGCAGAAAGTCCTTGGAGGAAATGCGAGAGAAGTGTCAATGAGTTGAGGAAAAAGCGCTTGGAGGAAATGTGAGAGAAGGGTGAATGAGCCAAGCAGAAAGCGCTGGGAGGAAATGCGTTTTGATTCTTACTGGCAGCTCCTCCTTGGAATTGCTATCAAGTCTGGCTTCTGAAAGCACTCAAGCCCCAATAAATAAAAAGAGAAGGCGTACCAGCCCAAAGCAAAAAGAGGATGAAAGGGACATCCAACAGGACTTGGTAGTAGAAGTCCAAATGGACCATACAGTAGGCCAACTAGACAAGGAGAGGGAAATCCGGAGTACTTGCCCACCTGAAGAAATGTCAGTCTTAGAGCAAAAGAAGAGGCACACTGGAAATCAAGATAAAGAGGAGCAACAAAAAGTATGCAAGCGACGAGGAGAAATATCAAACTTCATAATAACTGTGTTTATATGGGAAACATAGTTAATATCGACCCAGATCCAAGGTCAAGTTGACATCAGGCATTCTTACCACCTAGCGAGAGAAGGCTGAATGAGCCAAGGAGAAAGCGCTTGGAGGAAATGCGAGAGAAGGCTGAATGAGCCAAGCAAAAAGCGCCTGGAGAAAATGCGAGAGAAGGCTCAATGGGCCAAGCAGAAAGCGCTTGGAGGTAATGCGAGAGAAGGCTGAGCCAAGAAGGAAGCACTTGGAGGAAATACGAGAGAAGTGTGAATGACCCAAGAAGAAAGCGCATGGATGAAATACAAGAGAAGGCTGAGCCAAGCAGCAAGCACCAGGAGGAAATGGGAGACAAGGGATAATGAGCCAAGTAGAAAGCGCTTGGAGGAAATGCGAGAGAAGGCTGAGACAAGCAGAAAGTCCTTGGAGGAAATGCGAGAGAAGTGTCAATGAGTCCAGGAAAAAGCGCTTGGAGGAAATGTGAGAGAAGGGTGAATGAGCCAAACAGAAAGCGCATGGAAGAAATGCGAGAGAAGGGTGAATTAGCTAAGCAGAAAGCGCTTAAAGGAAATGCGAGAGAAGTGTGAATGAGCGAAGCAGAAAGTGATTGGAGGAAATGCGAGAGAAATGTGAATGAGCCAAGAAGAAAGTCTTTGGAGGAAATGAGAGAAAAGGCTGAGGCAAGCAGAAAGTGATTGGAGGAAATGCGAGAGAAGTGTGAATGAGCCAAGGAGAAAGCGCTTGGAGGAAATGTGAGAGAAGTGTGAATGAGCCAAGAAGAAAGCGCTTGGAAGAAATGCGAGAGAAGGCTGAGCGAAGCAGAAAGTGTCGGAGGAAATGCGAGAGAAGTGTGAATGAGCCAAGGAGAAAGCGCTTGGAGGAAATGTGAGAGAAGTGTGAATGAGCCAAGAAGAAAGCGCTTGGAAGAAATGCGAGAGAAGGCTGAGCGAAGCAGAAAGTGCTTGGAGGAAATGCGAGAGAAGGCCGAATGAGCCCAGCAGAAAGCGCTTGGAGGAAATGCAAGAGATGTGTGAATGAGCCAAGGAGAAAGCGCATGGAGGACATGCAAGAAAAGACTAAGCCAAGCAGAAAGTGCTTGGAAGAAATGCGAGAGAAGGGTGAATGAACCAAGCTGAAAGCGCTTGGAGGAAATGCGAGATACGGGTGAATGAGCCAAGCAGAAAGCGCTTGGAGGAAATGCGAGAGATAGGTGAATTAGCCAAGCAGAAAGCGTTTGAAGGAAATGCGAGAGAAGTGTGAATGAGCGAAGCGGAAAGTGATTGGAGGAAATGCGAGAGAAATGTGAATGAGCCAAGCAGAAAGTCCTTGGAGGAAATGTGAGAGAAGGCTGAGCCAAGCAGAAAGTGCTTGGAGGAAATGTGAGAGAAGGCTGAATGAGCCAAGCAGAAAGCGCTTGGAGGAAATGCGAGAGATGTGTGAATGAGCCAAGCAGAAAGCGCATGGAGGAAATGCAAGAAAAGGCTGAACCAAGCTGAAAGCGCTTGGTGGAAATGCGAGAGACGGGTGAATGAGCCAAGCAGAAAGTGCTTGGAGGAAATGCGAGAGATAGGTGAATTAGCCAAGCAGAAAGCATTTGAAGGAAATGCGAGAGAAGTGTGAATGAGCGAAGCAGAAAGTGATTGGAGGAAATGTGAGAGAAATGTGAATGAGCCAAGCAGAAAGTCCTTGTAGGAAATGAGAGAGAAGGCTGAGCCAAGCAGAAAGCAATTGGAGGAAATGCGAGAGAAGGGTGAATGACCCAAGCAGAAAGCGCTTGGAAGAAGTGCGATAGAAGGCTGCGTTAAGCAGAAAGTGCTTGAAAAAAATGCGAGAGAAGGCTGAATGAGCCAAGCAGAAAGCGCTTGAAGGAAATGTGAGAGAAGGGTGAATGAGCCAAGAAGAAAGCGCTTGGAGGAAATGCGAGAGAAGGCTGAGACAAGCAGAAAGTCCTTGGAGGAAATGCGAGAGAAGTGTCAATGAGTTGAGGAAAAAGCGCTTGGAGGAAATGTGAGAGAAGGCTGAATGAGCCAAGGAGAAAGCGCTTGGAGGAAATGCGAGAGAAGGCTGAATGAGCCAAGCAAAAAGCGCCTGGAGGAAATGCGAGAGAAGGCTTAGCCTAGAAAAAAGCCCTTGGAGGAAATGCGAAAGAAGGCTCAATGGGCCAAGCAGAAAGCGCTTGGAGGTAATGCAAGAGAAGGCTGAGCCAAGAAGGAAGCACTTGGAGGAAATACGAGAGAAGTGTGAATGACCCAGGAAGAAAGCGAATGGATGAAATACAAGAGAAGGCTGAGCCAAGCAGCAAGCACCAGCAGGAAATGCGAGACAAGGGATAATGAGCCAAGTAGAAAGCGCTTGGAGGAAATGCGAGAGAAGGCTGAGACAAGCAGAAAGTCCTTGGAAGAAATGCGAGAGAAGTGTCAATGAGTCCAGGAAAAAGCGCTTGGAGGAAATGTGAGAGAAGGGTGAATGAGCCAAGCAGAAAGCGCATGGAAGAAATGCGAGAGAAAGGTGAATTAGCTAAGCAGAAAGCGCTTAAAGGAAATGCGAGAGAAGTGTGAATGAGCGAAGCAGAAAGTGATTGGAGGAAATGCGAGAGAAATGTGAATGAGCCAAGAAGAAAGTCTTTGGAGGAAATGAGAGAAAAGGCTGAGGCAAGCAGAAAGTGATTGGAGGAAATGCGAGAGAAGTGTGAATGAGCCAAGGAGAAAGCGCTTGGAGGAAATGTGAGAGAAGTGTGAATGAGCCAAGAAGAAAGCGCTTGGAAGAAATGCGAGAGAAGGCTGAGCGAAGCAGAAAGTGCTCGGAGGAATTGCGAGAGAAGTGTGAATGAGCCAAGGAGAAAGCGCTTGGAGGAAATGTGAGAGAAGTGTGAATGAGCCAAGAAGAAAGCGCTTGGAAGAAATGCGAGAGAAGGCTGAGCGAAGCAGAAAGTGCTCGGAGGAAATGCGAGAGAAGGCTGAATGAGCCCAGCAGAAAGCGCTTGGAGGAAATGCAAGAGATGTGTGAATGAGCCAAGGAGAAAGCGCATGGAGGACATGCAAGAAAAGACTAAGCCAAGCAGAAAGCGCTTGGAAGAAATGCGAGAGAAGGGTGAATGAACCAAGCTGAAAGCGCTTGGAGGAAATGCGAGATACGGGTGAATGAGCCAAGCAGAAAGCGCTTGGAGGAAATGCGAGAGATAGGTGAATTAGCCAAGCAGAAAGTGTTTGAAGGAAATGCGAGAGAAGTGTGAATGAGCGAAGCGGAAAGTGATTGGAGGAAATGCGAGAGAAATGTGAATGAGCCAAGCAGAAAGTCCTTGGAGGAAATGTGAGAGAAGGCTGAGCCAAGCAGAAAGTGCTTGGAGGAAATGCGAGAGAAGGGTGAATGACCCAAGCAGAAAGCGCTTTGAAAAAGTGTGAGAGAAGGCTGACCCAAGCACAAAGTGCTTGGAGGTAATGTGATAGAAGGCTGAATGAGCCAAGCAGAAAGGGCTTGGAGGAAATGCGAGAGATGTGTGAATGAGCCAAGCAGAAAGCGCATGGAGGAAATGCAAGAAAAGGCTGAACCAAGCTGAAAGCGCTTGGAGGAAATGCGAGAGACGGGTGAATGAGCCAAGCAGAAATTGCTTGGAGGAAATGCGAGAGATAGGTGAATTAGCCAAGCAGAAAGCGTTTGAAGGAAATGCGAGAGAAGTGTGAATGAGCGAAGCAGAAAGTGATTGGAGGAAATGCTAGAGAAATGTGAATGAGCCAAGCAGAAAGTCCTTGTAGGAAATGAGAGAGAAGGCTGAGCCAAGCAGAAAGCAATTGGAGGAAATGCGAGAGAAGGGTGAATGACCCAAGCAGAAAGCGCTTGGAAGAAGTGCGATAGAAGGCTGAGTTAAGCAGAAAGTGCTTGAAGGAAATGCGAGAGAAGGCTGAATGAGCCAAGCAGAAAGCGCTTGAAGGAAATGTGAGAGAAGGGTGAATGAGCCAAGCAGAAAGCGCTGGGAGGAAATGCGTTTTGATTCTTACTGGCAGCTCCTCCTTGGAATTGCTATCAAGTCTGGCTTCTGAAAGCACTCAAGCCCCAATAAATAAAAAGAGAAGGCGTACCAGCCCAAAACAAAAAGAGGATGAAAGGGACATCCAACAGGACTTGGTAGTAGAAGTCCAAATGGACCATACAGTAGGCCAACTAGACAAGGAGAGGGAAATCCGGAGTACTTGCCCACCTGAAGAAATGTCAGTCTTAGAGCAAAAGAAGAGGCACACTGGAAATCAAGATAAAGAGGAGCAACAAAAAGTATGCAAGCGACGAGGAGAAATATCAAACTTCATAATAACTGTGTTTATATGGGAAACATAGTTAATATCGACCCAGATCCAAGGTCAAGTTGACATCAGGCATTCTTACCACCTAGCGAGAGAAGGCTGAATGAGCCAAGGAGAAAGCGCTTGGAGGAAATGCGAGAGAAGGCTGAGCGAAGCAGAAAGTGCTTGGAGGAAATACGAGAGAACTGTGAATGAGCAAAGGAGAAAGTGCTTGAAGGGAAGGTGAGAGAAGGCTGAATGAGCCAAGGAGAAACCGCTTGGAGGAAATTTGAGAGAAGTGTGAATGAGCCAAGCAGAAAGCACTTGGAGGAAATGTGAGAGAAGTGTGAATGACCAAAGCAGAAAGAACTTGGAAGAAATGCGAGAGAAGGCTGAATGAGCCAAGCAGAAAGCATTTGGAGGAAATGCCAGAGAAAATTGAATGACCCAAGGAGAAAGCACTTGGAGGAAATGCGAGAGAAGGCTGAGCGAAGCAGAAAGTGCTCGGAGGAAATGCGAGAGAAGGCCGAATGAGCCCAGCAGAAAGCGCTTGGAGGAAATGCAAGAGATGTGTGAATGAGCCAAGGAGAAAGCGCATGGCGGACATGCAAGAAAAGACTAAGCCAAGCAGAAAGCACTTGGAAGAAATGTGAGAGAAGGGTGAATGAACCAAGGAGAAAGCGCTTGGAAGAAATGCGAGAGAAGGGTGAATGAGCCAAGCAGAAAGCGCTGGGAGGAAATGCGTTTTGATTCTTACTGGCAGCTCCTCCTTGGAATTGCTATCAAGTCTGGCTTCTGAAAGCACTCAAGCCCCAATAAATAAAAAGAGAAGGCGTACCAGCCCAAAACAAAAAGAGGATGAAAGGGACATCCAACAGGACTTGGTAGTAGAAGTCCAAATGGACCATACAGTAGGCCAACTAGACAAGGAGAGGGAAATCCGGAGTACTTGCCCACCTGAAGAAATGTCAGTCTTAGAGCAAAAGAAGAGGCACACTGGAAATCAAGATAAAGAGGAGCAACAAAAAGTATGCAAGCGACGAGGAGAAATATCAAACTTCATAATAACTGTGTTTATATGGGAAACATAGTTAATATCGACCCAGATCCAAGGTCAAGTTGACATCAGGCATTCTTACCACCTAGCGAGAGAAGGCTGAATGAGCCAAGGAGAAAGCGCTTGGAGGAAATGCGAGAGAAGGCTGAATGAGCCAAGCAAAAAGCGCCTGGAGGAAATGCGAGAGAAGGCTTAGCCTAGAAAAAAGCCCTTGGAGGAAATGCGAAAGAAGGCTCAATGGGCCAAGTAGAAAGCGCTTGGAGGTAATGCGAGAGAAGGCTGAGCCAAGAAGGAAGCACTTGGAGGAAATACGAGAGAAGTGTGAATGACCCAAGAAGAAAGCGCATGGATGAAATACAAGAGAAGGCTGAGCCAAGCAGCAAGCACCAGGAGGAAATGCGAGACAAGGGATAATGAGCCAAGTAGAAAGTGCTTGGAGGAAATGCGAGAGAAGGCTGAGACAAGCAGAAAGTCCTTGGAGGAAATGCGAGAGAAGTGTCAATGAGTCCAGGAAAAAGCGCTTGGAGGAAATGTGAGAGAAGGGTGAATGAGCCAAGCAGAAAGCGCATGGAAGAAATGCGAGAGAAGGGTGAATTAGCTAAGCAGAAAGCGCTTAAAGGAAATGCGAGAGAAGTGTGAATGAGCGAAGCAGAAAGTGATTGGAGGAAATGCGAGAGAAATGTGAATGAGCCAAGAAGAAAGTCTTTGGAGGAAATGAGAGAAAAGGCTGAGGCAAGCAGAAAGTGATTGGAGGAAATGCAAGAGAAGTGTGAATGAGCCAAGGAGAAAGCGCTTGGAGGAAATGTGAGAGAAGTGTGAATGAGCCAAGAAGAAAGCGCTTGGAAGAAATGCGAGAGAAGGCTGAGCGAAGCAGAAAGTGTCGGAGGAAATGCGAGAGAAGTGTGAATGAGCCAAGGAGAAAGCGCTTGGAGGAAATGTGAGAGAAGTGTGAATGAGCCAAGAAGAAAGCGCTTGGAAGAAATGCGAGAGAAGGCTGAGCGAAGCAGAAAGTGCTCGGAGGAAATGCGAGAGAAGGTCGAATGAGCCCAGCAGAAAGCGCTTGGAGGAAATGCAAGAGATGTGTGAATGAGCCAAGGAGAAAGCGCATGGAGGACATGCAAGAAAAGACTAAGCCAAGCAGAAAGCGCTTGGAAGAAATGCGAGAGAAGGGTGAATGAACCAAGCTGAAAGCGCTTGGAGGAAATGCGAGATACGGGTGAATGAGCGAAGCGGAAAGTGATTGGAGGAAATGCGAGAGAAATGTGAATGAGCCAAGCAGAAAGTCCTTGGAGGAAATGTGAGAGAAGGCTGAGCCAAGCAGAAAGTGCTTGGAGGAAATGCGAGAGAAGGGTGAATGACCCAAGCAGAAAGCGCTTTGAAAAAGTGTGAGAGAAGGCTGACCCAAGCACAAAGTGCTTGGAGGTAATGTGATAGAAGGCTAAATGAGCCAAGCAGAAAGAGCTTGGAGGAAATGCGAGAGATGTGTGAATGAGCCAAGCAGAAAGCGCATGGAGGAAATGCAAGAAAAGGCTGAACCAAGCTGAAAGCGCTTGGAGGAAATGCGAGAGACGGGTGAATGAGCCAAGCAGAAAGTGCTTGGAGGAAATAGAGATAGGTGAATTAGCCAAGCAGAAAGCGTTTGAAGGAAATGCGAGAGAAGTGTGAATGAGCGAAGCAGAAAGTGATTGGAGGAAATGCGAGAGAAATGTGAATGAGCCAAGCAGAAAGTCCTTGTAGGAAATGAGAGAGAAGGCTGAGCCAAGCAGAAAGCAATTGGAGGAAATGCGAGAGAAGGGTGAATGACCCAAGCAGAAAGCGCTTGGAAGAAGTGGGATAGAAGGCTGAGTTAAGCAGAAAGTGCTTGAAGGAAATGCGAGAGAAGGCTGAATGAGCCAAGCAGAAAGCGCTTGAAGGAAATGTGAGAGAAGGGTGAATGAGCCAAGAAGAAAGCGCTTGGAGGAAATGCGAGAGAAGGCTGAGACAAGCAGAAAGTCCTTGGAGGAAATGCGAGAGAAGTGTCAATGAGTTGAGGAAAAAGCGCTTGGAGGAAATGTGAGAGAAGGGTGAATGAGCCAAGCAGAAAGCGCTGGGAGGAAATGCGTTTTGATTCTTACTGGCAGCTCCTCCTTGGAATTGCTATCAAGTCTGGCTTCTGAAAGCACTCAAGCCCCAATAAATAAAAAGAGAAGGCGTACCAGCCCAAAACAAAAAGAGGATGAAAGGGACATCCAACAGGACTTGGTAGTAGAAGTCCAAATGGACCATACAGTAGGCCAACTAGACAAGGAGAGGGAAATCCGGAGTACTTGCCCACCTGAAGAAATGTCAGTCTTAGAGCAAAAGAAGAGGCACACTGGAAATCAAGATAAAGAGGAGCAACAAAAAGTATGCAAGCGACGAGGAGAAATATCAAACTTCATAATAACTGTGTTTATATGGGAAACATAGTTAATATCGACCCAGATCCAAGGTCAAGTTGACATCAGGCATTCTTACCACCTAGCGAGAGAAGGCTGAATGAGCCAAGGAGAAAGCGCTTGGAGGAAATGCGAGAGAAGGCTGAATGAGCCAAGCAAAAAGCGCCTGGAGGAAATGCGAGAGAAGGCTTAGCCTAGAAAAAAGCCCTTGGAGGAAATGCGAAAGAAGGCTCAATGGGCCAAGCAGAAAGCGCTTGGAGGTAATGCGAGAGAAGGCTGAGCCAAGAAGGAAGCACTTGGAGGAAATACGAGAGAAGTGTGAATGACCCAAGAAGAAAGCGCATGGATGAAATACAAGAGAAGGCTGAGCCAAGCAGCAAGCACCAGGAGGAAATGCGAGACAAGGGATAATGAGCCAAGTAGAAAGCGCTTGGAGGAAATGCGAGAGAAGGCTGAGACAAGCAGAAAGTCCTTGGAGGAAATGCGAGAGAAGTGTCAATGAGTCCAGGAAAAAGCGCTTGGAGGAAATGTGAGAGAAGGGTGAATGAGCCAAGCAGAAAGCGCATGGAAGAAATGCGAGAGAAGGGTGAATTAGCTAAGCAGAAAGCGCTTAAAGGAAATGCGAGAGAAGTGTGAATGAGCGAAGCAGAAAGTGATTGGAGGAAATGCGAGAGAAATGTGAATGAGCCAAGAAGAAAGTCTTTGGAGGAAATGAGAGAAAAGGCTGAGGCAAGCAGAAAGTGATTGGAGGAAATGCGAGAGAAGTGTGAATGAGCCAAGGAGAAAGCGCTTGGAGGAAACGTGAGAGAAGTGTGAATGAGCCAAGAAGAAAGCGCTTGGAAGAAATGCGAGAGAAGGCTGAGCGAAGCAGAAAGTGTCGGAGGAAATGCGAGAGAAGTGTGAATGAGCCAAGGAGAAAGCGCTTGGAGGAAATGTGAGAGAAGTGTGAATGAGCCAAGAAGAAAGCGCTTGGAAGAAATGCGAGAGAAGGCTGAGCGAAGCAGAAAGTGCTCGGAGGAAATGCGAGAGAAGGCCGAATGAGCCCAGCAGAAAGCGCTTGGAGGAAATGCAAGAGATGTGTGAATGAGCCAAGGAGAAAGCGCATGGAGGACATGCAAGAAAAGACTAAGCCAAGCAGAAAGCGCTTGGAAGAAATGCAAGAGAAGGGTGAATGAACCAAGCTGAAAGCGCTTGGAGGAAATGCGAGATACGGGTGAATGAGCCAAGCAGAAAGCGCTTGGAGGAAATGCGAGAGATAGGTGAATTAGCCAAGCAGAAAGCGTTTGAAGGAAATGCGAGAGAAGTGTGAATGAGCGAAGCGGAAAGTGATTGGAGGAAATGCGAGAGAAATGTGAATGAGCCAAGCAGAAAGTCCTTGGAGGAAATGTGAGAGAAGGCTGAGCCAAGCAGAAAGTGCTTGGAGGAAATTTGAGAGAAGGCTGAATGAGCCAAGCAGAAAGCGCTTGGAGGAAATGCGAGAGATGTGTGAATGAGCCAAGCAGAAAGCGCATGGAGGAAATGCAAGAAAAGGCTGAACCAAGCTGAAAGCGCTTGGTGGAAATGCGAGAGACGGGTGAATGAGCCAAGCAGAAAGTGCTTGGAGGAAATGCGAGAGATAGGTGAATTAGCCAAGCAGAAAGCGTTTGAAGGAAATGCGAGAGAAGTGTGAATGAGCGAAGCAGAAAGTGATTGGAGGAAATGCGAGAGAAATGTGAATGAGCCAAGCAGAAAGTCCTTGTAGGAAATGAGAGAGAAGGCTGAGCCAAGCAGAAAGCAATTGGAGGAAATGCGAGAGAAGGGTGAATGACCCAAGCAGAAAGCGCTTGGAAGAAGTGCGATAGAAGGCTGAGTTAAGCAGAAAGCGCTTGAAGGAAATGCGAGAGAAGGCTGAATGAGCCAAGCAGAAAGCGCTTGAAGGAAATGTGAGAGAAGGGTGAATGAGCCAAGAAGAAAGCGCTTGGAGGAAATGCGAGAGAAGGCTGAGACAAGCAGAAAGTCCTTGGAGGAAATGCGAGAGAAGTGTCAATGAGTTGAGGAAAAAGCGCTTGGAGGAAATGTGAGAGAAGGGTGAATGAGCCAAGCAGAAAGCGCTGGGAGGAAATGCGTTTTGATTCTTACTGGCAGCTCCTCCTTGGAATTGCTATCAAGTCTGGCTTCTGAAAGCACTCAAGCCCCAATAAATAAAAAGAGAAGGCGTACCAGCCCAAAACAAAAAGAGGATGAAAGGGACATCCAACAGGACTTGGTAGTAGAAGTCCAAATGGACCATACAGTAGGCCAACTAGACAAGGAGAGGGAAATCGGGAGTACTTGCCCACCTGAAGAAATGTCAGTCTTAGAGCAAAAGAAGAGGCACACTGGAAATCAAGATAAAGAGGAGCAACAAAAAGTATGCAAGCTACGAGGAGAAATATCAAACTTCATAATAACTGTGTTTATATGGGAAACATAGTTAATATCGACCCAGATCCAAGGTCAAGTTGACATCAGGCATTCTTACCACCTAGCGAGAGAAGGCTGAATGAGCCAAGGAGAAAGCGCTTGGAGGAAATGCGAGGGAAGGCTGAATGAGCCAAGCAAAAAGCGCCTGGAGGAAATGCGAGAGAAGGCTTAGCCTAGAAAAAAGCCCTTGGAGGAAATGCGAAAGAAGGCTCAATGGGCCAAGCAGAAAGCGCTTGGAGGTAATGCGAGAGAAGGCTGAGCCAAGAAGGAAGCACTTGGAGGAAATACGAGAGAAGTGTGAATGACCCAAGAAGAAAGCGCATGGATGAAATACAAGAGAAGGCTGAGCCAAGCAGCAAGCACCAGGAGGAAATGCGAGACAAGGGATAATGAGCCAAGTAGAAAGCGCTTGGAGGAAATGCGAGAGAAGGCTGAGACAAGCAGAAAGTCCTTGGAGGAAATGCGAGAGAAGTGTCAATGAGTCCAGGAAAAAGCGCTTGGAGGAAATGTGAGAGAAGGGTGAATGAGCCAAGCAGAAAGCGCATGGAAGAAATGCGAGAGAAGGGTGAATTAGCTAAGCAGAAAGCGCTTAAAAGAAATGCGAGAGAAGTGTGAATGAGCGAAGCAGAAAGTGATTGGAGGAAATGCGAGAGAAATGTGAATGAGCCAAGAAGAAAGTCTTTGGAGGAAATGAGAGAAAAGGCTGAGGCAAGCAGAAAGTGATTGGAGGAAATGTGAGAGAAGTGTGAATGAGCCAAGAAGAAAGCGCTTGGAAGAAATGCGAGAGAAGGCTGAGCAAAGCATAAAGTGCTCGGAGGAAATGCGAGAGAAGGCCGAATGAGCCAAGCAGAAAGCGCTTGGAGGAAATGCAAGAGATGTGTGAATGAGCCAAGGAGAAAGCGCATGGAGGACATGCAAGAAAAGACTAAGCCAAGCAGAAAGCGCTTGGAAGAAATGCGACAGAAGGGTGAATGAACCAAGCTGAAAGCGCTTGGAGGAAATGCGAGATACGGGTGAATGAGCCAAGCAGAAAGCGCTTGGAGGAAATGCGAGAGATAGGTGAATTAGCCAAGCAGAAAGTCCTTGGAGGAAATGTGAGAGAAGGCTGAGCCAAGCAGAAAGTGCTTGGAGGAAATGCGATAGAAGGGTGAATGACCCAAGCAGAAAGCGCTTTGAAAAAGTGTGAGAGAAGGCTGACCCAAGCACAAAGTGCTTGGAGGTAATGTGATAGAAGGCTGAATGAGCCAAGCAGAAAGCGCTTGGAGGAAATGCGAGAGATGTGTGAATGAGCCAAGCAGAAAGCGCATGGAGGAAATGCAAGAAAAGGCTGAACCAAGCTGAAAGCACTTGGAGGAAATGCGAGAGACGGGTGAATGAGCCAAGCAGAAAGTGCTTGGAGGAAATGCGAGAGATAGGTGAATTAGCCAAGCAGAAAGCGTTTGAAGGAAATGCGAGAGAAGTGTGAATGAGCGAAGCAGAAAGTGATTGGAGGAAATGCGAGAGAAATGTGAATGAGCCAAGCAGAAAGTCCTTGTAGGAAATGAGAGAGAAGGCTGAGCCAAGCAGAAAGCAATTGGAGGAAATGCGAGAGAAGGGTGAATGACCCAAGCAGAAAGCGCTTGGAAGAAGTGCGATAGAAGGCTGAGTTAAGCAGAAAGTGCTTGAAGGAAATGCGAGAGAAGGCTGAATGAGCCAAGAAGAAAGCGCTTGGAGGAAATGCGAGAGAAGGCTGAGACAAGCAGAAAGTCCTTGGAGGAAATGCGAGAGAAGTGTCAATGAGTTGAGGAAAAAGCGCTTGGAGGAAATGTGAGAGAAGGGTGAATGAGCCAAGCAGAAAGCGCTGGGAGGAAATGCGTTTTGATTCTTACTGGCAGCTCCTCCTTGGAATTGCTATCAAGTCTGGCTTCTGAAAGCACTCAAGCCCCAATAAATAAAAAGAGAAGGCGTACCAGCCCAAAACAAAAAGAGGATGAAAGGGACATCCAACAGGACCTGGTAGTAGAAGTCCAAATGGACCATACAGTAGGCCAACTAGACAAGGAGAGGGAAATCCGGAGTACTTGCCCACCTGAAGAAATGTCAGTCTTAGAGCAAAAGAAGAGGCACACTGGAAATCAAGATAAAGAGGAGCAACAAAAAGTATGCAAGCGACGAGGAGAAATATCAAACTTCATAATAACTGTGTTTATATGGGAAACATAGTTAATATCGACCCAGATCCAAGGTCAAGTTGACATCAGGCATTCTTACCACCTAGCGAGAGAAGGCTGAATGAGCCAAGGAGAAAGCGCTTGGAGGAAATGCGAGAGAAGGCTGAGCGAAGCAGAAAGTGCTTGGAGGAAATACGAGAGAACTGTGAATGAGCAAAGGAGAAAGTGCTTGAAGGGAAGGTGAGAGAAGGCTGAATGAGCCAAGGAGAAACAGCTTGGAGGAAATTTGAGAGAAGTGTGAATGAGCCAAGCAGAAAGCACTTGGAGGAAATGTGAGAGAAGTGTGAATGACCAAAGCAGAAAGAACTTGGAAGAAATGCGAGAGAGGGATGAATCAGCCAAGCAGAAAGTGCTTGGAGGAAATGGGAGAGAAGTCTGAGACAAGCAGCAAGTGCTTGGAGGAAATACGAGAGAACTGTGAATAAGCAAGGAAGAAAGTGCTTGAATGGGCCACTAAGAAAGCGCTTGGAGGTAATGTGACAGAAGGGTGAATGAGCCAAGCAGAAAGGGCATGGAGGAAATGTGAGAGAAGGCTGAGCGAAGCAGAAAGTGCTCGGAGGAAATGTGAGAGAAGTGTGAATGAGCCAAGGAGAAAGCGCTTGGAGGAAATGTGAGAGAAGTGTGAATGAGCCAAGAAGAAAGCGCTTGGAAGAAATGCGAGAGAAGGCTGAGCGAAGCAGAAAGTGCTCGGAGGAAATGCGAGAGAAGGCCGAATGAGCCCAGCAGAAAGCGCTTGGAGGAAATGCAAGAGATGTGTGAATGAGCCAAGGAGAAAGCGCATGGCGGACATGCAAGAAAAGACTAAGCCAAGCAGAAAGCACTTGGAAGAAATGCGAGAGAAGGCTGAATGAGCCAAGCAGAAAGTGCTTGGAGGAAATGCGAGAGAAATGTGAATGAGCCTAACCGAAAGTGCTTGGAGGAAATGCGAGAGAGGGATGAATCAGCCAAGCAGAAAGTGCTTGGTGGAAATGGGAGAGAAGTCTGAAAGAAGCAGCAAGTGCTTGGAGGAAATACGAGAGAACTGTGAATGAGCAAGGGAGAAAGTGCTTGAAGGGAAGGTGAGAGAAGGCTGAATGAGCCAAGCAGAAAGTGCTTGGAGGAAATGCGAGAGAGGGATGAATCAGCCAAGCAGAAAGTGCTTGGTGGAAATGGGAGAGAAGTCTGAGAGAAGCAGCAAGTGCTTGGAGGAAATACGAGAGAACTGTGAATGAGCAAGGGAGAAAGTGCTTGAAGGGAAGGTGAGAGAAGGCTGAATGAGCCAAGGAGAAACCGCTTGGAGGAAATTTGAGAGAAGTGTGAATGAGCCAAGCAGACAGCACTTGGAGGAAATGTGAGAGAAGTGTGAATTACCCAAGCAGAAAGAACTTGGAAGAAATGCGAGAGAAGGCTGAATGAGCCAAGCAGAAAGCATTTGGAGGAAATGCGAGAGAAATGTGAATGAGCCTAACCGAAAGTGCTTTGAGGAAATGCGAGAGAGGGATTAATCAGCCAAGCAGAAAGTGCTTGGAGGAAATGGGAGAGAAGTCTGAGACAAGCAGCAAGTGCTTGGAGGAAATACGAGAGAACTGTGAATAAGCAAGGAAGAAAGTGCTTGAATGGGCCACTAAGAAAGCGCTTGGAGGTAATGTGACAGAAGGGTGAATGAGCCAAGCAGAAAGGGCATGGAGGAAATGTGAGAGAAGGCTGAGCCAAGGAGAAACCACTTGGAGGAAATGTGAGAGAAGTGTGAATGAGCCAAGGAGAAAGAACCTGGAAGAAATGCGAGAGAAGGCTGAATGAGCCAAGCAGAAAGCGTTTGGAGGAAATCTGAGAGAAATGTGAATGAGCCAAAAAGGAAGCGCTTGGAGGAGATGCGAGAGAAGGATGAATGACCCAAGCAGAAAGCGCTTGGAAAAAGTGCGAGAGAAGGCTGAGCCAAGCAGAAAGTGCTTGGAGGTAATGCGATAGAAGGCTGAATGGGCCAAGCAGAAAGCGCATGGAGGAAATGTGAGAGACAGGTGAATGAGCCAAGCAGAAAGCGCTTGAAGGAAATGCGAGAGAAGTGTGAATGAGCCAAGCAGAAAGTCCTTGGAGGAAATGAGAGAGAAGGCTGAGCCAAGCAGAAAGCAATTGGAGGAAATGCGAGAGAAGGGTGAATGAGCCAAGCAGAAAGCGCTTGGAAGAAGTGGGAGAGAAGGCTGAGCCAAGCAGAAAGTGCTTGGAGGAAATGCGAGAGAAGGCTGAATGAGCCAAGCAGAAAGCGCTTGAAGGAAATGTGAGAGAAGGGTGAATGAGGCAAGAAGAAAGTGCTTGGAAGAAATGCGAGAGAAAGCTGAATGAGGCAAGGAGAAAGCGCTTGGAGGAAATGCAAGAGATGTGTCAATGACCAAAGGAGAAAGCGCTTGGACGAAATGCAAAAAAAGGCTAACCCAAGCAGAAAACGCTTGGAAGAAATGCGAGAGAAGGGTGAATGACCAAGGACAAACCGCTTGGAGCAAATGTGAAAGAAGGGTGAATGACCCAAGCAGAAAGCGCATGGAGGAAATGTGAGAGATGTGTGAATGAGCCAAGCAGAAAGCGCATGGAGGAAATGCAAAAAAAGGCTGAGCCAAGCAGAAAGCGATTGGAGGAAATGCGAGAGAAGGGTGAATGACCCAAGCAGAAAGCGCTTGGAGGAAATGCGAGAGACGGATGAATGAGCCAAGCAGAAAACGCTTGGAGGAAATGCGAGAGACGGGTGAATGAGCCAAGCAGAAAGCGCTTGGAGGAAATGCAAGACACGGGTGAATGAGCCAAGCAGAAAGCGCTTGAAGGAAATGCAAGAGAAGTGTGAATGAGCGAAGCAGAAAGTGATTAGAGGAAATGCGAGAGAAATGTGAATGTGCCAAGCAGAAAGCACTTGAAGGAAATGAGAGAGAAGGCTGAGCCAAGCAGAAAGCAATTGGAGGAAATGCGAGAGAAGGGTGAATGAGGCAAGCAGAAAGCGCTTGGAGGAAAGTCGAGAGAACTGTGAATGAGCCAAGCAGAAAGCGCATGGAGGAAATGCAAGAAAAGGCTGACCCAAGCAGAAAGTGCTGGAAGGTAATGCAATAGAAGGCTGAATGAGCCAAGAAGAAAGCGCTTGGAGGAAATGCGAGAGATGTGTGAATGAGCCAAGCAGAAAGCGCTTGGAAGAAATTCGAGAGAAGGCTGAAGCAAGCAGAAAGTGCTTGGAGGAAATGCGAGAGATGTGTGAATGAGCCAATCAGAAAGCGCATGGAGGAAATGCAAGAAAAGGCTGACCCAAGCAGAAAGTGCTTGGAGGTAATGCAATAGAAGGCTGAATGAGCCAAGCAGGAAGCGCATGGAGGAAATGCAAGAAAAGGCTGAGCCAAGCTGAAAGCGCTTGGAGGAAATGCGAAAGACGGGTGAATGAGCCAACCAGAAAGCGCTTGGAGGAAGTGCGAGAGACGGGTGAATGAGCCAAGCAGAAAGCGCTTGGAGGAAATGCAAGAGACGGGTGAATGAGCCAAGCAGAAAGCGCTTGAAGGAAATGCAAGAGAAGTGTGAATGAGCGAAGCAGAAAGTGATTAGAGGAAATGCAAGAGAAATGTGAATGTGCCAAGCAGAAAGTCCTTGGAGGAAATGTGAGAGAAGGCTGAATGAACCAAGCAGAAAGCACTTGAAGGAAATGAGACAGAAGGCTGAGCCAAGCAGAAAGCAATTGGAGGAAATGCGAGAGAAGGGTGAATGACCCAAGCAGAAAGTGCTTGGAAGAAGTGGGAGAGAAGGCTGAGCCAAGCAGAAAGTGCTTGGAGGAAATGTGAGAGAAGGCTGAATGAACCAAGCAGAAAGCACTTGGAGGAAATGAGAGAGAAGGCTGAGCCAAGCAGAAAGCAGTTGGAGGAAATGCGAGAGAAGGGTGAATGACCCAAGCAGAAAGCGCTTGGAAAAAGTGCGAGAGAAGGCTGACCCAAGCAGAAAGTGCTTGGAGGTAATGCGATAGAAGGCTGAATGAGCCAAGCAGAAAGTGCTTGGAGGAAATGCGAGAGATGTGTGAATGAGCCTAGCAGAAAGTGCATGTAGGAAATGCAAGAAAACGCTGAGCCAAGCTGAAAGCGCTTGGAGGAAAAGTGAGAGACGGGTGAATGAGCCAAGCAGAAAGCGCTTGGAGGAAATGAGAGAGAAGGCTGAGCCAAGGAGAAAGCAATTGGAGGAAATGCGAGAGAAGGGTGATTGACCCAAGCAGAAAGAACTTGGAAGAAGTGCGAGGGAACGCTGAGGCAAGCAGAAAGTGCTTGGAGGAAATGCGAGAGAAGGCTGAATGAGCCAAGGAGAAAGTACTTGAAGGAAATGTGAGAGAAGGCTGAATGGGCCAATAAGAAAGTTCTTGGAGGTAATGCGAGAGACGGTGAATGAGCCAAGAAGGAAGCACTTGGAGGAAATACGAGAGAAGTGTGAATGACCCAAGAAGAAAGCGCATGGATGAAATACAAGAGAAGGCTGAGCCAAGCAGCAAGCACCAGGAGGAAATGCGAGACAAGGGATAATGAGCCAAGTAGAAAGTGCTTGGAGGAAATGCGAGAGAAGGCTAAGACAAGCAGAAAGTCCTTGGAGGAAATGCGAGAGAAGTGTCAATGAGTCCAGGAAAAAGCGCTTGGAGGAAATGTGAGAGAAGGGTGAATGAGCCAAGCAGAAAGCGCATGGAAGAATTAAGAGAAGGGTGAATTAGCTAAGCAGAAAGCGCTAGAAGGAAATGCGAGAGAAGTGTGAATGAGTGAAGCAGAAAGTGATTGGAGGAAATGCGAGAGAAATGTGAATGAGCCAAGAAGAAAGTCCTTGGAGGAAATGAGAGAAAAGGCTGAGGCAAGCAGAAAGTGATTGGAGGAAATGCGAGAGAAATGTGAATGAGCCAAACAGAAAGCGCTTGGAGGAAATGCGAGAGAAGGCTGAGAGAAGCAGAAAGTGCTTGGAGGAAATGCGAGAGAAGTGTGAATGAGCCGAGGAGAAAGCGCTTGGAGGAAATGTGAGAGAAGTGTGAATGAGCCAAGAAGAAAGCGCTTGGAAGAAATGCGAGAGAATCCTGAGCGAAGCAGAAAGTGCTCGGAGGAAATGCGAGAGAAGTGTGAATGAGCCAAGGAGAAAGCGCTTGGAGGAAATGTGAGAGAAGTGTGAATGAGCCAAGAAGAAAGCACTTGGAAGAAATGCGAGAGAAGGCTGAGCGAAGCAGAAAGTGCTCGGAGGAAATGCGAGAGAAGTGTGAATGAGCCAAGGAGAAAGCGCTTGGAGGAAATGTGAGAGAAGTGTGAATGAGCCAAGAAGAAAGCGCTTGGAAGAAATGCGAGAGAAGGCTGAGCGAAGCAGAAAGTGCTCGGAGGAAATGCGAGAGAAGGCCGAATGAGCCCAGCAGAAAGCGCTTGGAGGAAATGCAAGAGATGTGTGAATGAGCCAAGGAGAAAGCGCATGGAGGACATGCAAGAAAAGACTAAGCCAAGCAGAAAGCGCTTGGAAGAAATGCGAGAGAAGGGTGAATGAACCAAGCTGAAAGCGCTTGGAGGAAATGCGAGAGACAGATGAATGAGCCAAGCAGAAAGCGCTTGGAAGAAGTGCGAGAGAAGGCTGAGCCAAGCAGAAAGTGCTTGGAGGAAATGCGAGAGAAGGCTGACCCAAGCAGAAAGTGCTTGGAGGTAATGCGATAGAAGGCTGAATGAGCCAAGCAGAAAGCGCATGGAGGAAATGCAAAAAAAGGCTGAGCCAAGCTGAAAGCGCTTGGAGCATATGTGAGAGACGGGTGAATGAGCCAAGCAGAAAGCGCTTGGAGGAAATGCGAGAGAAGGCTGAATGATCCAAGCAGAAAGCGCTTGGAGGAAATGCAAGGAAAGGCTGACCCAAGCAGAAAGTGCTTGGAGGCAACGCGATAGAAGGCTTAGCCTAGAAAAAAGCCCTTGGAGGAAATGCGAAAGAAGGCTCAATGGGCCAAGCAGAAAGCGCTTGGAGGTAATGCGAGAGAAGGCTGAGCCAAGAAGGAAGCACTTGGAGGAAATACGAGAGAAGTGTGAATGACCCAAGAAGAAAGCGCATGGATGAAATACAAGAGAAGGGTGAGCCAAGCAGCAAGCACCAGGAGGAAATGCGAGACAAGGGATAATGAGCCAAGTAGAAAGCGCTTGGAGGAAATGCGAGAGAAGGCTGAGACAAGCAGAAAGTCCTTGGAGGAAATGCGAGAGAAGTGTCAATGAGTCCAGGAAAAAGCGCTTGGAGGAAATGTGAGAGAAGGGTGAATGAGCCAAGCAGAAAGCGCATGGAAGAAATGCAAGAGAAGGGTGAATTAGCTAAGCAGAAAGCGCTAGAAGGAAATGCGAGAGAAGTGTGAATGAGTGAAGCAGAAAGTGATTGGAGGAAATGCGAGAGAAATGTGAATGAGCCAAGAAGAAAGTCCTTGGAGGAAATGAGAGAAAAGGCTGAGGCAAGCAGAAAGTGATTGGAGGAAATGCGAGAGAAATGTGAATGAGCCAAACAGAAAGCGCTTGGAGGAAATGCGAGAGAAGGCTGAGAGAAGCAGAAAGTGCTTGGAGGAAATGCGAGAGAAGTGTGAATGAGCCGAGGAGAAAGCGCTTGGAGGAAATGTGAGAGAAGTGTGAATGAGCCAAGAAGAAAGCGCTTGGAAGAAATGCGAGAGAATCCTGAGCGAAGCAGAAAGTGCTCGGAGGAAATGCGAGAGAAGTGTGAATGAGCCAAGGAGAAAGCGCTTGGAGGAAATGTGAGAGAAGTGTGAATGAGCCAAGGAGAAAGCGCTTGGAAGAAATGCGAGAGAAGGCTGAGCGAAGCAGAAAGTGCTCGGAGGAAATGCGAGAGAAGTGTGAATGAGCCAAGGAGAAAGCGCTTGGAGGAAATGTGAGAGAAGTGTGAATGAGCCAAGAAGAAAGCGCTTGGAAGAAATGCGAGAGAAGGCTGAGCGAAGCAGAAAGTGCTCGGAGGAAATGCGAGAGAAGGCCGAATGAGCCCAGCAGAAAGCGCTTGGAGGAAATGCAAGAGATGTGTGAATGAGCCAAGGAGAAAGCGCATGGAGGACATGCAAGAAAAGACTAAGCCAAACAGAAAGCGCTTGGAGGAAATGCGAGAGAAGGCTGAGAGAAGCAGAAAGTGCTTGGAGGAAATGCGAGAGAAGTGTGAATGAGCCGAGGAGAAAGCGCTTGGAGGAAATGTGAGAGAAGTGTGAATGAGCCAAGAAGAAAGCGCTTGGAAGAAATGCGAGAGAATCCTGAGCGAAGCAGAAAGTGCTCGGAGGAAATGCGAGAGAAGTGTGAATGAGCCAAGGAGAAAGCGCTTGGAGGAAATGTGAGAGAAGTGTGAATGAGCCAAGCAGAAAGCGCATGGAGGAAATGCAAGAAAAGGCTGAGCCAAGCTGAAAGCGCTTGGAGGAAATGCGAGAGACGGGTGAATGAGCCAAGCAGAAAGCGCTTGGAGGAAATGCGAGAGACAGATGAATGAGCCAAGCAGAAAGCGCTTGGAGGAAATGCGAGAGATGTGTGAATGAGCCAAGCAGAAAGCGCATGGAGGAAATGCAAAAAAAGGCTGAGCCAAGCTGAAAGCGCTTGGAGGAAATGCGAGAGACGGGTGAATGAGCCAAGCAGAAAGCGCTTGGAGGAAATGCGAGATAGGGATGAATGAGCCAAGCAGAAAGTGCTTGGAGGAAATGCGAGAGAAGGCTGAATGAGCCAAGCAGAAAGCGCTTGAAGGAAATGTGAGAGAAGGGTGAATGAGCCAAGAAGAAAGCGCTTGGAAGAAATGCGAGAGAAGGCTGAAGCAAGCAGAAAGTGCTTGGAGGAAATGCGAGAGAAGGCTGAATGAGGCAAGCAGAAAGCGCTTGGAGGAAATGCAAGAGATGTGTCAATGACCCAAGGAGAAAGCGCTTGGACGAAATGCAAAAAAAGGCTAACCCAAGCAGAAAACGCTTGGAAGAAATGCGAGAGAAGGGTGAATGGGCCAATAAGAAAGCGCTTGGAGGAAATGCGAGAGAAGTGTGAATGAGCCAAGCAGAAAGCGCTTGAAGGAAATGCGAGAGAAGTGTGAATGAGCCAAGCAGAAAGCGCATGGAGGAAATGCAAAAAAAGGCTGAGCCAAGCTGAAAGCGCTTGGAGGAAATGCGAGAGACGGGTGAATGAGCCAAGCAGAAAGCGCTTGGAGGAAATGCGAGAGAGAAGGGTGAATGGGCCAATAAGAAAGCGCTTGGAGGAAATACGAGAGAAGTGTGAATGACCAAGGACAAACAGCTTGGAGCAAATGTGAAAGAAGGGTGAATGACCCAAGCAGAAAGCGCATGGAGGAAATGTGAGAGACAGGTGAATGAGCCAAGCAAAAAGCGCTTGAAGGAAATGCGAGAGAAGTGTGAATGAGCCAAGCAGAAAGTCCTTGGAGGAAATGAGAGAGAAGGCTGAGCCAAGCAGAAAGCAATTGGAGGAAATGCGAGAGAAGGGTGAATGAGCCAAGCAGAAAGCGCTTGGAAGAAGTGCGAGAGAAGGCTGAGCCAAGCAGAAAGTTCTTGGAGGAAATGCGAGAGAAGGCTGAATGATCCAAGCAGAAAGCGCTTGGAGGAAATGCAAGAAAAGGCTGACCCAAGCAGAAAGTGCTTGGAGGTAATGCGAGAGAAGTGTGAATGAGCCAAGCAGAAAGCGCATGGAGGAAATGCAAAAAAAGGCTGAGCCAAGCTGAAAGCGCTTGGAGGAAATGCGAGAGACGGGTGAATGAGCCAAGCAGAAAGCGCTTGGAGGAAATGCGAGAGAGAAGGGTGAATGGGCCAATAAGAAAGCGCTTGGAGGAAATACGAGAGAAGTGTGAATGACCAAGGACAAACCGCTTGGAGCAAATGTGAAAGAAGGGTGAATGACCCAAGCAGAAAGCGCATGGAGGAAATGTGAGAGACAGGTGAATGAGCCAAGCAGAAAGCGCTTGAAGGAAATGCGAGAGAAGTGTGAATGAGCCAAGCAGAAAGCGCTTGGAAGAAGTGCGAGAGAAGGCTGAGCCAAGCAGAAAATTCTTGGAGGAAATGCGAGAGAAGGCTGAATGAGCCAAGCAGAAAGCGCATGGAGGAAATGCAAGAAAAGGCTGAGCCAAGCTGAAAGCGCTTGGAGGAAATGCGAGAGACAGATGAATGAGCCAAGCAGAAAGCGCTTGGAGGAAATGCGAGAGATGTGTGAATGAGCCAAGCAGAAAGCGCATGGAGGAAAGGCAAGAAAAAGCTGAGCCAAGCTGAAAGCGCTTGGAGGAAATGCGAGAGACGGGTGAATGAGCCAAGCAGAAAGCGCTTGGAGGAAATGCGAGAGACAGATGAATGAGCCAAGCAGAAAGCGCTTGGAGGAAATGCGAGAGATGTGTGAATGAGCCAAGCAGAAAGCGCATGGAGGAAATGCAAAAAAAGGCTGAGCCTAGCTGAAAGCGCTTGGAGGAAATGCGAGAGACGGGTGAATGAGCCAAGCAGAAAGCGCTTGGAGGGAATGCGAGATAGGGATGAATGAGCCAAGCAGAAAGCGCTTGGAGGAAATGCGAGAGATAGGTGAATTAGCCAAGCAGAAAGCGCTTGAAGGAAATGCGAGAGAATGGTGAATGAGCGAAGCAGAAAGTGATTGGAGGAAATGCGAGAGAAATGTGAATGAGCCAAGAAGAAAGTCCTTGGAGGAAATGAGAGAAAAGGCTGAGCCAAGCAGAAAGCAATTGGAGGAAATGCGAGAGAAGGGTGAATGACCCAAGCAGAAAGCGCTTGGAAGAAGTGCGAGAGAAGGCTGAGCCAAGCAGAAAGTGCTTGGAGGAAATGCGAGAGAAGGCTGAATGAGCCAAGCAGAAAGCGCTTGAAGGAAATGTGAGAGAAGTGTGAATGAGCCAAGGAGAAAGTCCTTGGAGGAAATGAGAGAGAAGGCTGAGCCAAGCAGAAAGCAATTGGAGGAAATGCGAGAGAAGGGTGAATGACCCAAGCAGAAAGCGCTTGGAAGAAGTGCGAGAGAAGGCTGAGCCAAGCAGAAAGTTCTTGGAGGAAATGCGAGAGAAGGCTGAATGAGCCAAGCAGAAAGCGCATGGAGGAAATGCAAAAAAAGGCTGAGCCAAGCTGAAAGCGCTTGGAGCATATGTGAGAGACGGGTGAATGAGCCAAGCAGAAAGCGCATGGAGGAAATGCAAGAAAAGGCTGAGCAAAGCGGAAAGCGCTTGGAGGAAATGCGAGAGACGGGTGAATAAGCCAAGCAGAAAGCGCTTGGAGGAAATGCGAGAGACAGATGAATGAGCCAAGTAGAAAGCGCTTGGAGGAAATGCGAGAGATAGGTGAATTAGCCAAGCAGAAAGCGCTTGAAGGAAATGCGAGAGAATGGTGAATGAGCGAAGCAGAAAGTGATTGGAGGAAATGCGAGAGAAATGTGAATGAGCCAAGAAGAAAGTCCTTGGAGGAAATGAGAGAAAAGTCTGAGCCAAGCAGAAAGCAATTGGAGGAAATGCGAGAGAAGGGTGAATGACCCAAGCAGAAAGCGCTTGGAAGAAGTGCGAGAGAAGGCTGAGCCAAGCAGAAAGTGCTTGGAGGAAATGCGAGAGAAGGCTGAAGCAAGCAGAAAGTGCTTGGAGGAAATGCGAGAGAAGGCTGAATGAGGCAAGCAGAAAGCGCTTGGAGGAAATGCAAGAGATGTGTCAATGACCCAAGGAGAAAGCGCTTGGACGAAATGCAAAAAAAGGCTAACCCAAGCAGAAAACGCATGGAAGAAATGCGAGAGAAGGGTGAATGGGCCAATAAGAAAGCGCTTGGAGGAAATGCGAGAGAAGTGTGAATGAGCCAAGCAGAAAGCGCTTGAAGGAAATGCGAGAGAAGTGTGAATGAGCCAAGCAGAAAGCGCATGGAGGAAATGCAAAAAAAGGCTGAGCCAAGCTGAAAGCGCTTGGAGGAAATGCGAGAGACGGGTGAATGAGCCAAGCAGAAAGCGCTTGGAGGAAATGCGAGAGAGAAGGGTGAATGGGCCAATAAGAAAGCGCTTGGAGGAAATACGAGAGAAGTGTGAATGACCAAGGACAAACCGCTTGGAGCAAATGTGAAAGAAGGGTGAATGACCCAAGCAGAAAGCGCATGGAGGAAATGTGAGAGACAGGTGAATGAGCCAACCAGAAAGCGCTTGAAGGAAATGCGAGAGAAGTGTGAATGAGCCAAGCAGAAAGTCCTTGGAGGAAATGAGAGAGAAGGCTGACCCAAGCAGAAAGCGCTTGGAAGAAGTGCGAGAGAAGGCTGAGCCAAGCAGAAAGTGCTTGGAGGAAATGCGAGAGAAGGCTGACCCAAGCAGAAAGTGCTTGGAGGTAATGCGATAGAAGGCTGAATGAGCCAAGCAGAAAGCGCATGGAGGAAATGCAAAAAAAGGCTGAGCCAAGCTGAAAGCGCTTGGAGCATATGTGAGAGACGGGTGAATGAGCCAAGCAGAAAGCGCTTGGAGGAAATGCGAGAGAAGGCTGAATGATCCAAGCAGAAAGCGCTTGGAGGAAATGCAAGAAAAGGCTGACCCAAGCAGAAAGTGCTTGGAGGCAACGCGATAGAAGGCTTAGCCTAGAAAAAAGCCCTTGGAGGAAATGCGAAAGAAGGCTCAATGGGCCAAGCAGAAAGCGCTTGGAGGTAATGCGAGAGAAGGCTGAGCCAAGAAGGAAGCACTTGGAGGAAATACGAGAGAAGTGTGAATGACCCAAGAAGAAAGCGCATGGATGAAATACAAGAGAAGGCTGAGCCAAGCAGCAAGCACCAGGAGGAAATGCGAGAGAAGGCTGAGACAAGCAGAAAGTCCTTGGAGGAAATGCGAGAGAAGTGTCAATGAGTCCAGGAAAAAGCGCTTGGAGGAAATGTGAGAGAAGGGTGAATGAGCCAAGCAGAAAGCGCATGGAAGAAATGCAAGAGAAGGGTGAATTAGCTAAGCAGAAAGCGCTAGAAGGAAATGCGAGAGAAGTGTGAATGAGTGAAGCAGAAAGTGATTGGAGGAAATGCGAGAGAAATGTGAATGAGCCAAACAGAAAGCGCTTGGAGGAAATGCGAGAGAAGGCTGAGAGAAGCAGAAAGTGCTTGGAGGAAATGCAAGAGAAGTGTGAATGAGCCAAGAAGAAAGTCCTTGGAGGAAATGAGAGAAAAGGCTGAGGCAAGCAGAAAGTGATTGGAGGAAATGCGAGAGAAATGTGAATGAGCCAAACAGAAAGCGCTTGGAGGAAATGCGAGAGAAGGCTGAGAGAAGCAGAAAGTGCTTGGAGGAAATGTGAGAGAAGTGTGAATGAGCCAAGAAGAAAGCGCTTGGAAGAAATGCGAGAGAATCCTGAGCGAAGCAGAAAGTGCTCGGAGGAAATGCGAGAGAAGTGTGAATGAGCCAAGGAGAAAGCGCTTGGAGGAAATGTGAGAGAAGTGTGAATGAGCCAAGAAGAAAGCGCTTGGAAGAAATGCGAGAGAATCCTGAGCAAAGCAGAAAGTGCTCGGAGGAAATGCGAGAGAAGTGTGAATGAGCCAAGGAGAAAGCGCTTGGAGGAAATGTGAGAGAAGTGTGAATGAGCCAAGAAGAAAGCGCTTGGAAGAAATGCGAGAGAAGGCTGAGCGAAGCAGAAAGTGCTCGGAGGAAATGCGAGAGAAGTGTGAATGAGCCAAGGAGAAAGCGCTTGGAGGAAATGTGAGAGAAGTGTGAATGAGCCAAGAAGAAAGCGCTTGGAAGAAATGCGAGAGAAGGCTGAGCGAAGCAGAAAGTGCTCGGAGGAAATGCGAGAGAAGGCCGAATGAGCCCAGCAGAAAGCGCTTGGAGGAAATGCAAGAGATGTGTGAATGAGCCAAGGAGAAAGCGCATGGAGGACATGCAAGAAAAGACTAAGCCAAGCAGAAAGCGCTTGGAAGAAATGCGAGAGAAGGGTGAATGAACCAAGCTGAAAGCGCTTGGAGGAAATGCGAGATACGGGTGAATGAGCCAAGCAGAAAGTGCTTGGAGGAAATGCGAGAGATCGGTAAATTAGCCAAGCAGAAAGCGTTTGAAGGAAATGCGAGAGAAGTGTGAATGAGCGAAGCGGAAAGTGATTGGAGGAAATGCGAGGGAAATGTGAATGAGCCAACCAGAAAGTCCTTGGAGGAAATGTGAGAGAAGGCTGAGCCAAGCAGAAAGTGATTGGAGGAAATGCGAGAGAAATGTGAATGAGCCAAGAAGAAAGTCCTTGGAGGAAATGAGAGAAAAGGCTGAGGCAAGCAGAAAGTGATTGGAGGAAATGCGAGAGAAATGTGAATGAGCCAAACAGAAAGCGCTTGGAGGAAATGCGAGAGAAGGCTGAGAGAAGCAGAAAGTGCTTGGAGGAAATGTGAGAGAAGTGTGAATGAGCCAAGAAGAAAGCGCTTGGAAGAAATGCGAGAGAATCCTGAGCGAAGCAGAAAGTGCTCGGAGGAAATGCGAGAGAAGTGTGAATGAGCCAAGGAGAAAGCGCTTGGAGGAAATGTGAGAGAAGTGTGAATGAGCCAAGAAGAAAGCGCTTGGAAGAAATGCGAGAGAAGGCTGAGCGAAGCAGAAAGTGCTCGGAGGAAATGCGAGAGAAGTGTGAATGAGCCAAGGAGAAAGCGCTTGGAGGAAATGTGAGAGAAGTGTGAATGAGCCAAGAAGAAAGCGCTTGGAAGAAATGCGAGAGAAGGCTGAGCGAAGCAGAAAGTGCTCGTAGGAAATGCGAGAGAAGGCCGAATGAGCCCAGCAGAAAGCGCTTGGAGGAAATGCAAGAGATGTGTGAATGAGCCAAGGAGAAAGCGCATGGAGGACATGCAAGAAAAGACGAAGCCAAGCAGAAAGCGCTTGGAAGAAATGCGAGAGAAGGGTGAATGAACCAAGCTGAAAGCGCTTGGAGGAAATGCGAGAGATAGGTAAATTAGCCAAGCAGAAAGCGTTTGAAGGAAATGCGAGAGAAGTGTGAATGAGCGAAGCGGAAAGTGATTGGAGGAAATGCGAGAGAAATGTGAATGAGCCAACCAGAAAGTTCTTGGAGGAAATGTGAGAGAAGGCTGAGCCAAGCAGAAAGTGCTTGGAGGAAATGCGAGAGAAGGGTGAATGACCCAAGCAGAAAGCGCTTGGAAAAAGTGCGAGAGAAGGCTGACCCAAGCACAAAGTGCTTGGAGGTAATGTGATAGAAGGCTGAATGAGCCAAGCAGAAAGCGCTTGGAGGAAATGCGAGAGATGTGTGAATGAGCCAAGGAGAAAGTGCATGGAGGACATGCAAGAAAAGACGAAGCCAAGCAGAAAGTGCTTGGAAGAAATGCGAGAGAAGGGTGAATGAACCAAGCTGAAAGCGCTTGGAGGAAATGCGAGAGATAGGTAAATTAGCCAAGCAGAAAGCGTTTGAAGGAAATGCGAGAGAAGTGTGAATGAGCGAAGCGGAAAGTGATTGGAGGAAATGCGAGAGAAATGTGAATGAGCCAACCAGAAAGTCCTTGGAAGAAATGCGAGAGAAGGCTGAGCGAAGCAGAAAGTGCTCGGAGGAAATGCGAGAGAAGTGTGAATCAGCCAAGGAGAAGGCGCTTGGAGGAAATGTGAGAGAAGTGTGAATGAGCCAAGAAGAAAGCGCTTGGAAGAAATGCGAGAGAAGGCTGAGCGAAGCAGAAAGTGCTCGGAGGTAATGTGATAGAAGGCTGAATGAGCCAAGCAGAAAGCGCTTGGAGGAAATGCGAGAGATGTGTGAATGAGCCAAGCAGAAAGCGCATGGAGGAAATGCAAGAAAAGGCTGAACCAAGCTGAAAGTGCTTGGAGGAAATGCGAGAGACGGGTGAATGAGCCAAGCAGAAAGCGCTTGGAGGAAATGCGAGAGATAGGTGAATTAGCCAAGCGGAAAGCGTTTGAAGGAAATGCGAGAGAAGTGTGAATGAGTGAAGCAGAAAGTGATTGGAGGAAATGCGAGAGAAATGTGAATGAGCCAAGAAGAAAGTCCTTGGAGGAAATGAGAGAAAAGGCTGAGGCAAGCAGAAAGTGATTGGAGGAAATGCGAGAGAAATGTGAATGAGCCAAACAGAAAGCGCTTGGAGGAAATGCGAGAGAAGGCTGAGAGAAGCAGAAAGTGCTTGAAGGAAATGCGAGAGAAGGCTGAATGAGCCAAGCAGAAAGCGCTTGAAGGAAATGTGAGAGAAGGGTGAATGAGCCAAGAAGAAAGCGCTTGGAGGAAATGCGAGAGAAGGCTGAGACAAGAAGAAAGCGCTTGGAGGAAATGCGAGAGAAGGCTGAGCGAAGCAGAAAGTCCTTGGAGGAAATGCGAGAGAAGTGTCAATGAGTTGAGGAAAAAGCGCTTGGAGGAAATGTGAGAGAAGGGTGAATGAGCCAAGCAGAAAGCGCTGGGAGGAAATGCGTTTTGATTCTTACTGGCAGCTCCTCCTTGGAATTGCTATCAAGTCTGGCTTCTGAAAGCACTCAAGCCCCAATAAATAAAAAGAGAAGGCGTACCAGCCCAAAGCAAAAAGAGGATGAAAGGGACATCCAACAGGACTTGGTAGTAGAAGTCCAAATGGACCATACAGTAGGCCAACTAGACAAGGAGAGGGAAATCCGGAGTACTTGCCCACCTGAAGAAATGTCAGTCTTAGAGCAAAAGAAGAGGCACACTGGAAATCAAGATAAAGAGGAGCAACAAAAAGTATGCAAGCGACCAGGAGAAATATCAAACTTCATAATAACTGTGTTTATATGGGAAACATAGTTAATATCGACCCAGATCCAAGGTCAAGTTGACATCAGGCATTCTTACCACCTAGCGAGAGAAGGCTGAATGAGCCAAGGAGAAAGCGCTTGGAGGAAATGCGAGAGAAGGCTGAATGAGCCAAGCAAAAAGCGCCTGGAGGAAATGCGAGAGAAGGCTTAGCCTAGAAAAAAGCCCCTGGAGGAAATGCGAAAGAAGGCTCAATGGGCCAAGCAGAAAGCGCTTGGAGGTAATGCGAGAGAAGGCTGAGCCAAGAAGGAAGCACTTGGAGGAAATACGAGAGAAGTGTGAATGACCCAAGAAGAAAGCGCATGGATGAAATACAAGAGAAGGCTGAGCCAAGCAGCAAGCACCAGGAGGAAATGGGAGACAAGGGATAATGAGCCAAGTAGAAAGCGCTTGGAGGAAATGCGAGAGAAGGCTGAGACAAGCAGAAAGTCCTTGGAGGAAATGCGAGAGAAGTGTCAATGAGTCCAGGAAAAAGCGCTTGGAGGAAATGTGAGAGAAGGGTGAATGAGCCAAACAGAAAGCGCATGGAAGAAATGCGAGAGAAGGGTGAATTAGCTAAGCAGAAAGCGCTTAAAGGAAATGCGAGAGAAGTGTGAATGAGCGAAGCAGAAAGTGATTGGAGGAAATGCGAGAGAAATGTGAATGAGCCAAGAAGAAAGTCTTTGGAGGAAATGAGAGAAAACGCTGAGGCAAGCAGAAAGTGATTGGAGGAAATGCGAGAGAAGTGTGAATGAGCCAAGGAGAAAGCGCTTGGAGGAAATGTGAGAGAAGTGTGAATGAGCCAAGAAGAAAGCGCTTGGAAGAAATGCGAGAGAAGGCTGAGCGAAGCAGAAAGTGTCGGAGGAAATGCGAGAGAAGTGTGAATGAGCCAAGGAGAAAGCGCTTGGAGGAAATGTGAGAGAAGTGTGAATGAGCCAAGAAGAAAGCGCTTGGAAGAAATGCGAGAGAAGGCTGAGCGAAGCAGAAAGTGCTTGGAGGAAATGCGAGAGAAGGCCGAATGAGCCCAGCAGAAAGCGCTTGGAGGAAATGCAAGAGATGTGTGAATGAGCCAAGGAGAAAGCGCATGGAGGACATGCAAGAAAAGACTAAGCCAAGCAGAAAGCGCTTGGAAGAAATGCGAGAGAAGGGTGAATGAACCAAGCTGAAAGCGCTTGGAGGAAATGCGAGATACGGGTGAATGAGCCAAGCAGAAAGCGCTTGGAGGAAATGCGAGAGATAGGTGAATTAGCCAAGCAGAAAGCGTTTGAAGGAAATGCGAGAGAAGTGTGAATGAGCGAAGCGGAAAGTGATTGGAGGAAATGCGAGAGAAATGTGAATGAGCCAAGCAGAAAGTCCTTGGAGGAAATGTGAGAGAAGGCTGAGCCAAGCAGAAAGTGCTTGGAGGAAATGTGAGAGAAGGCTGAATGAGCCAAGCAGAAAGCGCTTGGAGGAAATGCGAGAGATGTGTGAATGAGCCAAGCAGAAAGCGCATGGAGGAAATGCAAGAAAAGGCTGAACCAAGCTGAAAGCGCTTGGTGGAAATGCGAGAGACGGGTGAATGAGCCAAGCAGAAAGTGCTTGGAGGAAATGCGAGAGATAGGTGAATTAGCCAAGCAGAAAGCGTTTGAAGGAAATGCGAGAGAAGTGTGAATGAGCGAAGCAGAAAGTGATTGGAGGAAATGCGAGAGAAATGTGAATGAGCCAAGCAGAAAGTCCTTGTAGGAAATGAGAGAGAAGGCTGAGCCAAGCAGAAAGCAATTGGAGGAAATGCGAGAGAAGGGTGAATGACCCAAGCAGAAAGCGCTTGGAAGAAGTGCGATAGAAGGCTGAGTTAAGCAGAAAGTGCTTGAAGGAAATGCGAGAGAAGGCTGAATGAGCCAAGCAGAAAGCGCTTGAAGGAAATGTGAGAGAAGGGTGAATGAGCCAAGAAGAAAGCGCTTGGAGGAAATGCGAGAGAAGGCTGAGACAAGCAGAAAGTCCTTGGAGGAAATGCGAGAGAAGTGTCAATGAGTTGAGGAAAAAGCGCTTGGAGGAAATGTGAGAGAAGGGTGAATGAGCCAAGCAGAAAGCGCTGGGAGGAAATGCGTTTTGATTCTTACTGGCAGCTCCTCCTTGGAATTGCTATCAAGTCTGGCTTCTGAAAGCACTCAAGCCCCAATAAATAAAAAGAGAAGGCGTACCAGCCCAAAACAAAAAGAGGATGAAAGGGACATCCAACAGGACTTGGTAGTAGAAGTCCAAATGGACCATACAGTAGGCCAACAAGACAAGGAGAGGGAAATCGGGAGTACTTGCCCACCTGAAGAAATGTCAGTCTTAGAGCAAAAGAAGAGGCACACTGGAAATCAAGATAAAGAGGAGCAACAAAAAGTATGCAAGCGACGAGGAGAAATATCAAACTTCATAATAACTGTGTTTATATGGGAAACATAGTTAATATCGACCCAGATCCAAGGTCAAGTTGACATCAGGCATTCTTACCACCTAGCGAGAGAAGACTGAATGAGCCAAGGAGAAAGCGCTTGGAGGAAATGCGAGAGAAGGCTGAATGAGCCAAGCAAAAAGCGCCTGGAGGAAATGCGAGAGAAGGCTTAGCCTAGAAAAAAGCCCTTGGAGGAAATGCGAAAGAAGGCTCAATGGGCCAAGCAGAAAGCGCTTGGAGGTAATGCGAGAGAAGGCTGAGCCAAGAAGGAAGCACTTGGAGGAAATACGAGAGAAGTGTGAATGACCCAGGAAGAAAGCGAATGGATGAAATACAAGAGAAGGCTGAGCCAAGCAGCAAGCACCAGCAGGAAATGCGAGACAAGGGATAATGAGCCAAGTAGAAAGCGCTTGGAGGAAATGCGAGAGAAGGCTGAGACAAGCAGAAAGTCCTTGGAGGAAATGCGAGAGAAGTGTCAATGAGTCCAGGAAAAAGCGCTTGGAGGAAATGTGAGAGAAGGGTGAATGAGCCAAGCAGAAAGCGCATGGAAGAAATGCGAGAGAAAGGTGAATTAGCTAAGCAGAAAGCGCTTAAAGGAAATGCGAGAGAAGTGTGAATGAGCGAAGCAGAAAGTGATTGGAGGAAATGCGAGAGAAATGTGAATGAGCCAAGAAGAAAGTCTTTGGAGGAAATGAGAGAAAAGGCTGAGGCAAGCAGAAAGTGATTGGAGGAAATGCGAGAGAAGTGTGAATGAGCCAAGGAGAAAGCGCTTGGAGGAAATGTGAGAGAAGTGTGAATGAGCCAAGAAGAAAGCGCTTGGAAGAAATGCGAGAGAAGGCTGAGCGAAGCAGAAAGTGCTCGGAGGAAATGCGAGAGAAGTGTGAATGAGCCAAGGAGAAAGCGCTTGGAGGAAATGTGAGAGAAGTGTGAATGAGCCAAGAAGAAAGCGCTTGGAAGAAATGCGAGAGAAGGCTGAGCGAAGCAGAAAGTGCTCGGAGGAAATGCGAGAGAAGGCTGAATGAGCCCAGCAGAAAGCGCTTGGAGGAAATGCAAGAGATGTGTGAATGAGCCAAGGAGAAAGCGCATGGAGGACATGCAAGAAAAGACTAAGCCAAGCAGAAAGCGCTTGGAAGAAATGCGAGAGAAGGGTGAATGAACCAAGCTGAAAGCGCTTGGAGGAAATGCGAGATACGGGTGAATGAGCCAAGCCGAAAGCGCTTGGAGGAAATGCGAGAGATAGGTGAATTAGCCAAGCAGAAAGTGTTTGAAGGAAATGCGAGAGAAGTGTGAATGAGCGAAGCGGAAAGTGATTGGAGGAAATGCGAGAGAAATGTGAATGAGCCAAGCAGAAAGTCCTTGGAGGAAATGTGAGAGAAGGCTGAGCCAAGCAGAAAGTGCTTGGAGGAAATGCGAGAGAAGGGTGAATGACCCAAGCAGAAAGCGCTTTGAAAAAGTGTGAGAGAAGGCTGACCCAAGCACAAAGTGCTTGGAGGTAATGTGATAGAAGGCTGAATGAGCCAAGCAGAAAGGGCTTGGAGGAAATGCGAGAGATGTGTGAATGAGCCAAGCAGAAAGCGCATGGAGGAAATGCAAGAAAAGGCTGAACCAAGCTGAAAGCGCTTGGAGGAAATGCGAGAGACAGGTGAATGAGCCAAGCAGAAATTGCTTGGAGGAAATGCGAGAGATAGGTGAATTAGCCAAGCAGAAAGCGTTTGAAGGAAATGCGAGAGAAGTGTGAATGAGCGAAGCAGAAAGTGATTGGAGGAAATGCGAGAGAAATGTGAATGAGCCAAGCAGAAAGTCCTTGTAGGGAATGAGAGAGAAGGCTGAGCCAAGCAGAAAGCAATTGGAGGAAATGCGAGAGAAGGGTGAATGAGCCAAGCAGAAAGCGCTTGAAGGAAATGTGAGAGAAGGGTGAATGAGCCAAGCAGAAAGCGCTGGGAGGAAATGCGTTTTGATTCTTACTGGCAGCTCCTCCTTGGAATTGCTATCAAGTCTGGCTTCTGAAAGCACTCAAGCCCCAATAAATAAAAAGAGAAGGCGTACCAGCCCAAAACAAAAAGAGGATGAAAGGGACATCCAACAGGACTTGGTAGTAGAAGTCCAAATGGACCATACAGTAGGCCAACTAGACAAGGAGAGGGAAATCCGGAGTACTTGCCCACCTGAAGAAATGTCAGTCTTAGAGCAAAAGAAGAGGCACACTGGAAATCAAGATAAAGAGGAGCAACAAAAAGTATGCAAGCGACGAGGAGAAATATCAAACTTCATAATAACTGTGTTTATATGGGAAACATAGTTAATATCGACCCAGATCCAAGGTCAAGTTGACATCAGGCATTCTTACCACCTAGCGAGAGAAGGCTGAATGAGCCAAGGAGAAAGCGCTTGGAGGAAATGCGAGAGAAGGCTGAGCGAAGCAGAAAGTGCTTGGAGGAAATACGAGAGAACTGTGAATGAGCAAAGGAGAAAGTGCTTGAAGGGAAGGTGAGAGAAGGCTGAATGAGCCAAGGAGAAACCGCTTGGAGGAAATTTGAGAGAAGTGTGAATGAGCCAAGCAGAAAGCACTTGGAGGAAATGTGAGAGAAGTGTGAATGACCAAAGCAGAAAGAACTTGGAAGAAATGCGAGAGAAGGCTGAATGAGCCAAGCAGAAAGCATTTGGAGGAAATGCCAGAGAAAATTGAATGACCCAAGGAGAAAGCACTTGGAGGAAATGCGAGAGAAGTGTGAATGAGTGAAGCAGAAAGTGATTGGAGGAAATGCGAGAGAAATGTAAATGAGCCAAACAGAAAGCGCTTGTAAGAAATGGGAGAGAAGGCTGAATGAGCCAAGCAAAAAATGCTTGGAGGAAATGTGAGAGAAATGTGAATGAGCCTAACAGAAAGTGCTTTGAGGAAATGCGAGAGAGGGATGAATCAGCCAAGCAGAAAGTGCTTGGAGGAAATGGGAGAGAAGTCTGAGACAAGCAGCAAGTGCTTGGAGGAAATACGAGAGAACTGTGAATAAGCAAGGAAGAAAGTGCTTGAATGGGCCACTAAGAAAGCGCTTGGAGGTAATGTGACAGAAGGGTGAATGAGCCAAGCAGAAAGGGCATGGAGGAAATGTGAGAGAAGGCTGAGCGAAGCAGAAAGTGCTCGGAGGAAATGCGAGAGAAGGCCGAATGAGCCCAGCAGAAAGCGCTTGGAGGAAATGCAAGAGATGTGTGAATGAGCCAAGGAGAAAGCGCATGGCGGACATGCAAGAAAAGACTAAGCCAAGCAGAAAGCACTTGGAAGAAATGTGAGAGAAGGGTGAATGAACCAAGGAGAAAGCGCTTGGAAGAAATGCGAGAGAAGGGTGAATGAGCCAAGCAGAAAGCGCTGGGAGGAAATGCGTTTTGATTCTTACTGGCAGCTCCTCCTTGGAATTGCTATCAAGTCTGGCTTCTGAAAGCACTCAAGCCCCAATAAATAAAAAGAGAAGGCGTACCAGCCCAAAACAAAAAGAGGATGAAAGGGACATCCAACAGGACTTGGTAGTAGAAGTCCAAATGGACCATACAGTAGGCCAACTAGACAAGGAGAGGGAAATCCGGAGTACTTGCCCACCTGAAGAAATGTCAGTCTTAGAGCAAAAGAAGAGGCACACTGGAAATCAAGATAAAGAGGAGCAACAAAAAGTATGCAAGCGACGAGGAGAAATATCAAACTTCATAATAACTGTGTTTATATGGGAAACATAGTTAATATCAACCCAGATCCAAGGTCAAGTTGACATCAGGCATTCTTACCACCTAGCGAGAGAAGGCTGAATGAGCCAAGGAGAAAGCGCTTGGAGGAAATGCGAGAGAAGGCTGAATGAGCCAAGCAAAAAGCGCCTGGAGGAAATGCGAGAGAAGGCTTAGCCTAGAAAAAAGCCCTTGGAGGAAATGCGAAAGAAGGCTCAATGGGCCAAGTAGAAAGCGCTTGGAGGTAATGCGAGAGAAGGCTGAGCCAAGAAGGAAGCACTTGGAGGAAATACGAGAGAAGTGTGAATGACCCAAGAAGAAAGCGCATGGATGAAATACAAGAGAAGGCTGAGCCAAGCAGCAAGCACCAGGAGGAAATGCGAGACAAGGGATAATGAGCCAAGTAGAAAGTGCTTGGAGGAAATGCGAGAGAAGGCTGAGACAAGCAGAAAGTCCTTGGAGGAAATGCGAGAGAAGTGTCAATGAGTCCAGGAAAAAGCGCTTGGAGGAAATGTGAGAGAAGGGTGAATGAGCCAAGCAGAAAGCGCATGGAAGAAATGCGAGAGAAGGGTGAATTAGCTAAGCAGAAAGCGCTTAAAGGAAATGCGAGAGAAGTGTGAATGAGCGAAGCAGAAAGTGATTGGAGGAAATGCGAGAGAAATGTGAATGAGCCAAGAAGAAAGTCTTTGGAGGAAATGAGAGAAAAGGCTGAGGCAAGCAGAAAGTGATTGGAGGAAATGCAAGAGAAGTGTGAATGAGCCAAGGAGAAAGCGCTTGGAGGAAATGTGAGAGAAGTGTGAATGAGCCAAGAAGAAAGCGCTTGGAAGAAATGCGAGAGAAGGCTGAGCGAAGCAGAAAGTGTCGGAGGAAATGCGAGAGAAGTGTGAATGAGCCAAGGAGAAAGCGCTTGGAGGAAATGTGAGAGAAGTGTGAATGAGCCAAGAAGAAAGCGCTTGGAAGAAATGCGAGAGAAGGCTGAGCGAAGCAGAAAGTGCTCGGAGGAAATGCGAGAGAAGGCGGAATGAGCCCAGCAGAAAGCGCTTGGAGGAAATGCAAGAGATGTGTGAATGAGCCAAGGAGAAAGCGCATGGAGGACATGCAAGAAAAGACTAAGCCAAGCAGAAAGCGCTTGGAAGAAATGCGAGAGAAGGGTGAATGAACCAAGCTGAAAGCGCTTGGAGGAAATGCGAGATACGGGTGAATGAGCGAAGCGGAAAGTGATTGGAGGAAATGCGAGAGAAATGTGAATGAGCCAAGCAGAAAGTCCTTGGAGGAAATGTGAGAGAAGGCTGAGCCAAGCAGAAAGTGCTTGGAGGAAATGCGAGAGAAGGGTGAATGACCCAAGCAGAAAGCGCTTTGAAAAAGTGTGAGAGAAGGCTGACCCAAGCACAAAGTGCTTGGAGGTAATGTGATAGAAGGCTAAATGAGCCAAGCAGAAAGAGCTTGGAGGAAATGCGAGAGATGTGTGAATGAGCCAAGCAGAAAGCGCATGGAGGAAATGCAAGAAAAGGATGAACCAAGCTGAAAGCGCTTGGAGGAAATGCGAGAGACGGGTGAATGAGCCAAGCAGAAAGTGCTTGGAGGAAATAGAGATAGGTGAATTAGCCAAGCAGAAAGCGTTTGAAGGAAATGCGAGAGAAGTGTGAATGAGCGAAGCAGAAAGTGATTGGAGGAAATGCGAGAGAAATGTGAATGAGCCAAGCAGAAAGTCCTTGTAGGAAATGAGAGAGAAGGCTGAGCCAAGCAGAAAGCAATTGGAGGAAATGCGAGAGAAGGGTGAATGACCCAAGCAGAAAGCGCTTGGAAGAAGTGGGATAGAAGGCTGAGTTAAGCAGAAAGTGCTTGAAGGAAATGCGAGAGAAGGCTGAATGAGCCAAGCAGAAAGCGCTTGAAGGAAATGTGAGAGAAGGGTGAATGAGCCAAGAAGAAAGCGCTTGGAGGAAATGCGAGAGAAGGCTGAGACAAGCAGAAAGTCCTTGGAGGAAATGCGAGAGAAGTGTCAATGAGTTGAGGAAAAAGCGCTTGGAGGAAATGTGAGAGAAGGGTGAATGAGCCAAGCAGAAAGCGCTGGGAGGAAATGCGTTTTGATTCTTACTGGCAGCTCCTCCTTGGAATTGCTATCAAGTCTGGCTTCTGAAAGCACTCAAGCCCCAATAAATAAAAAGAGAAGGCGTACCAGCCCAAAACAAAAAGAGGATGAAAGGGACATCCAACAGGACTTGGTAGTAGAAGTCCAAATGGACCATACAGTAGGCCAACTAGACAAGGAGAGGGAAATCCGGAGTACTTGCCCACCTGAAGAAATGTCAGTCTTAGAGCAAAAGAAGAGGCACACTGGAAATCAAGATAAAGAGGAGCAACAAAAAGTATGCAAGCGACGAGGAGAAATATCAAACTTCATAATAACTGTGTTTATATGGGAAACATAGTTAATATCGACCCAGATCCAAGGTCAAGTTGACATCAGGCATTCTTACCACCTAGCGAGAGAAGGCTGAATGAGCCAAGGAGAAAGCGCTTGGAGGAAATGCGAGAGAAGGCTGAATGAGCCAAGCAAAAAGCGCCTGGAGGAAATGCGAGAGAAGGCTTAGCCTAGAAAAAAGCCCTTGGAGGAAATGCGAAAGAAGGCTCAATGGGCCAAGCAGAAAGCGCTTGGAGGTAATGCGAGAGAAGGCTGAGCCAAGAAGGAAGCACTTGGAGGAAATACGAGAGAAGTGTGAATGACCCAAGAAGAAAGCGCATGGATGAAATACAAGAGAAGGCTGAGCCAAGCAGCAAGCACCAGGAGGAAATGCGAGACAAGGGATAATGAGCCAAGTAGAAAGCGCTTGGAGGAAATGCGAGAGAAGGCTGAGACAAGCAGAAAGTCCTTGGAGGAAATGCGAGAGAAGTGTCAATGAGTCCAGGAAAAAGCGCTTGGAGGAAATGTGAGAGAAGGGTGAATGAGCCAAGCAGAAAGCGCATGGAAGAAATGCGAGAGAAGGGTGAATTAGCTAAGCAGAAAGCGCTTAAAGGAAATGCGAGAGAAGTGTGAATGAGCGAAGCAGAAAGTGATTGGAGGAAATGCGAGAGAAATGTGAATGAGCCAAGAAGAAAGTCTTTGGAGGAAATGAGAGAAAAGGCTGAGGCAAGCAGAAAGTGATTGGAGGAAATGCGAGAGAAGTGTGAATGAGCCAAGGAGAAAGCGCTTGGAGGAAATGTGAGAGAAGTGTGAATGAGCCAAGAAGAAAGCGCTTGGAAGAAATGCGAGAGAAGGCTGAGCGAAGCAGAAAGTGTCGGAGGAAATGCGAGAGAAGTGTGAATGAGCCAAGGAGAAAGCGCTTGGAGGAAATGTGAGAGAAGTGTGAATGAGCCAAGAAGAAAGCGCTTGGAAGAAATGCGAGAGAAGGTTGAGCGAAGCAGAAAGTGCTCGGAGGAAATGCGAGAGAAGGCCGAATGAGCCCAGCAGAAAGCGCTTGGAGGAAATGCAAGAGATGTGTGAATGAGCCAAGGAGAAAGCGCATGGAGGACATGCAAGAAAAGACTAAGCCAAGCAGAAAGCGCTTGGAGGAAATGCGAGAGATAGGTGAATTAGCCAAGCAGAAAGCGTTTGAAGGAAATGCGAGAGAAGTGTGAATGAGCGAAGCAGAAAGTGATTGGAGGAAATGCGAGAGAAATGTGAATGAGCCAAGCAGAAAGTCCTTGGAGGAAATGTGAGAGAAGGCTGAGCCAAGCAGAAAGTGCTTGGAGGAAATTTGAGAGAAGGCTGAATGAGCCAAGCAGAAAGCGCTTGGAGGAAATGCGAGAGATGTGTGAATGAGCCAAGCAGAAAGCGCATGGAGGAAATGCAAGAAAAGGCTGAACCAAGCTGAAAGCGCTTGGTGGAAATGCGAGAGACGGGTGAATGAGCCAAGCAGAAAGTGCTTGGAGGAAATGCGAGAGATAGGTGAATTAGCCAAGCAGAAAGCGTTTGAAGGAAATGCGAGAGAAGTGTGAATGAGCGAAGCAGAAAGTGATTGGAGGAAATGCGAGAGAAATGTGAATGAGCCAAGCAGAAAGTCCTTGTAGGAAATGAGAGAGAAGGCTGAGCCAAGCAGAAAGCAATTGGAGGAAATGCGAGAGAAGGGTGAATGACCCAAGCAGAAAGCGCTTGGAAGAAGTGCGATAGAAGGCTGAGTTAAGCAGAAAGTGCTTGAAGGAAATGCGAGAGAAGGCTGAATGAGCCAAGCAGAAAGCGCTTGAAGGAAATGTGAGAGAAGGGTGAATGAGCCAAGAAGAAAGCTCTTGGAGGAAATGCGAGAGAAGGCTGAGACAAGCAGAAAGTCCTTGGAGGAAATGCGAGAGAAGTGTCAATGAGTTGAGGAAAAAGCGCTTGGAGGAAATGTGAGAGAAGGGTGAATGAGCCAAGCAGAAAGCGCTGGGAGGAAATGCGTTTTGATTCTTACTGGCAGCTCCTCCTTGGAATTGCTATCAAGTCTGGCTTCTGAAAGCACTCAAGCCCCAATAAATAAAAAGAGAAGGCGTACCAGCCCAAAACAAAAAGAGGATGAAAGGGACATCCAACAGGACTTGGTAGTAGAAGTCCAAATGGACCATACAGTAGGCCAACTAGACAAGGAGAGGGAAATCGGGAGTACTTGCCCACCTGAAGAAATGTCAGTCTTAGAGCAAAAGAAGAGGCACACTGGAAATCAAGATAAAGAGAAGCAACAAAAAGTATGCAAGCTACGAGGAGAAATATCAAACTTCATAATAACTGTGTTTATATGGGAAACATAGTTAATATCGACCCAGATCCAAGGTCAAGTTGACATCAGGCATTCTTACCACCTAGCGAGAGAAGGCTGAATGAGCCAAGGAGAAAGCGCTTGGAGGAAATGCGAGCGAAGGCTGAATGAGCCAAGCAAAAAGCGCCTGGAGGAAATGCGAGAGAAGGCTTAGCCTAGAAAAAAGCCCTTGGAGGAAATGCGAAAGAAGGCTCAATGGGCCAAGCAGAAAGCGCTTGGAGGTAATGCGAGAGAAGGCTGAGCCAAGAAGGAAGCACTTGGAGGAAATACGAGAGAAGTGTGAATGACCCAAGAAGAAAGCGCATGGATGAAATACAAGAGAAGGCTGAGCCAAGCAGCAAGCACCAGGAGGAAATGCGAGACAAGGGATAATGAGCCAAGTAGAAAGCGCTTGGAGGAAATGCGAGAGAAGGCTGAGACATGCAGAAAGTCCTTGGAGGAAATGCGAGAGAAGTGTCAATGAGTCCAGGAAAAAGCGCTTGGAGGAAATGTGAGAGAAGGGTGAATGAGCCAAGCAGAAAGCGCATGGAAGAAATGCGAGAGAAGGGTGAATTAGCTAAGCAGAAAGCGCTTAAAGGAAATGCGAGAGAAGTGTGAATGAGCGAAGCAGAAAGTGATTGGAGGAAATGCGAGAGAAATGTGAATGAGCCAAGAAGAAAGTCTTTGGAGGAAATGAGAGAAAAGGCTGAGGCAAGCAGAAAGTGATTGGAGGAAATGTGAGAGAAGTGTGAATGAGCCAAGAAGAAAGCGCTTGGAAGAAATGCGAGAGAAGGCTGAGCGAAGCAGAAAGTGCTCGGAGGAAATGCGAGAGAAGGCCGAATGAGCCCAGCAGAAAGCGCTTGGAGGAAATGCAAGAGATGTGTGAATGAGCCAAGGAGAAAGCGCATGGAGGACATGCAAGAAAAGACTAAGCCAAGCAGAAAGCGCTTGGAAGAAATGCGAGAGAAGGGTGAATGAACCAAGCTGAAAGCGCTTGGAGGAAATGCGAGATACGGGTGAATGAGCCAAGCAGAAAGCGCTTGGAGGAAATGCGAGAGATAGGTGAATTAGCCAAGCAGAAAGTCCTTGGAGGAAATGTGAGAGAAGGCTGAGCCAAGCAGAAAGTGCTTGGAGGAAATGCGATAGAAGGGTGAATGACCCAAGCAGAAAGCGCTTTGAAAAAGTGTGAGAGAAGGCTGACCCAAGCACAAAGTGCTTGGAGGTAATGTGATAGAAGGCTGAATGAGCCAAGCAGAAAGCGCTTGGAGGAAATGCGAGAGATGTGTGAATGAGCCAAGCAGAAAGCGCATGGAGGAAATGCAAGAAAAGGCTGAACCAAGCTGAAAGCACTTGGAGGAAATGCGAGAGACGGGTGAATGAGCCAAGCAGAAAGTGCTTGGAGGAAATGCGAGAGATAGGTGAATTAGCCAAGCAGAAAGCGTTTGAAGGAAATGCGAGAGAAGTGTGAATGAGCGAAGCAGAAAGTGATTGGAGGAAATGCGAGAGAAATGTGAATGAGCCAAGCAGAAAGTCCTTGTAGGAAATGAGAGAGAAGGCTGAGCCAAGCAGAAAGCAATTGGAGGAAATGCGAGAGAAGGGTGAATGACCCAAGCAGAAAGCGCTTGGAAGAAGTGCGATAGAAGGCTGAGTTAAGCAGAAAGTGCTTGAAGGAAATGCGAGAGAAGGCTGAATGAGCCAAGAAGAAATCGCTTGGAGGAAATGCGAGAGAAGGCTGAGACAAGCAGAAAGTCCTTGGAGGAAATGCGAGAGAAGTGTCAATGAGTTGAGGAAAAAGCGCTTGGAGGAAATGTGAGAGAAGGGTGAATGAGCCAAGCAGAAAGCGCTGGGAGGAAATGCGTTTTGATTCTTACTGGCAGCTCCTCCTTGGAATTGCTATCAAGTCTGGCTTCTGAAAGCACTCAAGCCCCAATAAATAAAAAGAGAAGGCGTACCAGCCCAAAACAAAAAGAGGATGAAAGGGACATCCAACAGGACCTGGTAGTAGAAGTCCAAATGGACCATACAGTAGGCCAACTAGACAAGGAGAGGGAAATCCGGAGTACTTGCCCACCTGAAGAAATGTCAGTCTTAGAGCAAAAGAAGAGGCACACTGGAAATCAAGATAAAGAGGAGCAACAAAAAGTATGCAAGCGACGAGGAGAAATATCAAACTTCATAATAACTGTGTTTATATGGGAAATATAGTTAATATCGACCCAGATCCAAGGTCAAGTTGACATCAGGCATTCTTACCACCTAGCGAGAGAAGGCTGAATGAGCCAAGGAGAAAGCGCTTGGAGGAAATGCGAGAGAAGGCTGAGCGAAGCAGAAAGTGCTTGGAGGAAATACGAGAGAACTGTGAATGAGCAAAGGAGAAAGTGCTTGAAGGGAAGGTGAGAGAAGGCTGAATGAGCCAAGGAGAAACCGCTTGGAGGAAATTTGAGAGAAGTGTGAATGAGCCAAGCAGAAAGCACTTGGAGGAAATGTGAGAGAAGTGTGAATGACCAAAGCAGAAAGAACTTGGAAGAAATGCGAGAGAGGGATGAATCAGCCAAGCAGAAAGTGCTTGGAGGAAATGGGAGAGAAGTCTGAGACAAGCAGCAAGTGCTTGGAGGAAATACGAGAGAACTGTGAATAAGCAAGGAAGAAAGTGCTTGAATGGGCCACTAAGAAAGCGCTTGGAGGTAATGTGACAGAAGGGTGAATGAGCCAAGCAGAAAGGGCATGGAGGAAATGTGAGAGAAGGCTGAGCGAAGCAGAAAGTGCTCGGAGGAAATGCGAGAGAAGTGTGAATGAGCCAAGGAGAAAGCGCTTGGAGGAAATGTGAGAGAAGTGTGAATGAGCCAAGAAGAAAGCGCTTGGAAGAAATGCGAGAGAAGGCTGAGCGAAGCAGAAAGTGCTCGGAGGAAATGCGAGAGAAGGCCGAATGAGCCCAGCAGAAAGCGCTTGGAGGAAATGCAAGAGATGTGTGAATGAGCCAAGGAGAAAGCGCATGGCGGACATGCAAGAAAAGACTAAGCCAAGCAGAAAGCACTTGGAAGAAATGTGAGAGAAGGGTGAATGAACCAAGGAGAAAGCGCTTGGAAGAAATGCGAGAGAAGGCTGAATGAGCCAAGCAGAAAGTGCTTGGAGGAAATGCGAGAGAAATGTGAATGAGCCTAACCGAAAGTGCTTGGAGGAAATGCGAGAGAGGGATGAATCAGCCAAGCAGAAAGTGCTTGGTGGAAATGGGAGAGAAGTCTGAAAGAAGCAGCAAGTGCTTGGAGGAAATACGAGAGAACTGTGAATGAGCAAGGGAGAAAGTGCTTGAAGGGAAGGTGAGAGAAGGCTGAATGAGCCAAGCAGAAAGTGCTTGGAGGAAATGCGAGAGAAATGTGAATGAGCCTAACCGAAAGTGCTTGGAGGAAATGCGAGAGAGGGATGAATCAGCCAAGCAGAAAGTGCTTGGTGGAAATGGGAGAGAAGTCTGAGAGAAGCAGCAAGTGCTTGGAGGAAATACGAGAGAACTGTGAATGAGCAAGGGAGAAAGTGCTTGAAGGGAAGGTGAGAGAAGGCTGAATGAGCCAAGGAGAAACCGCTTGGAGGAAATTTGAGAGAAGTGTGAATGAGCCAAGCAGACAGCACTTGGAGGAAATGTGAGAGAAGTGTGAATTACCCAAGCAGAAAGAACTTGGAAGAAATGCCAGAGAAGGCTGAGCCAAGGAGAAACCACTTGGAGGAAATGTGAGAGAAGTGTGAATGAGCCAAGGAGAAAGAACCTGGAAGAAATGCGAGAGAAGGCTGAATGAGCCAAGCAGAAAGCGTTTGGAGGAAATCTGAGAGAAATGTGAATGAGCCAAAAAGGAAGCGCTTGGAGGAAATGCGAGAGAAGGATGAATGACCCAAGCAGAAAGCGCTTGGAAAAAGTGCGAGAGAAGGCTGAGCCAAGCAGAAAGTGCTTGGAGGTAATGCGATAGAAGGCTGAATGGGCCAAGCAGAAAGCGCATGGAGGAAATGTGAGAGACAGGTGAATGAGCCAAGCAGAAAGCGCTTGAAGGAAATGCGAGAGAAGTGTGAATGAGCCAAGCAGAAAGTCCTTGGAGGAAATGAGAGAGAAGGCTGAGCCAAGCAGAAAGCAATTGGAGGAAATGCGAGAGAAGGGTGAATGAGCCAAGCAGAAAGCGCTTGGAAGAAGTGGGAGAGAAGGCTGAGCCAAGCAGAAAGTGCTTGGAGGAAATGCGAGAGAAGGCTGAATGAGCCAAGCAGAAAGCGCTTGAAGGAAATGTGAGAGAAGGGTGAATGAGGCAAGAAGAAAGTGCTTGGAAGAAATGCGAGAGAAAGCTGAATGAGGCAAGGAGAAAGCGCTTGGAGGAAATGCAAGAGATGTGTCAATGACCAAAGGAGAAAGCGCTTGGACGAAATGCAAAAAAAGGCTAACCCAAGCAGAAAACGCTTGGAAGAAATGCGAGAGAAGGGTGAATGACCAAGGACAAACCGCTTGGAGCAAATGTGAAAGAAGGGTGAATGACCCAAGCAGAAAGCGCATGGAGGAAATGTGAGAGATGTGTGAATGAGCCAAGCAGAAAGCGCATGGAGGAAATGCAAAAAAAGGCTGAGCCAAGCTGAAAGCGCTTAGAGGAAATGCGAGAGACGGGTGAATGAGCCAAGCAGAAAGCGCTTGGAGGAAATGCGAGAGACGGATGAATGAGCCAAGCAGAAAGCGCTTGGAGGAAATGCGAGAGACGGATGAATGAGCCAAGCAGAAAGCGCTTGGAGGAAATGCGAGAGATAGGTGAATTAGCCAAGCAGAAAGCGCTTGAAGGAAATGCGAGAGAAATGTGAATGAGCCAAGAAGAAAGTCCTTGGAGGAAATGCAAAAAAAGGCTGAGCCAAGCTGAAAGCGCTTGGAGGAAATGCGAGAGACGGGTGAATGAGCCAAGCAGAAAGCGCTTGGAGGAAATGCGAGAGACGGATGAATGAGCCAAGCAGAAAGCGCTTGGAAGAAGTGCGAGAGAAGGCTGAGCCAAGCAGAAAGTGCTTGGAGGAAATGCGAGCGAAGGCTGAATGAGCCAAGCAGAAAGCGCTTGAAGGAAATGTGAGAGAAGGGTGAATGAGCCAAGGAGAAAGCGCTTGGAGGAAATGAGAGAGAAGGCTGAGCCAAGCAGAAAGCGATTGGAGGAAATGCGAGAGAAGGGTGAATGACCCAAGCAGAAAGCGCTTGGAGGAAATGCGAGAGACGGATGAATGAGCCAAGCAGAAAGCGCTTGGAGGAAATGCAAGAGATAGGTGAATTAGCCAAGCAGAAAGCGCATGGAGGAAATGCAAAAAAAGACTGAGCCAAGCAGAAAGCGCTTGAAGGAAATGCGAGAGACGGGTGAATGAGCCAAGCAGAAAGCGCTTGGAGGAAATGCGAGAGACGGATGAATGAGCCAAGCAGAAAGCGCTTGAAGGAAATGAGAGAGAAATGTGAATGAGCCAAGAAGAAAGTCCTTGGAGGAAATGCAAAAAAAGGCTGAGCCAAGCTGAAAGCGCTTGGAGGAAATGAGAGAGACGGGTGAATGAGCCAAGCAGAAAGCGCTTGGAGGAAATGCGAGAGACGGATGAATGAGCCAAGCAGAAAGCGCTTGGAAGAAGTGCGAGAGAAGGCTGAATGAGGCAAGGAGAAAGCGCTTGGAGGAAATGGAAGAGATGTGTCAATGACCAAAGGAGAAAGCGCTTGGACGAAATGCAAAAAAAGGCTAACCCAAGCAGAAAACGCTTGGAAGAAATGCGAGAGATAGGTGAATTAGCCAAGCAGAAAGCGCTTGAAGGAAATGAGAGAGAAATGTGAATGAGCCAAGAAGAAAGTCCTTGGAGGAAATGCAAAAAAAGGCTGAGCCAAGCTGAAAGCGCTTGGAGGAAATGAGAGAGACGGGTGAATGAGCCAAGCAGAAAGCGCTTGGAGGAAATGCGAGAGACGGATGAATGAGCCAAGCAGAAAGCGCTTGGAAGAAGTGCGAGAGAAGGCTGAATGAGGCAAGGAGAAAGCGCTTGGAGGAAATGGAAGAGATGTGTCAATGACCAAAGGAGAAAGCGCTTGGACGAAATGCAAAAAAAGGCTAACCCAAGCAGAAAATGTGAGAGACAGGTGAATGAGCCAACCAGAATGCGCTTGAAGGAAATGCGAGAGAAGTGTGAATGAGCCAAGCAGAAAGTCCTTGGAGGAAATGAGAGAGAAGGCTGAGCCAAGTAGAAAGCAATTGGAGGAAATGCGAGAGAAGGGTGAATGACCCAAGCAGAAAGCGCTTGGAGGAAATGCGAGAGATGTGTGAATGAGCAAAGCAGAAAGCGCTTGAAGGAAATGCGAGAGAAATGTGAATGAGCCAAGAAGAAAGTCCTTGGAGGAAATGAGAAAGAAGGCTGAGCCAAGCAGAAAGCAATTGGAGGAAATGCGAGAGAAGGGTGAATGACCCAAGCAGAAAGCGCTTGAAAGAAGTGCGAGAGAAGGCTGAGCCAAGCAGAAAGTGCTTGGAGGAAATGCGAGAGAAGGGTGAATGGGCCAATAAGAAAGCGCTTGGAGGAAATACGAGAAAAGTGTGAATGACCAAGGACAAACCGCTTGGAGCAAATGTGAAAGAAGGGTGAACGACCCAAGCAGAAAGCGCATGGAGGAAATGTGAGAGACAGGTGAATGAGCCAAGCAGAAAGCGCTTGAAGGAAATGCGAGAGAAGTGTGAATGAGCCAAGCAGAAAGCGCTTGGAGGAAATGGAAGAGATAGGTGAATTAGCCAAGCAGAAAGCGCATGGAGGAAATGCAAAAAAAGACTGAGCCAAGCAGAAAGCGCTTGAAGGAAATGCGAGAGACGGGTGAATGAGCCAAGCAGAAAGCGCTTGGAGGAAATGCGAGAGACGGATGAATGAGCCAAGCAGAAAGCGCTTGGAGGAAATGCGAGAGATAGGTGAATTAGCCAAGCAGAAAGCGCTTGAAGGAAATGAGAGAGAAATGTGAATGAGCCAAGAAGAAAGTCCTTGGAGGAAATGCAAAAAAAGGCTGAGCCAAGCTGAAAGCGCTTGGAGGAAATGTAAGAGATGTGTCAATGACCAAAGGAGAAAGCGCTTGGACGAAATGCAAAAAAAGGCTAACCCAAGCAGAAAACGCTTGGAAGAAATGCGAGAGAAGGGTGAATGGGCCAATAAGAAAGCGCTTGGAGGAAATACGAGAGAAGTGTGAATGACCAAGGACAAACCGCTTGGAGCAAATGTGAAAGAAGGGTGAATGACCCAAGCAGAAAGCGCATGGAGGAAATGTGAGAGACAGGTGAATGAGCCAAGCAGAAAGCGCTTGAAGGAAATGCGAGAGAAGTGTGAATGAGCCAAGCAGAAAGTCCTTGGAGGAAATGAGAGAGAAGGCTGAGCCAAGCAGAAAGCGATTGGAGGAAATGCGAGAGAAGGGTGAATGACCCAAGCAGAAAGCGCTTGGAGGAAATGCGAGAGACGGATGAATGAGCCAAGCAGAAAGCGCTTGGAGGAAATGCGAGAGACGGATGAATGAGCCAAGCAGAAAGCGCTTGGAGGAAATGCAAGAGATAGGTGAATTAGCCAAGCAGAAAGCGCATGGAGGAAATGCAAAAAAAGACTGAGCCAAGCAGAAAGCGCTTGAAGGAAATGCGAGAGACGGGTGAATGAGCCAAGCAGAAAGTGCTTGGAGGAAATGCGAGAGACGGATGAATGAGCCAAGCAGAAAGCGCTTGGAGGAAATGCGAGAGATAGGTGAATTAGCCAAGCAGAAAGCGCTTGAAGGAAATGAGAGAGAAATGTGAATGAGCCAAGAAGAAAGTCCTTGGAGGAAATGCAAAAAAAGGCTGAGCCAAGCTGAAAGCGCTTGGAGGAAATGCGAGAGACGGGTGAATGAGCCAAGCAGAAAGTGCTTGGAGGAAATGCGAGAGAAGGCTGAATGAGCCAAGCAGAAAGCGCTTGAAGGAAATGTGAGAGAAGGGTGAATGAGCCAAGAAGAAAGCGCTTGGAAGAAATGCGAGAGAAAGCTGAATGAGGCAAGGAGAAAGCGCTTGGAGGAAATGCAAGAGATGTGTCAATGTCCAAAGGAGAAAGCGCTTGGACGAAATGCAAAAAAAGGCTAACCCAAGCAGAAAACGCTTGGAAGAAATGCGAGAGAAGGGTGAATGGGCCAATAAGAAAGCGCTTGGAGGAAATACGAGAGAAGTGTGAATGACCAAGGACAAACCACTTGGAGCAAATGTGAAAGAAGGGTGAATGACCCAAGGAGAAAGCGCATGGAGGAAATGTGAGAGACAGGTGAATGAGCCAAGCAGAAAGCGCTTGAAGGAAATGCGAGAGAAGTGTGAATGAGCCAAACACAAAGTCCTTGGAGGAAATGAGAGAGAACCCTGAGCCAAACAGAAAGCAATTGGAGGAAATGCGAGAGAAGGGTGAATGACCCAAGCAGAAAGAGCTTGGAAGAAGTGCTAGAGAAGGCTGAGCCAAGCAGAAAGTGATTGGAGGTAATGCGATAGAAGGCTGAATGAGCCAAGCAGAAAGCGCTTGGAGGAAATGCGAGAGATGTGTGAATGAGCCAAGCAGAAAGCGCATGGAGGAAATGCAAAAAAAGGCTGAGCCAAGCTGAAAGCGCTTAGAGGAAATGCGAGAGACGGGTGAATGAGCCAAGCAGAAAGCGCTTGGAGGAAATGTGAGAGATGGATGAACGAGCCAAGCAGAAAGCGCTTGGAGGAAATGCGAGAGATAGGTGAATTAGCCAAGCAGAAAGCGCTGGAAGGAAATGCGAGAGAAGTGTGAATGAGCGAAACAGAAAGTGATTGGAGGAAATGCGAGAGAAATGTGAATGAGCCACGAAGAAAGTCCTTGGAGGAAATGAGAGAAAAGGCTGAGCCAAGCAGAAAGTGCTTGGAGGAAATGCGAGAGAAGGCTGAATGAGCCAAGAAGAAAGCACTTGGAAGAAATGCGAGAGAAAGCTGAAGCAAGCAGAAAGCGCTTGGAGGAAATGCAAGAGATGTGTCAATGACCAAAGGAGAAAGCGCTTGGGCGAAATGCAAAAAAAGGCTAACCCAAGCAGAAAATGTGAGAGACAGGTGAATGAGCCAACCAGAATGCGCTTGAAGGAAATGCGAGAGAAGTGTGAATGAGCCAAGCAGAAAGTCCTTGGAGGAAATGAGAGAGAAGGCTGAGCCAAGTAGAAAGCAATTGGAGGAAATGCGAGAGAAGGGTGAATGACCCAAGCAGAAAGCGCTTGGATGAAATGCGAGAGATGTGTGAATGAGCAAAGCAGAAAGCGCTTGAAGGAAATGCGAGAGAAATGTGAATGAGCCAAGAAGAAAGTCCTTGGAGGAAATGAGAAAGAAGGCTGAGCCAAGCAGAAAGCAATTGGAGGAAATGCGAGAGAAGGGTGAATGACCCAAGCAGAAAGCGCTTGAAAGAAGTGCGAGAGAAGGCTGAGCCAAGCAGAAAGTGCTTGGAGGAAATGCGAGAGAAGGCTGAATGAGCCAAGAAGAAAGCGCTTGGAAGAAATGCGAGAGAAGGCTGAGCCAAGCAGAAAGTGTTTGGAGGAAATGCGAGAGAAGGCTGAATGAGGCAAGCAGAAAGCGCTTGAAGGAAATGTGAGAGAAGGGTGAATGAGCCAAGAAGAAAGCGCTTGGAAGAAATGCGAGAGAAGGCTGAAGCAAGCAGAAAGTGCTTGGAGGAAACGCGAGAGAAGGCTGAATGAGGCAAGCAGAAAGCGCTTGGAGGAAATGCAAGAGATGTGTCAATGACCCAAGGAGAAAGCGCTTGGACGAAATGCAAAAGAGTCTAACCCAAGCAGAAAACGCTTGGAAGAAATGCGAGAGAAGGGTGAATGGGCCAATAAGAAAGCGCTTGGAGGAAATACGAGAGATAGGTGAATTAGCCAAGCAGAAAGCGCTTGAAGGAAATGCGAGAGAAATGTGAATGAGCCAAGAAGAAAGTCCTTGGAGGAAATGAGAGAGAAGGCTGAGCCAAGCAGAAAGCAATTGGAGGAAATGCGAGAGAAGGGTGAATGACCCAAGCAGAAAGCGCTTGAAAGAAGTGCGAGAGAAGGCTGAGCCAAGCAGAAAGTGCTTGGAGGAAATGCGAGAGAAGTGTGAATGAGCCAAGCACAAAGTCCTTGGAGGAAATGAGAGAGAACCCTGAGCCAAACAGAAAGCAATTGGAGGAAATGCGAGAGAAGGGTGAATGACCCAAGCAGAAAGAGCTTGGAAGAAGTGCTAGAGAAGGCTGAGCCAAGCAGAAAGTGATTGGAGGTAATGCGATAGAAGGCTGAATGAGCCAAGCAGAAAGCGCTTGGAGGAAATGCGAGAGATGTGTGAATGAGCCAAGCAGAAAGCGCATGGAGGAAATGCAAAAAAAGGCTGAGCCAAGCTGAAAGCGCTTAGAGGAAATGCGAGAGACGGGTGAATGAGCCAAGCAGAAAGCGCTTGGAGGAAATGTGAGAGATGGATGAACGAGCCAAGCAGAAAGCGCTTGGAGGAAATGCGAGAGATAGGTGAATTAGCCAAGCAGAAAGCGCTGGAAGGAAATGCGAGAGAAGTGTGAATGAGCGAAACAGAAAGTGATTGGAGGAAATGCGAGAGAAATGTGAATGAGCCACGAAGAAAGTCCTTGGAGGAAATGAGAGAAAAGGCTGAGCCAAGCAGAAAGTGCTTGGATGAAATGCGAGAGAAGGCTGAATGAGCCAAGAAGAAAGCACTTGGAAGAAATGCGAGAGAAAGCTGAAGCAAGCAGAAAGCGCTTGGAGGAAATGCAAGAGATGTGTCAATGACCAAAGGAGAAAGCGCTTGGGCGAAATGCAAAAAAAGGCTAACCCAAGCAGAAAATGTGAGAGACAGGTGAATGAGCCAACCAGAATGCGCTTGAAGGAAATGCGAGAGAAGTGTGAATGAGCCAAGCAGAAAGTCCTTGGAGGAAATGAGAGAGAAGGCTGAGCCAAGTAGAAAGCAATTGGAGGAAATGCGAGAGAAGGGTGAATGACCCAAGCAGAAAGCGCTTGGAGGAAATGCGAGAGATGTGTGAATGAGCAAAGCAGAAAGCGCTTGAAGGAAATGCAAGAGATAGGTGAATTAGCCAAGCAGAAAGCGCATGGAGGAAATGCAAAAAAAGACTGAGCCAAGCAGAAAGCGCTTGAAGGAAATGCGAGAGACGGGTGAATGAGCCAAGCAGAAAGTGCTTGGAGGAAATGCGAGAGACGGATGAATGAGCCAAGCAGAAAGCGCTTGGAGGAAATGCGAGAGATAGGTGAATTAGCCAAGCAGAAAGCGCTTGAAGGAAATGCGAGAGAAGTGTGAATGAGCGAAACAGAAAGTGATTGGAGGAAATGCGAGAGAAATGTGAATGAGCCACGAAGAAAGTCCTTGGAGGAAATGAGAGAAAAGGCTGAGCCAAGCAGAAAGTGCTTGGAGGAAATGCGAGAGAAGGCTGAATGAGCCAAGAAGAAAGCACTTGGAAGAAATGCGAGAGAAAGCTGAAGCAAGCAGAAAGCGCTTGGAGGAAATGCAAGAGATGTGTCAATGACCAAAGGAGAAAGCGCTTGGGCGAAATGCAAAAAAAGGCTAACCCAAGCAGAAAATGTGAGAGACAGGTGAATGAGCCAACCAGAATGCGCTTGAAGGAAATGCGAGAGAAGTGTGAATGAGCCAAGCAGAAAGTCCTTGGAGGAAATGAGAGAGAAGGCTGAGCCAAGTAGAAAGCAATTGGAGGAAATGCGAGAGAAGGGTGAATGACCCAAGCAGAAAGCGCTTGGAGGAAATGCGAGAGATGTGTGAATGAGCAAAGCAGAAAGCGCTTGAAGGAAATGCGAGAGAAATGTGAATGAGCCAAGAAGAAAGTCCTTGGAGGAAATGAGAAAGAAGGCTGAGCCAAGCAGAAAGCAATTGGAGGAAATGCGAGAGAAGGGTGAATGACCCAAGCAGAAAGCGCTTGAAAGAAGTGCGAGAGAAGGCTGAGCCAAGCAGAAAGTGCTTGGAGGAAATGCGAGAGAAGGCTGAATGAGCCAAGAAGAAAGCGCTTGGAAGAAATGCGAGAGAAGGCTGAGCCAAGCAGAAAGTGTTTGGAGGAAATGCGAGAGAAGGCTGAATGAGGCAAGCAGAAAGCGCTTGAAGGAAATGTGAGAGAAGGGTGAATGAGCCAAGAAGAAAGCGCTTGGAAGAAATGCGAGAGAAGGCTGAAGCAAGCAGAAAGTGCTTGGAGGAAACGCGAGAGAAGGCTGAATGAGGCAAGCAGAAAGCGCTTGGAGGAAATGCAAGAGATGTGTCAATGACCCAAGGAGAAAGCGCTTGGACGAAATGCAAAAGAGTCTAACCCAAGCAGAAAACGCTTGGAAGAAATGCGAGAGAAGGGTGAATGGGCCAATAAGAAAGCGCTTGGAGGAAATACGAGAGATAGGTGAATTAGCCAAGCAGAAAGCGCTTGAAGGAAATGCGAGAGAAATGTGAATGAGCCAAGAAGAAAGTCCTTGGAGGAAATGAGAGAGAAGGCTGAGCCAAGCAGAAAGCAATTGGAGGAAATGCGAGAGAAGGGTGAATGACCCAAGCAGAAAGCGCTTGAAAGAAGTGCGAGAGAAGGCTGAGCCAACCAGAATGCGCTTGAAGGAAATGCGAGAGAAGTGTGAATGAGCCAAGCACAAAGTCCTTGGAGGAAATGAGAGAGAAGGCTGAGCCAAGTAGAAAGCAATTGGAGGAAATGCGAGAGAAGGGTGAATGACCCAAGCAGAAAGCGCTTGGAGGAAATGCGAGAGATGTGTGAATGAGCAAAGCAGAAAGCGCTTGAAGGAAATGCAAGAGATAGGTGAATTAGCCAAGCAGAAAGCGCATGGAGGAAATGCAAAAAAAGACTGAGCCAAGCAGAAAGCGCTTGAAGGAAATGCGAGAGACGGGTGAATGAGCCAAGCAGAAAGTGCTTGGAGGAAATGCGAGAGACGGATGAATGAGCCAAGCAGAAAGCGCTTGGAGGAAATGCGAGAGATAGGTGAATTAGCCAAGCAGAAAGCGCTTGAAGGAAATGAGAGAGAAATGTGAATGAGCCAAGAAGAAAGTCCTTGGAGGAAATGCAAAAAAAGGCTGAGCCAAGCTGAAAGCGCTTGGAGGAAATGCGAGAGACGGGTGAATGAGCCAAGCAGAAAGTGCTTGGAGGAAATGCGAGAGAAGGCTGAATGAGCCAAGCAGAAAGCGCTTGAAGGAAATGTGAGAGAAGGGTGAATGAGCCAAGAAGAAAGCGCTTGGAAGAAATGCGAGAGAAAGCTGAATGAGGCAAGGAGAAAGCGCTTGGAGGAAATGCAAGAGATGTGTCAATGTCCAAAGGAGAAAGCGCTTGGACGAAATGCAAAAAAAGGCTAACCCAAGCAGAAAACGCTTGGAAGAAATGCGAGAGAAGGGTGAATGGGCCAATAAGAAAGCGCTTGGAGGAAATACGAGAGAAGTGTGAATGACCAAGGACAAACCACTTGGAGCAAATGTGAAAGAAGGGTGAATGACCCAAGGAGAAAGCGCATGGAGGAAATGTGAGAGACAGGTGAATGAGCCAAGCAGAAAGCGCTTGTAGGAAATGCGAGAGAAGTGTGAATGAGCCAAGCAGAAAGTCCTTGGAGGAAATGAGAGAGAAGGCTGAGCCAAGTAGAAAGCAATTGGAGGAAATGCGAGAGAAGGGTGAATGACCCAAGCAGAAAGCGCTTGGAGGAAATGCGAGAGAAGGCTGAGCCAAGCAGAAAGTGATTGGAGGTAATGCGATAGAAGGCTGAATGAGCCAAGCAGAAAGCGCTTGGAGGAAATGCGAGAGATGTGTGAATGAGCCAAGCAGAAAGCGCATGGAGGAAATGCAAAAAAAGGCTGAGCCAAGCTGAAAGCGCTTAGAGGAAATGCGAGAGACGGGTGAATGAGCCAAGCAGAAAGTCCTTGGAGGAAATGAGAGAGAAGGCTGAGCCAAGTAGAAAGCAATTGGAGGAAATGCGAGAGAAGGGTGAATGACCCAACCAGAATGCGCTTGAAGGAAATGCGAGAGAAGTGTGAATGAGCCAAGCAGAAAGTCCTTGGAGGAAATGAGAGAGAAGGCTGAGCCAAGTAGAAAGCAATTGGAGGAAATGCGAGAGAAGGGTGAATGACCCAAGCAGAAAGCGCTTGGAGGAAATGCGAGAGATGTGTGAATGAGCAAAGCAGAAAGTGCTTGGAGGAAATGCGAGAGAAGGCTGAATGAGCCAAGCAGAAAGCGCTTGAAGGAAATGTGAGAGAAGGGTGAATGAGCCAAGAAGAAAGCGCTTGGAGGAAATGCGAGAGACGGGTGAATGAGCCAAGCAGAAAGTGCTTGGAGGAAATGCGAGAGAAGGCTGAATGAGCCAAGCAGAAAGCGCTTGAAGGAAATGTGAGAGAAGGGTGAATGAGCCAAGAAGAAAGCGCTTGGAAGAAATGCGAGAGAAAGCTGAATGAGGCAAGGAGAAAGCGCTTGGAGGAAATGCAAGAGATGTGTCAATGTCCAAAGGAGAAAGCGCTTGGACGAAATGCAAAAAAAGGCTAACCCAAGCAGAAAACGCTTGGAAGAAATGCGAGAGAAGGGTGAATGGGCCAATAAGAAAGCGCTTGGAGGAAATACGAGAGAAGTGTGAATGACCAAGGACAAACCACTTGGAGCAAATGTGAAAGAAGGGTGAATGACCCAAGGAGAAAGCGCATGGAGGAAATGTGAGAGACAGGTGAATGAGCCAAGCAGAAAGCGCTTGTAGGAAATGCGAGAGAAGTGTGAATGAGCCAAGCACAAAGTCCTTGGAGGAAATGAGAGAGAACCCTGAGCCAAACAGAAAGCAATTGGAGGAAATGCGAGAGAAGGGTGAATGACCCAAGCAGAAAGAGCTTGGAAGAAGTGCTAGAGAAGGCTGAGCCAAGCAGAAAGTGATTGGAGGTAATGCGATAGAAGGCTGAATGAGCCAAGCAGAAAGCGCTTGGAGGAAATGCGAGAGATGTGTGAATGAGCCAAGCAGAAAGCGCTTGGAAGAAATGCGAGAGAAGGCTGAAGCAAGCAGAAAGTGCTTGGAGGAAACGCGAGAGAAGGCTGAATGAGGCAAGCAGAAAGCGCTTGGAGGAAATGCAAGAGATGTGTCAATGACCCAAGGAGAAAGCGCTTGGACGAAATGCAAAAGAGTCTAACCCAAGCAGAAAACGCTTGGAAGAAATGCGAGAGAAGGGTGAATGGGCCAATAAGAAAGCGCTTGGAGGAAATACGAGAGATAGGTGAATTAGCCAAGCAGAAAGCGCTTGAAGGAAATGCGAGAGAAATGTGAATGAGCCAAGAAGAAAGCGCTTGAAAGAAGTGCGAGAGAAGGCTGAGCCAAGCAGAAAGTGCTTGGAGGAAATGCGAGAGAAGGCTGAATGAGGCAAGCAGAAAGCGCTTGAAGGAAATGTGAGAGAAGGGTGAATGAGCCAAGAAGAAAGCGCTTGGAAGAAATGCGAGAGAAGGCTGAAGCAAGCAGAAAGTGCTTGGAGGAAACGCGAGAAAAGGCTGAATGAGGCAAGCAGAAAGCGCTTGGAGGAAATGCAAGAGAAGGCTGAATGAGGCAAGCAGAAAGCGCTTGAAGGAAATGTGAGAGAAGGGTGAATGAGCCAAGAAGAAAGCGCTTGGAAGAAATGCGAGAGAAGGCTGAAGCAAGAAGAAAGTGCTTGGAGGAAACGCGAGAAAAGGCTGAATGAGGCAAGCAGAAAGCGCTTGGAGGAAATGCAAGAGATGTGTCAATGACCCAAGGAGAAAGTGCTTGGACGAAATGCAAAAGAGTCTAACCCAAGCAGAAAACGCTTGGAAGAAATGCGAGAGAAGGGTGAATGGGCCAAGCAGAAAGCGCATGGAGGAAATGTGAGAGACAGGTGAATGAGCCAAGCAGAAAGCGCTTGAAGGAAATGCGAGAGAAGGCTGAGCCAAGCAGAAAGCGATTGGAGGAAATGCGAGAGAAGGGTGAATGACCCAAGCAGAAAGCACTTGGAGGAAATGCGAGAGAAGTGTGAATGAGCGAAGCAGAAAGTGATTGGAGGAAATGAGAGAGAAATGTGAATGAGCCAAGAAGAAAGTCCTTGGAGGAAATGAGAGAGAAGGCTGAGCCAAGCAGAAAGCAATTGGAGGAAATGCGAGAGAAGGGTGAGCCAAGCAGAAAGCAATTGGAGGAAATGCGAGAGAAGGGTGAATGACCCAAGCAGAACGCGCTTGGAGGAAATGCGAGAGATAGGTGAATTAGCCAAGCAGAAAGCGCTTGAAGGAAATGCGAGAGAAGTGTGAATGAGCGAAGCAGAAAGTGATTGGAGGAAATGAGAGAGAAATGTGAATGAGCCAAGAAGAAAGTCCTTGGAGGAAATGAGAGAGAAGGCTGAGCCAAGCAGAAAGCAATTGGAGGAAATGCGAGAGAAGGGTGAGCCAAGCAGAAAGCAATTGGAGGAAATGCGAGAGAAGGGTGAATGACCCAAGCAGAAAGCGCTTGGAGGAAATGCGAGAGATGTGTGAATGAGCCAAGCAGAAAGCGCATGGAGGAAATGCAAAAAAAGGCTGAGCCAAGCTGAAAGCGCTTGGACGAAATGCGAGAGACGGGTGAATGAGCCAAGCAGAAAGCGCTTGGAGGAAATGCAAGAGACGGATGTATGAGCCAAGCAGAAAGCGCTTGGAGGAAATGCGAGAGATAGGTGAATTAGCCAAGCAGAAAGCGCTTGAAGGAAATTCGAGAGAAGTGTGAATGAGCGAAGCAAAAAGTGATTGGAGGAAATGAGAGAGAAATGTGAATGAGCCAAGAAGAAAGTCCTTGGAGGAAATGAGAGAGAAGGCTGAGCCAAGCAGAAAGCAATTGGAGGAAATGCGAGAGAAGGGTGAATGACCCAAGCAGAAAGCGCTTGGAGGAAATGCGAGAGATGTGTGAATGAGCAAAGCAGAAAGCGCTTGGAGGAAATGCAAAAAAAGGCTGAGCCAAGCTGAAAGCGCTTGGAGGAAATGCGAGAGAGGGGTGAATGAGCCAAGCAGAAAGCGCTTGGAGGAAATGCAAGAGACGGATGAATGAGCCAAGCAGAAAGCGCTTGGAGGAAATGAGAGAGAAGGCTGAGCCAAGCAGAAAGCAATTGGAGGAAATGCGAGAGAAGGGTGAATGACCCAAGCAGAAAGCGCTTGGAGGAAATGCGAGAGATGTGTGAATGAGCAAAGCAGAAAGCGCTTGGAGGAAATGCAAAAAAAGGCTGAGCCAAGCTGAAAGCGCTTGGAGGAAATGCGAGAGAGGGGTGAATGAGCCAAGCAGAAAGCGCTTGGAGGAAATGCAAGAGACGGATGAATGAGCCAAGCAGAAAGCGCTTGGAGGAAATGCGAGAGATAGGTGAATTAGCCAAGCAGAAAGCGCTTGAAGGAAATGCGAGAGAAGTGTGAATGAGCGAAGCAGAAAGTGATTGCAGGAAATGCGAGAGAAATGTGAATGAGCCAAGAAGAAAGTCCTTGGAGGAAATGCGAGAGAAGGGTGAGCCAAGCAGAAAGCAATTGGAGGAAATGCGAGAGAAGGGTGAATGACCCAAGCAGAAAGCGCTTGGAGGAAATGCGAGAGATAGGTGAATTAGCCAAGCAGAAAGCGCTTGAAGGAAATGCGAGAGAAGTGTGAATGAGCGAAGCAGAAAGTGATTGGAGGAAATACGAGAGAAGTGTGAATGACCAAGGACAAACCACTTGGAGCAAATGTGAAAGAAGGGTGAATGACCCAAGGAGAAAGCGCATGGAGGAAATGTGAGAGACAGGTGAATGAGCCAAGCAGAAAGCGCTTGAAGGAAATGCGAGAGAAGTGTGAATGAGCCAAGCACAAAGTCCTTGGAGGAAATGAGAGAGAACCCTGAGCCAAACAGAAAGCAATTGGAGGAAATGCGAGAGAAGGGTGAATGACCCAAGCAGAAAGAGCTTGGAAGAAGTGCTAGAGAAGGCTGAGCCAAGCAGAAAGTGATTGGAGGTAATGCGATAGAAGGCTGAATGAGCCAAGCAGAAAGCGCTTGGAGGAAATGCGAGAGATGTGTGAATGAGCCAAGCAGAAAGCGCATGGAGGAAATGCAAAAAAAGGCTGAGCCAAGCTGAAAGCGCTTAGAGGAAATGCGAGAGACGGGTGAATGAGCCAAGCAGAAAGCGCTTGGAGGAAATGTGAGAGATGGATGAACGAGCCAAGCAGAAAGCGCTTGGAGGAAATGCGAGAGATAGGTGAATTAGCCAAGCAGAAAGCGCTGGAAGGAAATGCGAGAGAAGTGTGAATGAGCGAAACAGAAAGTGATTGGAGGAAATGCGAGAGAAATGTGAATGAGCCACGAAGAAAGTCCTTGGAGGAAATGAGAGAAAAGGCTGAGCCAAGCAGAAAGTGCTTGGAGGAAATGCGAGAGAAGGCTGAATGAGCCAAGAAGAAAGCACTTGGAAGAAATGCGAGAGAAAGCTGAAGCAAGCAGAAAGCGCTTGGAGGAAATGCAAGAGATGTGTCAATGACCAAAGGAGAAAGCGCTTGGGCGAAATGCAAAAAAAGGCTAACCCAAGCAGAAAATGTGAGAGACAGGTGAATGAGCCAACCAGAATGCGCTTGAAGGAAATGCGAGAGAAGTGTGAATGAGCCAAGCAGAAAGTCCTTGGAGGAAATGAGAGAGAAGGCTGAGCCAAGTAGAAAGCAATTGGAGGAAATGCGAGAGAAGGGTGAATGACCCAAGCAGAAAGCGCTTGGAGGAAATGCGAGAGATGTGTGAATGAGCAAAGCAGAAAGCGCTTGAAGGAAATGCGAGAGAAATGTGAATGAGCCAAGAAGAAAGTCCTTGGAGGAAATGAGAAAGAAGGCTGAGCCAAGCAGAAAGCAATTGGAGGAAATGCGAGAGAAGGGTGAATGACCCAAGCAGAAAGCGCTTGAAAGAAGTGCGAGAGAAGGCTGAGCCAAGCAGAAAGTGCTTGGAGGAAATGCGAGAGAAGGCTGAATGAGCCAAGAAGAAAGCGCTTGGAAGAAATGCGAGAGAAGGCTGAGCCAAGCAGAAAGTGTTTGGAGGAAATGCGAGAGAAGGCTGAATGAGGCAAGTAGAAAGCGCTTGAAGGAAATGTGAGAGAAGGGTGAATGAGCCAAGAAGAAAGCGCTTGGAAGAAATGCGAGAGAAGGCTGAAGCAAGCAGAAAGTGCTTGGAGGAAACGCGAGAGAAGGCTGAATGAGGCAAGCAGAAAGCGCTTGGAGGAAATGCAAGAGATGTGTCAATGACCCAAGGAGAAAGCGCTTGGACGAAATGCAAAAGAGTCTAACCCAAGCAGAAAACGCTTGGAAGAAATGCGAGAGAAGGGTGAATGGGCCAATAAGAAAGCGCTTGGAGGAAATACGAGAGATAGGTGAATTAGCCAAGCAGAAAGCGCTTGAAGGAAATGCGAGAGAAATGTGAATGAGCCAAGAAGAAAGTCCTTGGAGGAAATGAGAGAGAAGGCTGAGCCAAGCAGAAAGCAATTGGAGGAAATGCGAGAGAAGGGTGAATGACCCAAGCAGAAAGCGCTTGAAAGAAGTGCGAGAGAAGGCTGAGCCAAGCAGAAAGTGCTTGGAGGAAATGCGAGAGAAGTGTGAATGAGCCAAGCACAAAGTCCTTGGAGGAAATGAGAGAGAACCCTGAGCCAAACAGAAAGCAATTGGAGGAAATGCGAGAGAAGGGTGAATGACCCAAGCAGAAAGAGCTTGGAAGAAGTGCTAGAGAAGGCTGAGCCAAGCAGAAAGTGATTGGAGGTAATGCGATAGAAGGCTGAATGAGCCAAGCAGAAAGCGCTTGGAGGAAATGCGAGAGATGTGTGAATGAGCCAAGCAGAAAGCGCATGGAGGAAATGCAAAAAAAGGCTGAGCCAATCTGAAAGCGCTTAGAGGAAATGCGAGAGACGGGTGAATGAGCCAAGCAGAAAGCGCTTGGAGGAAATGTGAGAGATGGATGAACGAGCCAAGCAGAAAGCGCTTGGAGGAAATGCGAGAGATAGGTGAATTAGCCAAGCAGAAAGCGCTGGAAGGAAATGCGAGAGAAGTGTGAATGAGCGAAACAGAAAGTGATTGGAGGAAATGCGAGAGAAATGTGAATGAGCCACGAAGAAAGTCCTTGGAGGAAATGAGAGAAAAGGCTGAGCCAAGCAGAAAGTGCTTGGAGGAAATGCGAGAGAAGGCTGAATGAGCCAAGAAGAAAGCACTTGGAAGAAATGCGAGAGAAAGCTGAAGCAAGCAGAAAGCGCTTGGAGGAAATGCAAGAGATGTGTCAATGACCAAAGGAGAAAGCGCTTGGGCGAAATGCAAAAAAAGGCTAACCCAAGCAGAAAATGTGAGAGACAGGTGAATGAGCCAACCAGAATGCGCTTGAAGGAAATGCGAGAGAAGTGTGAATGAGCCAAGCAGAAAGTCCTTGGAGGAAATGAGAGAGAAGGCTGAGCCAAGTAGAAAGCAATTGGAGGAAATGCGAGAGAAGGGTGAATGACCCAAGCAGAAAGCGCTTGGAGGAAATGCGAGAGATGTGTGAATGAGCAAAGCAGAAAGCGCTTGAAGGAAATGCAAGAGATAGGTGAATTAGCCAAGCAGAAAGCGCATGGAGGAAATGCAAAAAAAGACTGAGCCAAGCAGAAAGCGCTTGAAGGAAATGCGAGAGACGGGTGAATGAGCCAAGCAGAAAGTGCTTGGAGGAAATGCGAGAGACGGATGAATGAGCCAAGCAGAAAGCGCTTGGAGGAAATGCGAGAGATAGGTGAATTAGCCAAGCAGAAAGCGCTTGAAGGAAATGCGAGAGAAGTGTGAATGAGCGAAACAGAAAGTGATTGGAGGAAATGCGAGAGAAATGTGAATGAGCCACGAAGAAAGTCCTTGGAGGAAATGAGAGAAAAGGCTGAGCCAAGCAGAAAGTGCTTGGAGGAAATGCGAGAGAAGGCTGAATGAGCCAAGAAGAAAGCACTTGGAAGAAATGCGAGAGAAAGGTGAAGCAAGCAGAAAGCGCTTGGAGGAAATGCAAGAGATGTGTCAATGACCAAAGGAGAAAGCGCTTGGGCGAAATGCAAAAAAAGGCTAACCCAAGCAGAAAATGTGAGAGACAGGTGAATGAGCCAACCAGAATGCGCTTGAAGGAAATGCGAGAGAAGTGTGAATGAGCCAAGCAGAAAGTCCTTGGAGGAAATGAGAGAGAAGGCTGAGCCAAGTAGAAAGCAATTGGAGGAAATGCGAGAGAAGGGTGAATGACCCAAGCAGAAAGCGCTTGGAGGAAATGCGAGAGATGTGTGAATGAGCAAAGCAGAAAGCGCTTGGAGGAAATGCAAAAAAAGGCTGAGCCAAGCTGAAAGCGCTTGGAGGAAATGCGAGAGAGGGGTGAATGAGCCAAGCAGAAAGCGCTTGGAGGAAATGCAAGAGACGGATGAATGAGCCAAGCAGAAAGCGCTTGGAGGAAATGCGAGAGATAGGTGAATTAGCCAAGCAGAAAGCGCTTGAAGGAAATGCGAGAGAAGTGTGAATGAGCGAAGCAGAAAGTGATTGCAGGAAATGCGAGAGAAATGTGAATGAGCCAAGAAGAAAGTCCTTGGAGGAAATGCGAGAGAAGGGTGAGCCAAGCAGAAAGCAATTGGAGGAAATGCGAGAGAAGGGTGAATGACCCAAGCAGAAAGCGCTTGGAGGAAATGCGAGAGATAGGTGAATTAGCCAAGCAGAAAGCGCTTGAAGGAAATGCGAGAGAAGTGTGAATGAGCGAAGCAGAAAGTGATTGGAGGAAATACGAGAGAAGTGTGAATGACCAAGGACAAACCACTTGGAGCAAATGTGAAAGAAGGGTGAATGACCCAAGGAGAAAGCGCATGGAGGAAATGTGAGAGACAGGTGAATGAGCCAAGCAGAAAGCGCTTGAAGGAAATGCGAGAGAAGTGTGAATGAGCCAAGCACAAAGTCCTTGGAGGAAATGAGAGAGAACCCTGAGCCAAACAGAAAGCAATTGGAGGAAATGCGAGAGAAGGGTGAATGACCCAAGCAGAAAGAGCTTGGAAGAAGTGCTAGAGAAGGCTGAGCCAAGCAGAAAGTGATTGGAGGTAATGCGATAGAAGGCTGAATGAGCCAAGCAGAAAGCGCTTGGAGGAAATGCGAGAGATGTGTGAATGAGCCAAGCAGAAAGCGCATGGAGGAAATGCAAAAAAAGGCTGAGCCAAGCTGAAAGCGCTTAGAGGAAATGCGAGAGACGGGTGAATGAGCCAAGCAGAAAGCGCTTGGAGGAAATGTGAGAGATGGATGAACGAGCCAAGCAGAAAGCGCTTGGAGGAAATGCGAGAGATAGGTGAATTAGCCAAGCAGAAAGCGCTGGAAGGAAATGCGAGAGAAGTGTGAATGAGCGAAACAGAAAGTGATTGGAGGAAATGCGAGAGAAATGTGAATGAGCCACGAAGAAAGTCCTTGGAGGAAATGAGAGAAAAGGCTGAGCCAAGCAGAAAGTGCTTGGAGGAAATGCGAGAGAAGGCTGAATGAGCCAAGAAGAAAGCACTTGGAAGAAATGCGAGAGAAAGCTGAAGCAAGCAGAAAGCGCTTGGAGGAAATGCAAGAGATGTGTCAATGACCAAAGGAGAAAGCACTTGGGCGAAATGCAAAAAAAGGCTAACCCAAGCAGAAAATGTGAGAGACAGGTGAATGAGCCAACCAGAATGCGCTTGAAGGAAATGCGAGAGAAGTGTGAATGAGCCAAGCAGAAAGTCCTTGGAGGAAATGAGAGAGAAGGCTGAGCCAAGTAGAAAGCAATTGGAGGAAATGCGAGAGAAGGGTGAATGACCCAAGCAGAAAGCGCTTGGAGGAAATGCGAGAGATGTGTGAATGAGCAAAGCAGAAAGCGCTTGAAGGAAATGCGAGAGAAATGTGAATGAGCCAAGAAGAAAGTCCTTGGAGGAAATGAGAAAGAAGGCTGAGCCAAGCAGAAAGCAATTGGAGGAAATGCGAGAGAAGGGTGAATGACCCAAGCAGAAAGCGCTTGGAGGAAATGCGAGAGATGTGTGAATGAGCAAAGCAGAAAGCGCTTGAAGGAAATGCGAGAGAAATGTGAATGAGCCAAGAAGAAAGTCCTTGGAGGAAATGAGAAAGAAGGCTGAGCCAAGCAGAAAGCAATTGGAGGAAATGCGAGAGAAGGGTGAATGACCCAAGCAGAAAGCGCTTGAAAGAAGTGCGAGAGAAGGCTGAGCCAAGCAGAAAGTGCTTGGAGGAAATGCGAGAGAAGGCTGAATGAGCCAAGAAGAAAGCGCTTGGAAGAAATGCGAGAGAAGGCTGAGCCAAGCAGAAAGTGTTTGGAGGAAATGCGAGAGAAGGCTGAATGAGGCAAGCAGAAAGCGCTTGAAGGAAATGTGAGAGAAGGGTGAATGAGCCAAGAAGAAAGCGCTTGGAAGAAATGCGAGAGAAGGCTGAAGCAAGCAGAAAGTGCTTGGAGGAAACGCGAGAGAAGGCTGAATGAGGCAAGCAGAAAGCGCTTGGAGGAAATGCAAGAGATGTGTCAATGACCCAAGGAGAAAGCGCTTGGACGAAATGCAAAAGAGTCTAACCCAAGCAGAAAACGCTTGGAAGAAATGCGAGAGAAGGGTGAATGGGCCAATAAGAAAGCGCTTGGAGGAAATACGAGAGATAGGTGAATTAGCCAAGCAGAAAGCGCTTGAAGGAAATGCGAGAGAAATGTGAATGAGCCAAGAAGAAAGTCCTTGGAGGAAATGAGAGAGAAGGCTGAGCCAAGCAGAAAGCAATTGGAGGAAATGCGAGAGAAGGGTGAATGACCCAAGCAGAAAGCGCTTGAAAGAAGTGCGAGAGAAGGCTGAGCCAAGCAGAAAGTGCTTGGAGGAAATGCGAGAGAAGTGTGAATGAGCCAAGCACAAAGTCCTTGGAGGAAATGAGAGAGAACCCTGAGCCAAACAGAAAGCAATTGGAGGAAATGCGAGAGAAGGGTGAATGACCCAAGCAGAAAGAGCTTGGAAGAAGTGCTAGAGAAGGCTGAGCCAAGCAGAAAGTGATTGGAGGTAATGCGATAGAAGGCTGAATGAGCCAAGCAGAAAGCGCTTGGAGGAAATGCGAGAGATGTGTGAATGAGCCAAGCAGAAAGCGCATGGAGGAAATGCAAAAAAAGGCTTAGCCAAGCTGAAAGCGCTTAGAGGAAATGCGAGAGACGGGTGAATGAGCCAAGCAGAAAGCGCTTGGAGGAAATGTGAGAGATGGATGAACGAGCCAAGCAGAAAGCGCTTGGAGGAAATGCGAGAGATAGGTGAATTAGCCAAGCAGAAAGCGCTGGAAGGAAATGCGAGAGAAGTGTGAATGAGCGAAACAGAAAGTGATTGGAGGAAATGCGAGAGAAATGTGAATGAGCCACGAAGAAAGTCCTTGGAGGAAATGAGAGAAAAGGCTGAGCCAAGCAGAAAGTGCTTGGAGGAAATGCGAGAGAAGGCTGAATGAGCCAAGAAGAAAGCACTTGGAAGAAATGCGAGAGAAAGCTGAAGCAAGCAGAAAGCGCTTGGAGGAAATGCAAGAGATGTGTCAATGACCAAAGGAGAAAGCGCTTGGGCGAAATGCAAAAAAAGGCTAACCCAAGCAGAAAATGTGAGAGACAGGTGAATGAGCCAACCAGAATGCGCTTGAAGGAAATGTGAGAGAAGTGTGAATGAGCCAAGCAGAAAGTCCTTGGAGGAAATGAGAGAGAAGGCTGAGCCAAGTAGAAAGCAATTGGAGGAAATGCGAGAGAAGGGTGAATGACCCAAGCAGAAAGCGCTTGGAGGAAATGCGAGAGATGTGTGAATGAGCAAAGCAGAAAGCGCTTGAAGGAAATGCAAGAGATAGGTGAATTAGCCAAGCAGAAAGCGCATGGAGGAAATGCAAAAAAAGACTGAGCCAAGCAGAAAGCGCTTGAAGGAAATGCGAGAGACGGGTGAATGAGCCAAGCAGAAAGTGCTTGGAGGAAATGCGAGAGACGGATGAATGAGCCAAGCAGAAAGCGCTTGGAGGAAATGCGAGAGATAGGTGAATTAGCCAAGCAGAAAGCGCTTGAAGGAAATGCGAGAGAAGTGTGAATGAGCGAAACAGAAAGTGATTGGAGGAAATGCGAGAGAAATGTGAATGAGCCACGAAGAAAGTCCTTGGAGGAAATGAGAGAAAAGGCTGAGCCAAGCAGAAAGTGCTTGGAGGAAATGCGAGAGAAGGCTGAATGAGCCAAGAAGAAAGCACTTGGAAGAAATGCGAGAGAAAGCTGAAGCAAGCAGAAAGCGCTTGGAGGAAATGCAAGAGATGTGTCAATGACCAAAGGAGAAAGCGCTTGGGCGAAATGCAAAAAAAGGCTAACCCAAGCAGAAAATGTGAGAGACAGGTGAATGAGCCAACCAGAATGCGCTTGAAGGAAATGCGAGAGAAGTGTGAATGAGCCAAGCAGAAAGTCCTTGGAGGAAATGAGAGAGAAGGCTGAGCCAAGTAGAAAGCAATTGGAGGAAATGCGAGAGAAGGGTGAATGACCCAAGCAGAAAGCGCTTGGAGGAAATGCGAGAGATGTGTGAATGAGCCAACCAGAATGCGCTTGAAGGAAATGCGAGAGAAGTGTGAATGAGCCAAGCAGAAAGTCCTTGGAGGAAATGAGAAAGAAGGCTGAGCCAAGCAGAAAGCAATTGGAGGAAATGCGAGAGAAGGGTGAATGACCCAAGCAGAAAGCGCTTGAAAGAAGTGCGAGAGAAGGCTGAGCCAAGCAGAAAGTGCTTGGAGGAAATGCGAGAGAAGGCTGAATGAGCCAAGAAGAAAGCGCTTGGAAGAAATGCGAGAGAAGGCTGAGCCAAGCAGAAAGTGTTTGGAGGAAATGCGAGAGAAGGCTGAATGAGGCAAGCAGAAAGCGCTTGAAGGAAATGTGAGAGAAGGGTGAATGAGCCAAGAAGAAAGCGCTTGGAAGAAATGCGAGAGAAGGCTGAAGCAAGCAGAAAGTGCTTGGAGGAAACGCGAGAGAAGGCTGAATGAGGCAAGCAGAAAGCGCTTGGAGGAAATGCAAGAGATGTGTCAATGACCCAAGGAGAAAGCGCTTGGACGAAATGCAAAAGAGTCTAACCCAAGCAGAAAACGCTTGGAAGAAATGCGAGAGAAGGGTGAATGGGCCAATAAGAAAGCGCTTGGAGGAAATACGAGAGATAGGTGAATTAGCCAAGCAGAAAGCGCTTGAAGGAAATGCGAGAGAAATGTGAATGAGCCAAGAAGAAAGTCCTTGGAGGAAATGAGAGAGAAGGCTGAGCCAAGCAGAAAGCAATTGGAGGAAATGCGAGAGAAGGGTGAATGACCCAAGCAGAAAGCGCTTGAAAGAAGTGCGAGAGAAGGCTGAGCCAACCAGAATGCGCTTGAAGGAAATGCGAGAGAAGTGTGAATGAGCCAAGCACAAAGTCCTTGGAGGAAATGAGAGAGAAGGCTGAGCCAAGTAGAAAGCAATTGGAGGAAATGCGAGAGAAGGGTGAATGACCCAAGCAGAAAGCGCTTGGAGGAAATGTGAGAGATGTGTGAATGAGCAAAGCAGAAAGCGCTTGAAGGAAATGCAAGAGATAGGTGAATTAGCCAAGCAGAAAGCGCATGGAGGAAATGCAAAAAAAGACTGAGCCAAGCAGAAAGCGCTTGAAGGAAATGCGAGAGACGGGTGAATGAGCCAAGCAGAAAGTGCTTGGAGGAAATGCGAGAGACGGATGAATGAGCCAAGCAGAAAGCGCTTGGAGGAAATGCGAGAGATAGGTGAATTAGCCAAGCAGAAAGCGCTTGAAGGAAATGAGAGAGAAATGTGAATGAGCCAAGAAGAAAGTCCTTGGAGGAAATGCAAAAAAAGGCTGAGCCAAGCTGAAAGCGCTTGGAGGAAATGCGAGAGACGGGTGAATGAGCCAAGCAGAAAGTGCTTGGAGGAAATGCGAGAGAAGGCTTAATGAGCCAAGCAGAAAGCGCTTGAAGGAAATGTGAGAGAAGGGTGAATGAGCCAAGAAGAAAGCGCTTGGAAGAAATGCGAGAGAAAGCTGAATGAGGCAAGGAGAAAGCGCTTGGAGGAAATGCAAGAGATGTGTCAATGTCCAAAGGAGAAAGCGCTTGGACGAAATGCAAAAAAAGGCTAACCCAAGCAGAAAACGCTTGGAAGAAATGCGAGAGAAGGGTGAATGGGCCAATAAGAAAGCGCTTGGAGGAAATACGAGAGAAGTGTGAATGACCAAGGACAAACCACTTGGAGCAAATGTGAAAGAAGGGTGAATGACCCAAGGAGAAAGCGCATGGAGGAAATGTGAGAGACAGGTGAATGAGCCAAGCAGAAAGCGCTTGTAGGAAATGCGAGAGAAGTGTGAATGAGCCAAGCAGAAAGTCCTTGGAGGAAATGAGAGAGAAGGCTGAGCCAAGTAGAAAGCAATTGGAGGAAATGCGAGAGAAGGGTGAATGACCCAAGCAGAAAGCGCTTGGAGGAAATGCGAGAGAAGGCTGAGCCAAGCAGAAAGTGATTGGAGGTAATGCGATAGAAGGCTGAATGAGCCAAGCAGAAAGCGCTTGGAGGAAATGCGAGAGATGTGTGAATGAGCCAAGCAGAAAGCGCATGGAGGAAATGCAAAAAAAGGCTGAGCCAAGCTGAAAGCGCTTAGAGGAAATGCGAGAGACGGGTGAATGAGCCAAGCAGAAAGTCCTTGGAGGAAATGAGAGAGAAGGCTGAGCCAAGTAGAAAGCAATTGGAGGAAATGCGAGAGAAGGGTGAATGACCCAACCAGAATGCGCTTGAAGGAAATGCGAGAGAAGTGTGAATGAGCCAAGCAGAAAGTCCTTGGAGGAAATGAGAGAGAAGGCTGAGCCAAGTAGAAAGCAATTGGAGGAAATGCGAGAGAAGGGTGAATGACCCAAGCAGAAAGCGCTTGGAGGAAATGCGAGAGATGTGTGAATGAGCAAAGCAGAAAGTGCTTGGAGGAAATGCGAGAGAAGGCTGAATGAGCCAAGCAGAAAGCGCTTGAAGGAAATGTGAGAGAAGGGTGAATGAGCCAAGAAGAAAGCGCTTGGAGGAAATGCGAGAGACGGGTGAATGAGCCAAGCAGAAAGTGCTTGGAGGAAATGCGAGAGAAGGCTGAATGAGCCAAGCAGAAAGCGCTTGAAGGAAATGTGAGAGAAGGGTGAATGAGCCAAGAAGAAAGCGCTTGGAAGAAATGCGAGAGAAAGCTGAATGAGGCAAGGAGAAAGCGCTTGGAGGAAATGCAAGAGATGTGTCAATGTCCAAAGGAGAAAGCGCTTGGACGAAATGCAAAAAAAGGCTAACCCAAGCAGAAAACGCTTGGAAGAAATGCGAGAGAAGGGTGAATGGGCCAATAAGAAAGCGCTTGGAGGAAATACGAGAGAAGTGTGAATGACCAAGGACAAACCACTTGGAGCAAATGTGAAAGAAGGGTGAATGACCCAAGGAGAAAGCGCATGGAGGAAATGTGAGAGACAGGTGAATGAGCCAAGCAGAAAGCGCTTGTAGGAAATGCGAGAGAAGTGTGAATGAGCCAAGCACAAAGTCCTTGGAGGAAATGAGAGAGAACCCTGAGCCAAACAGAAAGCAATTGGAGGAAATGCGAGAGAAGGGTGAATGACCCAAGCAGAAAGAGCTTGGAAGAAGTGCTAGAGAAGGCTGAGCCAAGCAGAAAGTGATTGGAGGTAATGCGATAGAAGGCTGAATGAGCCAAGCAGAAAGCGCTTGGAGGAAATGCGAGAGATGTGTGAATGAGCCAAGCAGAAAGCGCTTGGAAGAAATGCGAGAGAAGGCTGAAGCAAGCAGAAAGTGCTTGGAGGAAACGCGAGAGAAGGCTGAATGAGGCAAGCAGAAAGCGCTTGGAGGAAATGCAAGAGATGTGTCAATGACCCAAGGAGAAAGCGCTTGGACGAAATGCAAAAGAGTCTAACCCAAGCAGAAAACGCTTGGAAGAAATGCGAGAGAAGGGTGAATGGGCCAATAAGAAAGCGCTTGGAGGAAATACGAGAGATAGGTGAATTAGCCAAGCAGAAAGCGCTTGAAGGAAATGCGAGAGAAATGTGAATGAGCCAAGAAGAAAGCGCTTGAAAGAAGTGCGAGAGAAGGCTGAGCCAAGCAGAAAGTGCTTGGAGGAAATGCGAGAGAAGGCTGAATGAGGCAAGCAGAAAGCGCTTGAAGGAAATGTGAGAGAAGGGTGAATGAGCCAAGAAGAAAGCGCTTGGAAGAAATGCGAGAGAAGGCTGAAGCAAGCAGAAAGTGCTTGGAGGAAACGCGAGAAAAGGCTGAATGAGGCAAGCAGAAAGCGCTTGGAGGAAATGCAAGAGAAGGCTGAATGAGGCAAGCAGAAAGCGCTTGAAGGAAATGTGAGAGAAGGGTGAATGAGCCAAGAAGAAAGCGCTTGGAAGAAATGCGAGAGAAGGCTGAAGCAAGAAGAAAGTGCTTGGAGGAAACGCGAGAAAAGGCTGAATGAGGCAAGCAGAAAGCGCTTGGAGGAAATGCAAGAGATGTGTCAATGACCCAAGGAGAAAGTGCTTGGACGAAATGCAAAAGAGTCTAACCCAAGCAGAAAACGCTTGGAAGAAATGCGAGAGAAGGGTGAATGGGCCAAGCAGAAAGCGCATGGAGGAAATGTGAGAGACAGGTGAATGAGCCAAGCAGAAAGCGCTTGAAGGAAATGCGAGAGAAGGCTGAGCCAAGCAGAAAGCGATTGGAGGAAATGCGAGAGAAGGGTGAATGACCCAAGCAGAAAGCACTTGGAGGAAATGCGAGAGAAGTGTGAATGAGCGAAGCAGAAAGTGATTGGAGGAAATGAGAGAGAAATGTGAATGAGCCAAGAAGAAAGTCCTTGGAGGAAATGAGAGAGAAGGCTGAGCCAAGCAGAAAGCAATTGGAGGAAATGCGAGAGAAGGGTGAGCCAAGCAGAAAGCAATTGGAGGAAATGCGAGAGAAGGGTGAATGACCCAAGCAGAAAGCGCTTGGAGGAAATGCGAGAGATAGGTGAATTAGCCAAGCAGAAAGCGCTTGAAGGAAATGCGAGAGAAGTGTGAATGAGCGAAGCAGAAAGTGATTGGAGGAAATGAGAGAGAAATGTGAATGAGCCAAGAAGAAAGTCCTTGGAGGAAATGAGAGAGAAGGCTGAGCCAAGCAGAAAGCAATTGGAGGAAATGCGAGAGAAGGGTGAGCCAAGCAGAAAGCAATTGGAGGAAATGCGAAAGAAGGGTGAATGACACAAGCAGAAAGCGCTTGGAGGAAATGCGAGAGATGTGTGAATGAGCCAAGCAGAAAGCGCATGGAGGAAATGCAAAAAAAGGCTGAGCCAAGCTGAAAGCGCTTGGACGAAATGCGAGAGACGGGTGAATGAGCCAAGCAGAAAGCGCTTGGAGGAAATGCAAGAGACGGATGTATGAGCCAAGCAGAAAGCGCTTGGAGGAAATGCGAGAGATAGGTGAATTAGCCAAGCAGAAAGCGCTTGAAGGAAATTCGAGAGAAGTGTGAATGAGCGAAGCAAAAAGTGATTGGAGGAAATGAGAGAGAAATGTGAATGAGCCAAGAAGAAAGTCCTTGGAGGAAATGAGAGAGAAGGCTGAGCCAAGCAGAAAGCAATTGGAGGAAATGCGAGAGAAGGGTGAGCCAAGCAGAAAGCAATTGGAGGAAATGCGAGAGAAGGGTGAATGACCCAAGCAGAAAGCGCTTGGAGGAAATGCGAGAGATGTGTGAATGAGCCAAGCAGAAAGCGCATGGAGGAAATGCAAAAAAAGGCTGAGCCAAGCTGAAAGCGCTTGGACGAAATGCGAGAGACGGGTGAATGAGCCAAGCAGAAAGCGCTTGGAGGAAATGCAAGAGACGGATGTATGAGCCAAGCAGAAAGCGCTTGGAGGAAATGCGAGAGATAGGTGAATTAGCCAAGCAGAAAGCGCTTGAAGGAAATTCGAGAGAAGTGTGAATGAGCGAAGCAAAAAGTGATTGGAGGAAATGAGAGAGAAATGTGAATGAGCCAAGAAGAAAGTCCTTGGAGGAAATGAGAGAGAAGGCTGAGCCAAGCAGAAAGCAATTGGAGGAAATGCGAGAGAAGGGTGAATGACCCAAGCAGAAAGCGCTTGGAGGAAATGCGAGAGATGTGTGAATGAGCAAAGCAGAAAGCGCTTGGAGGAAATGCAAAAAAAGGCTGAGCCAAGCTGAAAGCGCTTGGAGGAAATGCGAGAGAGGGGTGAATGAGCCAAGCAGAAAGCGCTTGGAGGAAATGCAAGAGACGGATGAATGAGCCAAGCAGAAAGCGCTTGGAGGAAATGAGAGAGAAGGCTGAGCCAAGCAGAAAGCAATTGGAGGAAATGCGAGAGAAGGGTGAATGACCCAAGCAGAAAGCGCTTGGAGGAAATGCGAGAGATGTGTGAATGAGCAAAGCAGAAAGCGCTTGGAGGAAATGCAAAAAAAGGCTGAGCCAAGCTGAAAGCGCTTGGAGGAAATGCGAGAGAGGGGTGAATGAGCCAAGCAGAAAGCGCTTGGAGGAAATGCAAGAGACGGATGAATGAGCCAAGCAGAAAGCGCTTGGAGGAAATGCGAGAGATAGGTGAATTAGCCAAGCAGAAAGCGCTTGAAGGAAATGCGAGAGAAGTGTGAATGAGCGAAGCAGAAAGTGATTGCAGGAAATGCGAGAGAAATGTGAATGAGCCAAGAAGAAAGTCCTTGGAGGAAATGCGAGAGAAGGGTGAGCCAAGCAGAAAGCAATTGGAGGAAATGCGAGAGAAGGGTGAATGACCCAAGCAGAAAGCGCTTGGAGGAAATGCGAGAGATAGGTGAATTAGCCAAGCAGAAAGCGCTTGAAGGAAATGCGAGAGAAGTGTGAATGAGCGAAGCAGAAAGTGATTGGAGGAAATGAGAGAGAAATGTGAATGAGCCAAGAAGAAAGTCCTTGGAGGAAATGAGAGAGAAGGCTGAGCCAAGCAGAAAGCAATTGGAGGAAATGCGAGAGAAGGGTGAGCCAAGCAGAAAGCAATTGGAGGAAATGCGAGAGAAGGGTGAATGACCCAAGCAGAAAGCGCTTGGAGGAAATGCGAGAGATGTGTGAATGAGCCAAGCAGAAAGCGCATGGAGGAAATGCAAAAAAAGGCTGAGCCAAGCTGAAAGCGCTTGGATGAAATGCGAGAGACGGGTGAATGAGCCAAGCAGAAAGCGCTTGGAGGAAATGCAAGAGACGGATGTATGAGCCAAGCAGAAAGCGCTTGGAGGAAATGCGAGAGATAGGTGAATTAGCCAAGCAGAAAGCGCTTGAAGGAAATTCGAGAGAAGTGTGAATGAGCGAAGCAAAAAGTGATTGGAGGAAATGAGAGAGAAATGTGAATGAGCCAAGAAGAAAGTCCTTGGAGGAAATGAGAGAGAAGGCTGAGCCAAGCAGAAAGCAATTGGAGGAAATGCGAGAGAAGGGTGAATGACCCAAGCAGAAAGCGCTTGGAGGAAATGCGAGAGATGTGTGAATGAGCAAAGCAGAAAGCGCTTGGAGGAAATGCAAAAAAAGGCTGAGCCAAGCTGAAAGCGCTTGGAGGAAATGCGAGAGAGGGGTGAATGAGCCAAGCAGAAAGCGCTTGGAGGAAATGCAAGAGACGGATGAATGAGCCAAGCAGAAAGCGCTTGGAGGAAATGCGAGAGATAGGTGAATTAGCCAAGCAGAAAGCGCTTGAAGGAAATGCGAGAGAAGTGTGAATGAGCGAAGCAGAAAGTGATTGCAGGAAATGCGAGAGAAATGTGAATGAGCCAAGAAGAAAGTCCTTGGAGGAAATGAGAGAGAAGGCTGAGCCAAGCAGAAAGCAATTGGAGGAAATGCGAGAGAAGGCTGAATGAGCCAAGAAGAAAGCGCTTGGAAGAAATGCGAGAGAAGGCTGAGCCATGCAGAAAGTGCTTGGAGGAAATGCGAGAGAAGGCTGAATGAGGCAAGCAGAAAGTGCTTGAAGGAAATGTGAGAGAAGGGTGAATGAGCCAAGCAGAAAGTGCTTGGAGGAAATGCGAGAGAAGGCTGAATGAGGCAAGCAGAAAGCGCTTGGAGGAAATGCAAGAGATGTGTCAATGACCCAAGGAGAAAGCGCTTGGACGAAATGCAAAAAAGTCTAACCCAAGCAGAAAACGCTTGGAAGAAATGCGAGAGAAGGGTGAATGGGCCAATAAGAAAGCGCTTGGAGGAAATACGAGAGAAGTGTGAATGACCAAGGACAAACCGCTTGGAGCAAATGTGAAAGAAGGGTGAATGACCCAAGCAGAAAGCGCATGGAGGAAATGTGAGAGACAGGTGAATGAGCCAAGCAGAAAGCGCTTGAAGGAAATGCGAGAGAAGGCTGAGCCAAGCTGAAAGCGCTTGGAGGAAATGCGAGAGACGGGTGAATGAGCCAAGCAGAAAGCGCTTGGAGGAAATGCGAGAGACGGATGAATGAGCCAAGCAGAAAGCGCTTGGAGGAAATGCGAGAGATAGGTGAATTAGCCAAGCAGAAAGCGCTTGAAGGAAATGCGAGAGAAGTGTGAATGAGCGAAGCAGAAAGTGACTGGAGGAAATGAGAGAGAAATGTGAATGAGCCAAGAAGAAAGTCCTTGGAGGAAATGAGAGAGAAGGCTGAGCCAAGCAGAAAGCAATTGGAGGAAATGCTAGAGAAGGGTGAATGACCCAAGCAGAAAGCGCTTGAAAGAAGTGCGAGAGAAGGCTGAGCCAAGCAGAAAGCGCTTGGAGGAAATGCAAGAGACGGATGGATGAGCCAAGCAGAAAGCGCTTGGAGGAAATGCGAGAGATAGGTGAATTAGCCAAGCAGAAAGCGCTTGAAGGAAATGCGAGAGAAGTGTGAATGAGCGAAGCCGAAAGTGATTGGAGGAAATGAGAGAGAAATGTGAATGAGCCAAGAAGAAAGTCCTTGGAGGAAATGAGAGAGAAGGCTGAGCCAAGCAGAAAGCGATTGGAGGAAATGAGAGAGAAGGGTGAATGACCCAAGCAGAAAGCGCTTGGAGGAAATGCGAGAGATGTGTGAATGAGCCAAGCAGAAAGCGCATGGAGGAAATGCAAAAAAAGGCTGAGCCAAGCTGAAAGCGCTTGGAGGAAATGCGAGAGACAGGTGAATGAGCCAAGCAGAAAGCACTTGGAGGAAATGCAAGAGACGGATGAATGAGCCAAGCAGAAAGCGCTTGGAGGAAATGCGAGAGATAGGTGAATTAGCCAAGCAGAAAGCGCTTGAAGGAAATGTGAGAGAAGTGTGAATGAGCGAAGCAGAAAGTGATTGGAGGAAATGGGAGAGAAATGTGAATGAGCCAAGAAGAAAGTCCTTGGAGGAAATGAGAGAGAAGGCTGAGCCAAGCAGAAAGCAATTGGAGGAAATGCGAGAGAAGGGTGAATGACCCAAGCAGAAAGCGCTTGAAAGAAGTGCGAGAGAAGGCTGAGCCAAGCAGAAAGCGCTTGGAAGAAATGCGAGAGAAGGCTGAGCCAAGCAGAAAGTGCTTGGAGGAAATGCGAGAGAAGGCTGAGCCAAGCAGAAAGTGCTTGGAGGAAATGCGAGAGAAGGCTGAATGAGGCAAGCAGAAAGCGCTTGAAGGAAATGTGAGAGAAGGGTGAATGAGCCAAGAAGAAAGGGCTTGGAAGAAATGCGAGAGAAGGCTGAAGCAAGCAGAAAGCGCTTGGAGGAAATGCAAGAGATGTGTCAATGACCCAAGGAGAAAGCGCTTGGAGCAAATGTGAAAGAAGGGTGAATGACCCAAGCAGAAAGCGCATGGAGGAAATGTGAGAGACATGTGAATGAGCCAAGCAGAAAGCGCTTGAAGGAAATGCGAGAGAAGGCTGAGCCAAGCAGAAAGTGATTGGAGGAAATCCGAGAGAAGGGTGAATGAGCCAAGCAGAAAGCGCTTGGAGGAAATGCGAGAGATGTGTGAATGAGCCAAGCAGAAAGCGCATGGAGGAAATGCAAAAAAAGGCTGAGCCAACCTGAAAGCGCTTGGAGGAAATGCGAGAGACGGATGAATGAGCCAAGCAGAAAGCGCTTGGAGGAAATGCGAGAGATAGGTGAATTAGCCAAGCAGAAAGCGCTTGAAGGAAATGCGAGAGAAGTGTGAATGAGCGAAGCAGAAAGTGATTGGAGGAAATGAGAGAGAAATGTGAATGAGCCAAGAAGAAAGTCCTTGGAGGAAATGAGAGAGAAGGCTGAGCCAAGCAGAAAGCAATTGGAGGAAATGCGAGAGAAGGGTGAATGACCCAAGCAGAAAGCGCTTGAAAGAAGTGCGAGAGAAGGCTGAGCCAAGCAGAAAGCGCTTGGAGGAAATGCGAGAGACGGATGGATGAGCCAAGCAGAAAGCGCTTGGAGGAAATGCGAGAGACAGGTGAATGAGCCAAGCAGAAAGCGCTTGAAGGAAATGCGAGAGAAGGCTGAGCCAAGCTGAAAGCGCTTGGAGGAAATGCGAGAGACGGGTGAATGAGCCAAGCAGAAAGCGCTTGGAGGAAATGCGAGAGACGGATGAATGAGCCAAGCAGAAAGCGCTTGGAGGAAATGCGAGAGATAGGTGAATTAGCCAAGCAGAAAGCGCTTGAAGGAAATGCGAGAGAAGTGTGAATGAGCGAAGCAGAAAGTGACTGGAGGAAATGAGAGAGAAATGTGAATGAGCCAAGAAGAAAGTCCTTGGAGGAAATGAGAGAGAAGGCTGAGCCAAGCAGAAAGCAATTGGAGGAAATGCGAGAGAAGGGTGAATGACCCAAGCAGAAAGCGCTTGGAGGAAATGCGAGAGATGTGTGAATGAGCCAAGCAGAAAGCGCATGGAGGAAATGCAAAAAAAGGCTGAGCCAAGCTGAAAGCGCTTGGAGGAAATGCGACAGACGGGTGAATGAGCCAAGCAGAAAGCGCTTGGAGGAAATGCGAGAGACGGATGAATGAGCCAAGCAGAAAGCGCTTGGAGGAAATGCGAGAGATAGGTGAATTAGCCAAGCAGAAAGCGCTTGAAGGAAATGCGAGAGAAGTGTGAATGAGCGAAGCAGAAAGTGATTGGAGGAAATGCGAGAGAAATGTGAATGAGCCAAGAAGAAAGTCCTTGGAGGAAATGAGAGAGAAGGCTGAGCCAAGCAGAAAGCAATTGGAGGAAATGCTAGAGAAGGGTGAATGACCCAAGCAGAAAGCGCTTGAAAGAAGTGCGAGAGAAGGCTGAGCCAAGCAGAAAGCGCTTGGAGGAAATGCGAGAGACGGATGGATGAGCCAAGCAGAAAGCGCTTGGAGGAAATGCGAGAGATAGGTGAATTAGCCAAGCAGAAAGCGCTTGAAGGAAATGCGAGAGAAGTGTGAATGAGCGAAGCCGAAAGTGATTGGAGGAAATGAGAGAGAAATGTGAATGAGCCAAGAAGAAAGTCCTTGGAGGAAATGAGAGAGAAGGCTGAGCCAAGCAGAAAGCGATTGGAGGAAATGAGAGAGAAGGGTGAATGACCCAAGCAGAAAGCGCTTGGAGGAAATGCGAGAGATGTGTGAATGAGCCAAGCAGAAAGCGCATGGAGGAAATGCAAAAAAAGGCTGAGCCAAGCTGAAAGCGCTTGGAGGAAATGCGAGAGACAGCTGAATGAGCCAAGCAGAAAGCACTTGGAGGAAATGCGAGAGACGGATGAATGAGCCAAGCAGAAAGCGCTTGGAGGAAATGCGAGAGATAGGTGAATTAGCCAAGCAGAAAGCGCTTGAAGGAAATGTGAGAGAAGTGTGAATGAGCGAAGCAGAAAGTGATTGGAGGAAATGGGAGAGAAATGTGAATGAGCCAAGAAGAAAGTCCTTGGAGGAAATGAGAGAGAAGGCTGAGCCAAGCAGAAAGCAATTGGAGGAAATGCGAGAGAAGGGTGAATGACCCAAGCAGAAAGCGCTTGAAAGAAGTGCGAGAGAAGGCTGAGCCAAGCAGAAAGCGCTTGGAAGAAATGCGAGAGAAGGCTGAGCCAAGCAGAAAGTGCTTGGAGGAAATGCGAGAGAAGGCTGAGCCAAGCAGAAAGTGCTTGGAGGAAATGCGAGAGAAGGCTGAATGAGGCAAGCAGAAAGCGCTTGAAGGAAATGTGAGAGAAGGGTGAATGAGCCAAGAAGAAAGGGCTTGGAAGAAATGCGAGAGAAGGCTGAAGCAAGCAGAAAGCGCTTGGAGGAAATGCAAGAGATGTGTCAATGACCCAAGGAGAAAGCGCTTGGAGCAAATGTGAAAGAAGGGTGAATGACCCAAGCAGAAAGCGCATGGAGGAAATGTGAGAGACATGTGAATGAGCCAAGCAGAAAGCGCTTGAAGGAAATGCGAGAGAAGGCTGAGCCAAGCAGAAAGTGATTGGAGGAAATCCGAGAGAAGGGTGAATGAGCCAAGCAGAAAGCGCTTGGAGGAAATGCGAGAGATGTGTGAATGAGCCAAGCAGAAAGCGCATGGAGGAAATGCAAAAAAAGGCTGAGCCAACCTGAAAGCGCTTGGAGGAAATGCGAGAGACGGATGAATGAGCCAAGCAGAAAGCGCTTGGAGGAAATGCGAGAGATAGGTGAATTAGCCAAGCAGAAAGCGCTTGAAGGAAATGCGAGAGAAGTGTGAATGAGCGAAGCAGAAAGTGATTGGAGGAAATGAGAGAGAAATGTGAATGAGCCAAGAAGAAAGTCCTTGGAGGAAATGAGAGAGAAGGCTGAGCCAAGCAGAAAGCAATTGGAGGAAATGCGAGAGAAGGGTGAATGACCCAAGCAGAAAGCGCTTGAAAGAAGTGCGAGAGAAGGCTGAGCCAAGCAGAAAGCGCTTGGAGGAAATGCGAGAGACGGATGGATGAGCCAAGCAGAAAGCGCTTGGAGGAAATGCGAGAGATAGGTGAATTAGCCAAGCAGAAAGCGCTTGAAGGAAATGCGAGAGAAGTGTGAATGAGCTAAGCCGAAAGTGATTGGAGGAAATGAGAGAGAAATGTGAATGAGCCAAGAAGAAAGTCCTTGGAGGAAATGAGAGAGAAGGCTGAGCCAAGCAGAAAGCGATTGGAGGAAATGCGAGAGAAGGGTGAATGACCCAAGCAGAAAGCGCTTGGAGGAAATGCGAGAGATGTGTGAATGACCCAAGCAGAAAGCGCATGGAGGAAATGCAAAAAAAGGCTGAGCCAAGCTGAAAGCGCTTGGAGGAAATGCGAGAGACGGGTGAATGAGCCAAGCAGAAAGCACTTGGAGGAAATGCGAGAGACGGAAGAATGAGCCAAGCAGAAAGCGCTTGGAGGAAATGCGAGAGATAGGTGAATTAGCCAAGCAGAAAGCGCTTGAAGGAAATGTGAGAGAAGTGTGAATGAGCGAAGCAGAAAGTGATTGGAGGAAATGGGAGAGAAATGTGAATGAGCCAAGAAGAAAGTCCTTGGAGGAAATGAGAGAGAAGGCTGAGCCAAGCAGAAAGCAATTGGAGGAAATGCGAGAGAAGGGTGAATGACCCAAGCAGAAAGCGCTTGAAAGAAGTGCGAGAGAAGGCTGAGCCAAGCAGAAAGCGCTTGGAAGAAATGCGAGAGAAGGCTGAGCCAAGCAGAAAGTGCTTGGAGGAAATGCGAGAGAAGGCTGAGCCAAGCAGAAAGTGCTTGGAGGAAATGCGAGAGAAGGCTGAATGAGGCAAGCAGAAAGCGCTTGAAGGAAATGTGAGAGAAGGGTGAATGAGCCAAGAAGAAAGGGCTTGGAAGAAATGCGAGAGAAGGCTGAAGCAAGCAGAAAGCGCTTGGAGGAAATGCAAGAGATGTGTCAATGACCCAAGGAGAAAGCGCTTGGAGCAAATGTGAAAGAAGGGTGAATGACCCAAGCAGAAAGCGCATGGAGGAAATGTGAGAGACATGTGAATGAGCCAAGCAGAAAGCGCTTGAAGGAAATGCGAGAGAAGGCTGAGCCAAGCAGAAAGTGATTGGAGGAAATGCGAGAGAAGGGTGAATGAGCCAAGCAGAAAGCGCTTGGAGGAAATGCGAGAGATGTGTGAATGAGCCAAGCAGAAAGCGCATGGAGGAAATGCAAAAAAAGGCTGAGCCAACCTGAAAGCGCTTGGAGGAAATGCGAGAGACGGATGAATGAGCCAAGCAGAAAGCGCTTGGAGGAAATGCGAGAGATAGGTGAATTAGCCAAGCAGAAAGCGCTTGAAGGAAATGCGAGAGAAGTGTGAATGAGCGAAGCAGAAAGTGATTGGAGGAAATGAGAGAGAAATGTGAATGAGCCAAGAAGAAAGTCCTTGGAGGAAATGGGAGAGAAGGCTGAGCCAAGCAGAAAGCAATTGGAGGAAATGCGAGAGAAGGGTGAATGACCCAAGCAGAAAGCGCTTGAAAGAAGTGCGAGAGAAGGCTGAGCCAAGCAGAAAGTGCTTGGAGGAAATGCGAGAGAAATGTGAATGAGCCAAGCAGAAAGCGCTTGAAAGAAGTGCGAGAGAAGGCTGAGCCAAGCAGAAAGCGCTTGGAAGAAATGCGAGAGAAGGCTGAGCCAAGCAGAAAGTGCTTGGAGGAAATGCGAGAGAAGGCTGAGCCAAGCAGAAAGTGCTTGGAGGAAATGCGAGAGAAGGCTGAATGAGGCAAGCAGAAAGCGCTTGAAGGAAATGTGAGAGAAGGGTGAATGAGCCAAGAAGAAAGCGCTTGGAAGAAATGCGAGAGAAGGCTGAAGCAAGCAGAAAGTGCTTGGAGGAAATGCGAGAGAAGGCTGAATGAGGCAAGCAGAAAGCGCTTGGAGGAAATGCAAGAGATGGGTCAATGACCCAAGGAGAAAGCGCTTGGACGAAATGCAAAAAAGTCTATCCCAAGCAGAAAACGCTTGGAAGAAATGCGAGAGAAGGGTGAATGGGCCAATAAGAAAGCGCTTGGAGGAAATACGAGAGAAGTGTGAATGACCAAGGACAAACCGCTTGGAGCAAATGTGAAAGAAGGGTGAATGACCCAAGCAGAAAGCGCATGGAGGAAATGTGAGAGACAGGTG